>OU795039.1:7792862-8392862 GCA_917208275.1 Patella pellucida | reverse complement strand
CCATCCCAAACCCACCATTTGTCTCGAGAAGAGTGGAGAAAAATATATGCTCTCCCACAAAAAGTGACATCAGACACAAAGTTGTTAGAGTTTTAACTCAAATTTCTACACAGAATTGTTACCACGAACAAATATTTTTACACTATAAAATTAAGCAATGAGAAACAGTGCTCATTCTGTGGGGAAAAAAGATGAAACTCTTCATCACTTATACTATGAATGCTCTAAAACTCAAAATATCTGGACAAATATGTCAGATGCTGTTGAAAGAATTGGGTTGCTGGATGTCCATTTCAAATGTAATGAAATAATGCTTGGATCACAGGAGACACCCCCTGTTGTCAATTTCAATATCACCTGTAGCCAATATTACATCTGCCGAAGTAATATAACAGGCATCTCCCCTAATGTCCAAGCCTTATTGAAGTTTATTTATTTACATAATAGAAAATTTGGGAAATTGCATTTTGTAGCCTAATGAGAAAGAGATATTTGTTATAAATGTACATTTGTATGGAATAAATAAATAAGTAATAAAGAAAAATCCGCCACACAACCCCACTAAATATGTCAGTCCAAATGAACCTGTCAAAATTGCCGCTATTTTTTACGCGATGAATTCATTACACCACAAGTGGGTACGAATTTGAAAATCTTTAAGAGGATTCGCGTCAAACACAGCTCATGCGAAATGGGAGAATTCCATTTGGATAGCGCGATGATTGCGCTTATTTTCATTGATTTCCAACTGCTAATGGTTATTTAACGAAGGTGCTAATGTGCACATAATTCGGCCGTGGTTTTTCGCGCCATCCGACCAACCAGGCGAGGCACACTTTCTTTTGCCGTCAGCTTTAAACTACCAGGGACCAGTGGCTGATCACATCTAAGTTATCTTAACGACCCGTGTTATTTGTTAACGGTCCTTTAAATTTATGTTGCTGGAAAGTCGATTGCATTATCCGTTAGCTAACGAACTGATTGAACTTGATCCAAGAATAGACTGAATTTCAAATTTCAATTTTTTTAATTTCATGTACATGTATAACAACTTCATAGACGCTGGCATTAACAAGAAACTGAAGTTATTGGAAAACTGTATAGGCTGCTTACAAAACTTGATTGAAGACAAACAGATAACTGTAGAATTTACATGTGAAAACACTATAAAAACTACATAATACCTAATTTGTTATTTGAGAAATTTTAAGAAAAGTTATGTAAGAAAAGTTATGGGATTTACACAACAGAAACTGTAGAATGTTTGGTTCCATCAATTCCTACAGGCCCCTCACATTCTGAATACATACTATAGAATTTGTTTCATATAAAAATGGAATAACCCACCTCCAGCCTACCCCATCGCCCAAGTACGCTCTAGAATGTTCTATAGTAAATTACACTAGTAATCTATGACTTTTTGCAAAAGGGGGGTTGGATGGCTGGATGTTTAATGTGCGCACGCTGTTTCATAAAGCCTATCATTGAGTCAACTGGCCTGGTTTCGAATCCCCGGTAGTGCGCGGCTTGGAGAAGGATCACCCGTCTAACCTCGTGGGTTTTCTCCGGTTTCCTCCCACTGCTAAAGACCCCTACGCCCAAGCGAATTATTGAAATAAGATTAAAAACAATATGTTTGTCCCGAAATGACCTAGTTTGTGTCGAGTGGACGTTAAACCCCATTTCTCTCTCTTTCTCTCTCTTTTTTTATGCAAACGTTATTCTTCTACTGACAACACACTAACACCTGCGTTAATTATAAGGGAAATTTAACGACATGTTACAGTTAAGGGGCTTTCCAGCAACAAACACGAGGCAATAAGAGTTAGCGGGGCTTTGAGCAACCGGCCCTAATACACTTGTATAATCATGGACACCATCTTCATTTGACCAGTTGTTACTAGGGAGAGAGAGAGGGGGGTATCGTCCACTGGACTCAAAACAGGTAATTTCGGGACTAACGTATGGTTTCATATATGTCAATAATTCGCTTGCGGCGTAGGGGCCTCTATCAGTAGGAAGAAACCGAAGGACCTAGAGAAAACTTTCAAGGTTAGACAGACGACCCTACTACGTACAATCGAAGCAAGAAAGGCGTTACACATCATTTCATTCCTTGCCATTTCGCCAAGAAGCGCAGATAAGATATAACAAACTCCACATATATCAAAAAAACAAAACCAATGTACGAACAATCCAAACCAATAGACACAATTCGAAGTCCTAAAAAAACGATATAGGCAAAATAGTGTAATAAGCATATGGATTGTTCACGACGTACAGAATACACGACAAACAGTGGTAACAGGTGCCCGGAAGAGTAATCTTACAGTTTCCCTTTTAGAACTAGGGCAGGTCAATGTCGCTGTGACCACTAAGGTGAGGAGCGAGAGAGAGAGAGAGGGAGAGAGAGAGAGAAATGGGGTTTTACGTCCACTCGACACAAAACTAGGTCATTTCGGGACTAACATATGGTTTAATATTATTTCAATAATTCGCTTGCGCGTAGAGGTCTTTAGCAGTGGGAGGAAACCGGAGGACCCGGAGAAAGCCCAGGAGGTTGGACAAGCGATCTTACTGTTTGCCACGTACAACTGGGGATTCGAAACCACGCCAGTTGACTCAATGACAGCCTTATGAAACAGCACGCACGTGATAACCATTCGGCCATCCATTCCCCACCCCCGTTTTGAACTAGGTCAGCAATCTCGTTCCCAGAGTCAGAGGCGGGGCCAGAGGCCTCTGGGGCCATATACCGTCCAATTTTTCCAGACCTAAGCCCCGCCCATTCTGACCGCTGATTGGTCAATCTTTTTTGGGTCGAATTCTCGAAAACTAGAGGTCTGATCGTCGTTTCGTTTGTTGTAAAATGATCCTTGAGTCAATGTCAACTCGCTGACACAAAAATTGGATCCTAAACGTCAAAATTCAAGTTCTATTTTTTACGCGTGGGTATATTTTAAGTGATTCGGTCACCAAGGCACGTAAAATAACTACGCGTGTGTATATTTGTAAGTGATTCGGCCATCCAGGCACGTAAAATAAATACATGTCACACGATTTGTAACTTTCGGGAAAATGACTACCCCGAGTCACCAGAGAAAGTTCTCCAACAATTTTTCTGGTTTCGAGATTGCTGGGTCAGGTGAATGTCGCTGTGACCAACTAAGGTGAGAGAGAGAAAGTGTTATTGTGTAAAGGTTGTGTATAATTGAGTGATATGTTTTAAAGGAATGGCCATTAAGTTTAATAGATAGAGGATCTGTTATCATGTAAAGTAATTATACTGAACACGAGAATGGGCCATTAACTTGTTACTCTGTAATATGTACACTAATTCAATTTGTTCTTCACTCTACAAATTACTTTCAAATATTTTCCAACTATTCATTTAGAAGTTTATTCCAGCTGGATTCAGTTAATTCGGTGTACAAACTTTATACCGTCAATCAAGTCCCCCCCCCCCCCAGGGGCGCCGGAACCCGGGTACCAAGGATATACAAATGGTACCCTGCTTTTTTTCTGGGGTATACATGTATACCCATGACCTAACGATAAAAGTTTTCAACCTTTTTACTAGTCTATTCATTTTTAAATGATAGGACATGTAATTGCTCTCTGGTCGGTCGCGAACCGGCTCTCGCACTCATGATAAGACAATTGTGAATAATCAGGTATTTGTCTCTTTCATTATCATGTATTATTTTAAAGAGTTTTAGGTTGGAATTTGGAATGCTAGAGGCGCTGTAGACAGCATTCTCGGAATTGGCAAATTTCAAAATTTTCTAGAGGCAGAGGGGGACATTCCCTATGTCTTGGTACCCTGGCCCTCGCGTCGTCCCGGCGCCCATGCCCCAGTCAGTAGTGTTGAGAGACGGAGGGGTATGGCAAATGGGCCAAGGGGCTTCCGGATTACAGAGAGGAGATCAATTTAAATTACGTTATATGTTTAATATCTAAATTGATCGCCGTGTACTTTATTGAGCAAGCTGCCATATTTAATTTGAATATCATGTCTATTTAATCAATGATTTCTGTCTTACTCACAGTTCTCGGAACTAGGTTGATGAAGCCTCTGCACGCCAAGATTCGATCTATAAGATTTGTTTATATAAACGAAATGAAATGAAATAAAATGGAGTTAACGACCCACTGTCCTGCTCCTACTGGTCTAATCAAGACAGACATACGTCATACAGTGTGCTACAAGGACAATTTTGGCCGGACAGTGACGCTACAGCTAACTCTTTTTCCAACTCCCAAGGCGTCCCATCCGACAGACCCCCTTTCCTATACCAGAGAGAGAGAGAGAGAGAGAGAGAGAGAGAGATGGGGTTTAACGTCAACTCAACACAACTAGGTCACAATCTCACGTGAACAGCACCGACTGAACGATATACTCACATCACGATAAGACAGATATCGTTAGTTTTTTTTATCGACTGTCCAAATTCTCCAAACCGCTAATACCTCTTAAAATGCCAGTCCAATTTAAATGTCGTTCCAATTGAATACATATAATGAGTTGTGCTTCGTGTCGAGCACGAGGCGATATTTTTATAATTGTTTAACGGCACCTGACACCATATCTCATTTGGTGAAGAATTTCAAATATGGCTGACGTATTCATGTTCTGGTTGTAAAAAAATACAACTTATTTACAATCCGAATGTCACGTGATTCACATGGTTTCACGAAATTCTAACTAAGATAAAATCCCAATTTTTGGTAATTTGATTTGATAATATTAGATTGATTTTAGTGCTTGGCCAATTAAAATTGAATTATCTGCTAGCATTTCAGTTTTATCTTTAGTTAAAATTTTGTGAAACAGCAGGTACCTGCACTCGGCAAATCTCGACAGATTCCGGCTCCCTCCGTAACCATACATCTAGACTCGGCTGTATGACAGTAATACTGTGATATGTACCTACGCCCATACATTTGCGATGCGGCTACCGATTTACATTAAACAGAAAAACGTGTCGCTTTTACAAGAAAGTCACACATTGCGTCTTTTGTAGAGTGGGTATACCTAAATAAGCAGAGATATTGTCCCAAGGCTGCTGGTTTGATAAAATTCCCTGGTAATTCCACAAACCCAATGCAAACGTGACGTTTGTTGATATAAATCTTGCATTCGGAACCATTAAAATAGATCAAATATGGCGGAAATAGTCATACAGCCGAGATTAAGATGCGTAAAATCTGTCGAGGTTTGCCGAGTGCAGGTACCTGGTCAGCCATTCTGATGGTAAAACGTCTAAAGCGAAAATTTGCCTTCCACTAGTTTTGGTTGTAGGGGTTGGGGTAGGAGTTGTATATGTCATTGACTCAATTTGTCGTGGTGTCAATGCCATTGCTGTGCGTGACAACGGTCGTCTGTCTGACTTCGATTTTTTTTTCTCCGGGTCATCCGGGTTCCTCCCACTGGTAAAGACTTCTTCGTAGAAGCGAATCATCCAAATGAATTTGAACCTTTTGATAGTGGTGTAGGCGCATTTGTAATTTCGTGTCATTTTTTGGGTAAAGCACAAACCCAAAAATTGACACGAATATATTTTTTTCATGACAAATGAGCCTACACTAAAGTCCCGAAATGATCACTAAGTTGTGTTAAATTAATGGACGTTAAATCCCATTCTCTCTCTTGTTTGAAGTGCCGTACATGGTATGTTCGGTAAATACATCTTGACATAATTACCGTATTTCCTCTAAAAAGCACCGGGTCTCCAATAAGCACCGGGCCTCTAATAAGCGCCGGGGGGTCAAGGGTAGTTGAGAAAATAAGCGCCGGGCCTCCAATAAGCGGCGGGTCTCTAATAGACATTAGATTGCTTTTGATTAAATGCCGTAACTCAAAAGATTCTCCGGCCCAATGTCCATGGTAAATGACGGCTTTACCCTAAATTCAATTTGCTATCAAAGAAATAAGCCCCGGGCCTCTAATAAGCGCAGGGGGGTACAAGTGGTGCTGAAAAAATAAGCGCCCGGGCGCTTATTAGAGGAAATACGGTATGTCCCAATATCTGCAAGGAAGGTATCATTAACTCCTGGAAGACCTCTTTGCATATCTTGAACTAATTATTATACCTGTGCTACATACTCCATAATTCCTTTACGTAAGCCGTTATTGTAATTGATGTAATATGTTGTTAACTTGTTTATGTCTACATATCTACTTGCGATTTTACTTTTTGCCGCCATAAAACCAATAACTGTCGTATATTATTTAAAGGCACTTTGTTTAAGTTTTTTACAGTTTGCCATAAAAATAAATTGCTAATTCTACGAAGGAACTCAACGCGTTTGTGTTAATTTCAACCATTTTGTTCCGTTTTTTTATTTTCAATAATTAGGTAGTACATGATGGTATCGGGTAATTTTTAATTAGTGTTATATTAGAGAGAGAAAGAGAGAGAGAGAGGGAGAGAGAGATGGGGTTTAACGTCTACTCGACACAAACTAGGTCATTTCGGGACTTATATAATAATATCGTTATTTTTTTTTTAATAATTCGCAGGCGACCCTACTTCCTGTCACGTACAACCAGGGTAATAAGTATTATGAGGTATTGAATAGTATTGCATGTGGTATTGTATAGTATTTGGGGGAGGGGCATTGGATATTCTGGGAGTATTGGATACTACCGGAAGATATTGGGTTATATTGGGAGTGTGTATTGGATGTGTGTATTGGATTAGTGAGGGGGGGGGGGGTAGGTAGTATTGGATTAGGGGGGGGGGGGTAGTATTGAGATATATAGGGTAGTATTGGGAGGTATTGGATAGTATTGGGAGGTATTGGACATTATGTGAGGTTCAATGGTGGACAGCGAGACATTAAGTAATATATTGATACTAAACGAGGCGATAGCCGAGTGTTGTTTCAATATATTACACAATGTCTTAAGCTGGAGAGCATTAAACTACTTAAAATACAGACACTATCTCGCACGTGCATTTTAATGAAATACGTCACAAGAGTTCACTATTTCAGATAATGTTCTATTGGCAAGATGCCCGTACATTATTGAAATAATGGTACGCCAACATCAAAGGATGACGTCATATCTGTATTTTAATAGTAGGTATTGGATAGCACTGGAGGTATTCGGAAGAAACTGAAAGCACTAGACGAGGTTATATATCTACCTTTTGGCAGAGCGCTTAAGAAACAATTCGCTGTCGTGCATAGCTCCAAATCGAATAAAAAGGGGAACCAAAGAACATAACTAACCCACAACAAAAACCCTAGATAATAAAATGAAAAGTCAAAGAGATGGTCTCGGAATGTGCCCTTTAAAAAAAATACCAAACCACAACAATGTAATCTAGGGGAAGTAACTAAAAGAGCCAACCAATTTACAATGATGCTCGTAACAATGTTTTAGTAATAACATAAAAACTTCTTCTAGATGTCTTGGAAAGTGCTCTTTAATAATACAATAATACTACATGGAAACATAATTATCTAGAGAACACAATTTAAAAAAAAGGTCATTCTACTAATGTGCTCGTAATTACAATTGCTTCAAGAATAATATAAAAAGCAACCGGGTTTGTCTTAGAAAGTGTTCTTTAAAAAAATAGCAAAGTATAAACAATGAAATACTGGCGGGAAATGTCCTGGTTGAGTGTCTTAGAAAGAGTTCTTTAATAAAATACCAAAGAAATACAATGCAATATTGGCTGGAATTGTCCTGGTTGAGTGCCATATGATTAGAAGACAGTCTGTAATGATGATTAAACTATAAAATATAGCAACAGATGAGAAACTCGGTGATAGAAAATAAACACGATATTTACAGCCGACATCTTCTTTTAAATGTTAATGTTTTCTTCTCATTCTGTGTGCGTGATGAAGAGAAGAAGGAAAGTCTGATGAGCATCGTGGCCCCCCCCCCATCCCGACGCACTACTAAATACCTCTTCCCGTAAACGAATTATTGGAATGCTAATCTACAATATGTTAATTCCGAAATGACCTAGCCGTGTTGACACTACGTTATATACCCTTTCCGTCCTCTCTTCTATCTTTCTAACCTGACTGGTAAACATTGGGCTGTCACTGACAGAACCCGGCTGTTATAGAATGTAGGTTAAATTACAACAATACAGTATCAAATTAAAACCAGGATAACGGAACCGAAACGAAATTGTAATTTTAATTAGATCGGTCTGCTGAAGACACCAGTATGACCAGCCAGACGTTATCCTCGAGTTGAAAGAAACATTTTTTATGTTGGAAGTGGGGGAGGGGGTTACAGTTTGTGAAATGGAACGAAATGAAATGAAAAAGGGTTTATCGCTCTACTGTTGGCTCCGATGGGCATACGCCATACACTGTCTTATGAGAGACATTTTTGCCGTCAGCGGCGCTACAAAAAATAGCTACGAGAACGTAGCTAAAAACGTTGAGATATATACTGATGTGTTTGTTTTTAGCTACGATTGGATGCCTTTAGTTCCAATTGACAATCTCAGTTTCTTTATTCATACATGTAACATCTTGAAAATATGCTATTATGACTAATTAAACTTGTAGTGGCACAACTATCGCCAAAGTGGGGTTTTACGTCTACTCGACACAAACTAGGTTATTTTGGGACTAACATATGGATTAATGTTATTTTAATTAATCGCTTGCGCGTAGGGGTCTTAGGGACGAAAAACCGCGGTCCCGTGTAAAAGATCCCTTGGCAGTTAGAATCCAGTTGCTGCCCGGGCAAAATGTCCCTCATAGCACACTGTATGGCGTATGCCCGTCTTCAATTAGCCCAGGTTAGGTGCAGAAGCGTAGGACGTTAAAACCCATTGCATTTATTCATCAATTTATCAGCTTATATAAAATCGCTTCCCTGAAGCTATAATGCATCCAACACATGCTGTGTTTTATATGGTACGAGGAAGGAAAACTTTACTTCCATCGGGGAAGATGTGTGTGAAAGAACAGATTCATGACACGAAACGGGGTTTAACGTCCTACTGTTTTGCTCCGAACTGGGCTAATGAAGACGGACATACGCCATGCTGGGTGCTATGAGTGAGTTTTTGTCCCGACGGTGGCGCTATGGCCTACTCTTATATCAAATTCGAACTGATAAGAGGTATTTTACGTACAGGTCAATGTGTAGGCCCACACGGAACCTCGGTTTTTCATACAATCGGAAGGACTATATTCTGCCCCTTGCCAGGGGACTAATGGAACTGTGTCTTATATTTATGCGTCGCTAGAAAAAATATGTTTGATTTAACGATATATACATTAACTTGACGTCTCAATAAGACGGAACGGGACAAAAATCCTGTGTGTGTGGGTTGTATTTCCGCATCACTCAAGGTGAAAATACTTCCTTGTTAAAACTTGAAATTGTTGTACTTGATGTACAATAGATAGTAAGATAAGAGAGAGAGAGAGAGAGAGAGAGAGAGAGAGATAGAGAGGTGGGGTTTAACGTCCACTCAACACAAACTAGGCCATTTTGGGACTAACATAAGGTTTAATTTTTTTCAATAATTCGCTTGCGCGTAGGGGTCTTTAGCAGTGGAGGGAAACCCGAGGACCAGGAGAGAGAGAGATGGGGTTTAACGTCCACTCAACACAAACTAGGTCATTTCGGGACTAACATATGGTTTAATTGTATTTCAATAAATCGCTTGCGCGTAGGGGTCTTTAGCAGTGGAATCAAACCAGAGGACCAGGAGAAAATCCACGAGGTAGGACAAGCAACCCTATTCCTTGTCACGTCAACCGGGGATTGATAAGATAAGACAGATGAGACAAAAAATTTATTGTAAAAAAACGGCCACGTGGAGCAGCATACAATTATACACATGCGACATATGATTACCAACCGATGCACCGAATTGTCCATTGCATTTATATTTTACTTTAAAGCAATTTCATTTAAATATAGATCAATATTTCGTTTCGTTTTTTATACTTTCTATTGCCTACACTACATGTAGATCTAACAAGTTATAGTGGGAGTTCACGTTCTATGACCTCAGGTACCAAGCAAGCGACATTTGACCCGATAACGTCAGTCATTCGATTAACCAATTAGCGACCGCCATGCTTTTTAAAATCTACTTTTGCTTTGTTTTGATTTCTATCTCTGGTAATGTCTACCAAAAGTTCCTCGCAAAAAGGTCAAACGCTCGATTCGACAGACCATTTGATTGGCTGACCTCTTATTTCAAGCAAAACACGAGTTAAATAACAAGTCTTCCGGATCCAAGTGTATTAAAGACAAGTAAAAAAGAAATTTTGAACTATAAAAAACGAAACGAAATTGGATCTGTTTTAATCAGATTGACGCTTTGGGCTGTTAAACACGTGTCAAGTGGCTATCACTAGACTTTAACCTATTAAGACAAATCAGAGATGTAATTATATATGTCGCCGGCATTGACATACCCGTTTCTAAACACATTGTTACATTGGGATAATTGACGATGATGTCACGCGATACCAGATTGTATCCTTTCCGGTTAGCCAATATATTGTCTTGTAGAGTGTCATCAGATTGATAAAATGTCAGGTGTCACTTTAAATAGGTGGCTGATATACTACAGACAAGGTGGTATATCAGCCAGAGAGAGAGAGAGAGAGAGAGGGAGGGAGCGAGAGAGAGAGAGAGATGGGGTATAGCGCACCCCTTGACTTTTATGTGTTGATTCGACAATTAATTAAACATTTAAAATCCCTTACATGCGCTTCTAAAATCAAAGGGCTTATTCAAAGAAGCGTATAAGGACACAGCTTACCAAATATTCTTGGGTTCGAAATAATCTTTGGCAGAACTATTGAATGAATGAATAAATGAAACGGGGTTTAACATCCTACGCTTATGCACCTAACCTGTGTTAATTGAAGACGGGCATACGCCATCTGCATTACTGACAAGGGGACACCACACCGGAAAGGCAGAACTGTTAGACCAGGAGCATACATATATACAGCAAATACAGCCTTTGTTGGATACAGTATACATTAGCACTATAATCGGGTATAATGAAGGGTGGGGTGGGGCGGCCAAGATATCTAGAGTATCGCACTTCGAGCTCTAGCTAACGGACCACATCTGGCTTGCGGTCATGGTTTAAATCCTGGAGGTTTTTTTAAAAGGACCAAGGGATTAAACATTTAAAGTCAGTTTAATACACAGTGAATTTTTTTTTTAGGAATCACGAATTTTTGTTTAAAGGGACAGTCCCGTATTATACAGGGGCTCAAAAATAAAAGTCTGAGAATATTTGAAAATAAAACACCAAAATATAGGGGAATAGTGTATATACCTTGTCTCAAAATTTCAACTCAAAATATTGAGTCGTTTGGACGTGAACGCCAAAACTGTTTATCCGAACACGTAACCCTTTTAAGTTTTCGGGTCATTTTTTTCATTTGGTGACCTGATAATCGATTTACGTTTCTTGAGAGGTCTATGCAGTGAATGGCCCATGTACTGTACTTGATAACAAAAGGTTAATTTTACCTACATATTATTTTTATAGAAAAAAGTCTGGTTTTATCCAGACACTGTATGATACAAAGATCTCCATTTCCAGATGCAGACTGTCAGGTTTAAGTTATTTACAAGCGTGTAACAAAAATTGTGTTAGTTGATCGGTCTTAGATAATGGGTTTTACATGATTTTAACACAAAATTAAGCAGTTTTATTCCCCAAAAAGTTATCGGGATTGGCCCTTTAAGCGACCGGCTTCGCATGTGTTTCATTGTCAAACATATAATTCAATTACATATTCGCACATAGGCGTACCATTTCTTAAAATTGACTAAGGGATTAAACATGGTTTAGATCCTGGAGGGTTTACGTAGGGTACCCCGGTTACCTCCCACCGAAAATAATACAAATAAGACAACTTGTCTGCGATATCACCCTCGGTGGAAGTGGACGTTAAATACACGTGTAAGAAGAAGATACGGGTATATAATAGTCTGTGTACAGTTTTATTCATAAATCGTATAAAATCTGGACTTTTTTTTAAATAAAGCCCCAATACCACTCTTGTTGTAACTGAATAATATGTCCCAATCGTTATTCTGGTCAACAAATTGTACTATTTTACAATATTTTAGTTAATTGATGATACAAATGTCATCTTAACACACCGAATTGACAAAATAGGAAAAATGTATGATTTGAAAAGCTTTACGTAAACACTTTGAAATGTAGCTTGGATTTGAACATATTTTCGAACCCTCTTGACAAGTAAAATAGGTAGTAATGGATAATATACACAACAGGTGGGACAATTAAACATCTTGTAGTTAGGATAAGGCTAATATTTTTTTTCTGGACCTAGCAAGCCAGCAAGAGTGTTATTGTCCCTTTAAGGAGTAAAATGTGTGTTGGATCTAATAATTTTTTGTCGGCAAGCAGGTGTTAAAATACGATTTTAAAAGGAAAAAGAAATATGTGCAATTTTAACATATTATGCAAAAGCTAAATCGGACAATTGCAGGTCTTTCTTTAGACCGGATATGTTATCTAAATTATTAATTAGACATAAATTAACTTATCTAGTTAATAATAAACTCTCAATGTCATCGCTAGCCTGTGAAATTTACTGGATTAGAATCCGATATGCTGCTCAACGCTCGTTGATGATTAAATCAAAAAGTTTAAAATCGAGACTATGATTTTATCGTAACTACTTTAGTAATGATGATCGAGGCTAGGCTCAAAATTCCATCTATAAGTTGCGGTTCAGAGTGGATCAATCCGATTCTTTATCTTTCATTGAAATGTTTGTCAACAACTCTCACACACACTAGTTTGTTCGATGAAATCTTTCGGGAACATTTTTTAAAAAAAAATCGTAAGACCCAGTTAAGATATAACACGTGACTAGATTGATTTGTTTTTATAAGCATCAAAAAAGGGATTGGGGAACAGGCATATCCTATATTAAACCGCTGTCCTTCTGACTTGATTGATATCAAACCCCATATTCTAATTTGAAAATGCTCTCTTTAAAATATCATCCATCATCTATGTCATTTGGTCATAGATGCCTCTCATACACTGTATCAAACATATGAAATTATTACCCTTGACATTAAAGGATTCACAATCGCTTAGCTGTTTTAGGAAGCAATTAAAGACTCATCTTTTTTCGACTGCTTATTGGTTGTTAACATTTTTACATCTTGTGATAAGTGGAGAGCTAAATGCGCCTTGATCATTAACTTTAATGGATCTGTGCGCCTTATAAACACTCACCATTATTACCATTATTATTATTAAAGTATTCCACATTGAAAATATAGTACATGTATTATTTGTCAATTTAAATCAACATTGATGTTGGGATCTCACCAGTAAAAGATGAGTGTGCTTCTGGTATCAAATATTTAAAGATAGGTTCCCAGAAAAGTATTTATCGGGTGGCTATTTTCAATAAAAGTATGGCAGTTTTGGTATATATGGAAGTTAGAGATACACAATCGTGCTAGAAAAATACTGACATTCCCGAAAAACACTCCTGTATACAGGACAAAAATGTAAGGGTTCCCCTAATCGACAGCCCGTCGACGATTAGGAATTTTCTGCACCATGACCTGGTTTGATCGCATTTTTATAGCAGGACATTCCTTGCCAATTACAATGTTTGAGAAGGATTTGAAGCAAAATTATGACAAATTAATTAGTTTGGATAAGTTTTTAGTCCATATATACCATTAAATCACCCAGTTTGTACGCGGGAATGTAACTTTAAAGACAAAATAAACATTTTACCATTGGTGACGAATCCATTATGCGTTTCAGTGCCATTTCTAACATTGGTACTTGAAGAACGAGGGTAGACATATTCCAAAAGTCATGTCAAACGGTGACGTAATATTTTTATCTGGAGAGCATGCGCAATAAATATATCTGTGTAGACTAAAATAACCAGACGCTAGCGATTGCCATTCGATAAAGAACTCCGGCGCATTTCGCCAAACATAACTGCTTTTAAATTAGATTAGACACGGAAACCATAAAAAGGTAAATCAATTTATATTCATTCATATTACATTACCATATGCGTTGTGACCCATTTGTATCAGGGGGTTGGGATGGCCTAGTGGTCTAGAGTGCCGCACTTCGACCTCTAGCTGGCCAGCCACCTCTGGCTTGCGGCTGTGGTTTCGGGCCCTGGTGTGAGTGTATGTGGCATGGAGATAGGGGCGCCTTCTCAACCTCGTGGGTTCCTACGGGCCCTCTGGTTTACACCTACTGCTAAAGACCCCTACGCGCAAGCGAATTATCAAAATGAAATTAAAAAACATGTTAGTCCTGAAATGATCTAGTTGAATTAAGTGGACGTTAAACCTCATTCCCTCTCTCTCTCTCTACATTTGTATCAATTTCTAGGTCTCAAATATTAGCGATTTAGCTCCTTTAAATTACGACAAGGATTATGCTACCAAGAGTGATATAACATTTTCTCCTTAAGGTAATCCATTGACCTTTGGCCCTATAATCATATCAAAGGCACAGTCCATTGGTAAACCTTCGTCATCCGATTATTTGTAACAAAGATTATTTTTCTTTATGTTGCGATATAATCTACCATCTTTAACAGTTATTAGTTTGTATACTGCTGTGTTTTGTATGCGTGACTGTATTCGATTGTAGTAACGTGCTGGGTACACATGCACGTGAAGCGGAAATGACGTTTGTTTTCTTTAATTTTATAGCGATTTAATCGGTAGGCGTTTTTTCCATCCACTGGAGCCAGGTGTTATGACGTCATATATGGATTGTTCGTTAGAATAAGGGTTAGGGTAAGGGTTGTGGCCTGCCGATTTCGTCAGAGTCTCGAGATGTAGTGTAACATAATACATAAACTCATTTTATTAGAAATATACTTTAATCCTGGATAACATATTTACAGGTACACATTGTTGTTAGATATTGTGAAATCTATTAGACTGTTGTCCCTAGGTATGCGAAGACCTTATTCTCGCGGGGTATAAGGGCAGACCTCCGCGCACCACGGTCTTGCACGAGTTCTCTCTGGTATCTCTCTGCGCCTCCTCTGGTTCTTCTCACTTGTTGCTTGGTCGTTGTCGTATCTGTATTTAACGGCAACTTCCACCTAGGGGGATATCGTAGACAATCCCTTGTTGCTTCCAAACTAGGCTAATGTATATCGGCTAGGGTACGCCATAGTAAATATCCCTAGTAATTAAATCTAACATGTACAACAATATCATGAATTCAGGACACTTAAGATCTCGAATGATATTGTCTTACAGTAGACAGGGCTAGCCCTAACCATAACCCTGGGCCAAGCCTAACCCTTATCTTAACCCACAATCCACATATTATTTTGACGTCATAACACATGGCTCCAGTGGATGGAAAAAAAAACCCAACGATTTAATCGGTGTCGGATGTGTTCTCACATTTTCAGCAATCATATGAACTCATTTTCTAAAGTATACGTCTTCATTAGTCCAGTCGGAGCACAGCAGTAGGACGTTAAACTCTATTCCATTTCATTTCGAAACTAAACCCTTCATTTCGGGATACTTGGTTTAAACAATATTTTATTTTATTAGTGAGTCAGATATATACAACATACTATATATGGATACAATCACAAGCATTGCTGCTTATGTAAAATCGCTTTCATAAATGATCATCATTGAAAAGTTAGACGACTGGATTTACATTTTTATAGGGTGCAGACGAAAGAACGTTCAATAGTACATACAAGTAGATATACAATAAAATAAAGATGGAGTTGATGCCAAGGCCCAAAATTAGTTCGCCAAGTTTTATGACTACGCCTGCTTTAGGGAAGGGGAAGTGATACTTACTGCCTTGTAACAAGGGTGATGTATATTCGATTATTCTGTTGTTGCTATCAAGTAAAATAATGAACAAAGGTGTCTCGGATAAAAAAAAAGTAATTGTTTTTCATTGAGGGGTTTATTATCACTACGCGTGCAAATATGAAAGCACTTACAGGCGTATTGTTACTATAACTAGCCATATACATCCAATGAACAAAGCAGTGATTAGGTTTCAATTAGGAATTATATATCCATCAAGTGGCAATGAGTCTTCGCACGTTAGAATAATGTGTTGTCACCATTTTAGTCTTTTATCCTAATAAATGTCGAATATCCCCATTAGTTTAGAAATTCAACTAGTTTTGGTTCCAGTAATTGCATATTTTCTCGCCTAATACACATGGTTTATTTCTAATAGCACTTACTGTACACAGCCGTTTTTTGGTAGTCAAGGAATTATAAACTAATTACATACGCTAAATCTGCAAGATGTGAAAGTTTGTTCGATTATGGCCAAATTACACGAAATGAAAGGAAATGGGGTTTATCGTCCTGCTGTTCTGCTCCGGCTAAAATACACACAAGAAATGACAATTGTAGATACTGAAGGGCCTATCAAGGAATTGATTTCCTTTACACATGTTAAGGAACTGCTTGTCAGTTACAACTCGAATTAAGACTAAGCCTTAATTAGCACCGCTATAGGACCAAATTTTCCTAATGGCACATTCATGCGCGCTGTATCATGAGGCCTGTCATTGGGTCAGCTGGCGTGCTTTCGATTGCCCGGTTGTATACGTGACCAGGAGTCGGATCGCCTGTCCAACCTCCTGGTATTTCTCCGGGTTCTCCAATTAATCCCACTGCTAAAGATACCTACGCGAAGGCGAATTATTGAAATAAAATTTGAGTCATATTATTTTAGTACCAAAATGACCTAGTTTTTGTAGAATGTACGTTAAACCTCATTTCATTTCTGTCTTTTTGCACACGTCTGAAGCTAGGCCATATCGATACTCACATAATGGACACAGACAGGCGACACTGATCCTTGTCACGTACATTATTGTAATCGAAGACTACTCGACCCCCGACTCCACAAACACATTAAAAGATGGCATCCTTATTATTGCAACTCCTAAAAAAATGCTTTTACTACTTGGAATGAAATTTTATTACGTGATTTTATCGAGATTTCGTCTAATGGTTTGGATGCAGCTATGGCGTGTGTGGAGCCAGGGTGGGTAAGCTTCAGACGTGTGCAAATAAATAGAGAAATGAGGTTAAACGTACATTCGACACAAATTCGACATAATATGACTCAATTTTATTTCAATAATTCGCTTTCGAGTAGGGGTCTTTAGCAGTGGGAGGAAACTGGACACCTGTTACCACGATTTGTGGTGTATATTGTACACGATGAATAGTCCATTTGCTGATTACACTATTTCGTTATACCTTTTTCAGGACTTCTAATTTTGTCTAATGGTTTTGGACTGTTCGTACTTGAGTTCTGTACCCAATATTTTGTAATTATGTGTTAAAATGATTTTGAAAATAAATACTTTAACTTGACGATATGTGTACTAATGATAAACGGCATGGCGAAATCTACCTGTCTGCTAATACTATAATCCCCTTAACGTCTATAAGTTATTAAAGCAGGCAAGATATTAGCTTCAGTAAATATGGGGGTTGGATGGCTTAATTGTTAGCGTGCGCGCGCTGTATTGAGTCAACTGAATTCACTACGCCATCTTGCGGAGTTAGGTGGCAGAATGGTTATATAGCCCGTTCGTGCTGCATCATAAAGCCTGTCATTGAGACACCTGGCGGGGTTTCGAATCCCCGGTTGTACGTTGCAAGGAGTAGGGTCGCATGTCGAGCCTCGTGGATTGTCTCCGGGTCCTCCGGTTTCCGTCCACTGTTAAATACCCCTACGCGCAAGCGAATTATTAAAATAAAATTAGACCATGTTAGTCCCGAAATGACCTATCTCTCAAACAAGCAGACCCCCAGTTACGTGTAAATATATCAGTACTACTGATTTAGAAGTCAACGTCAGATTGACATAGCCCCTTTAAAGTTATACACTCTTTGATGATGCTTTGATAGTATCTATGGCGGATGTTAAATAGTAACTCCATTTCCAATAATATTACAAGCGTGTAATACTCAAAGCCGATCAGTTAACAAGTTCGTGATGTGATGTTCGAGTCTATATTGACTAATTGAAAGTGTTTTTGTGATCTGGAAGTACTTCCTACAAGCGGAAGCAGACATAATCATAATATTGTACGATAAGCTGATATATATTGATTGAAACAGAGACGATCGTTGAAACAATAAACGGCCAAATCCTGTGTAATTTAATGCGAGGGAGAAATGGGGTTTAACGTCCACTCGACGCAAACTAGGTCTTTTCGGGACTATCATATGGTTTAATTTATTTTAATAATTCGCTTGCGCGTAGGGGTTGTAGCAGTGGGAGAAAACCGGGGGATCTGGAAAAAACCCACGACAGGCGACCCTACTCCTTGCCACGTACAACCAGGGACTCGAAACCACGCCAGTTTAAAGGCATTCATAAAATAATGATTTAAGGGCATTTATGTTGCTGTTATACAAGTTGTAATTTTAGTATTAACCGTGAAATGTTAACGTGATTTAACGAACCATATCATTTGTAAAGATGAAAGTAAGAATACAATTGAACAATATATTAGTCCCGAAATGACCTAGTTTGTGTCGAGGGGACGTTACACCCCACACCACCACCACCCCCATATGTCACAATGACTGACACCAATAGTGTCCTTAATAAAGACTACCGACGTCACGCACATGCGTCATGGATAGGCCATTTACACATTTACAAGATGGGAGCAGGGCAATCCTTACTCAAGGGACATAATATTATAGTTTGACATAAAACTATATGTAAGAACATACAAAACTTTATGATTATTGATTGTTTTATCGAATTAAAGAGTTTATTACATCTAACAGTATTACCTGATGTATAATAATTTACCAATATATAGTTTTATTGCGTTCTATTATACGATAATACATTTCAATAAGCAATGATATTTACCGACAATACAAAACATTGACACTTGGAAGAAGGTGCGGATCTAAAGGGGGGTGGGGGGACACCACACCACCCAGCTCGGCTACATAAAAAATGAATGCCTTGCATCGATGAAATTGACCCTATATCATTATTAAAATTGACGCCAAACTGGATGTAGGATTTCTATCTTTTAAAGGGACAATATTTTCTCCTGGACTGTTCTTAAAGGGACAATAACACTCTTGCTGGCTTCACAGGTCCAGAAAAAATAGCCTTATTCTAACAACTAGATGTTTAAGTGACCTACCTGTTGTGTAAATTATCCATTACATCCTATTGTACTTGTCCAGAGGGTTCGAAAATGTTTTTAAATTTTTACATTTGAAAAGGTTTACGTAAAGCTTATCAAACGACGTAGTTGAATTTTTCCAATTTTTAAATTCGGTGTGTTAAGATGAAATTTGTATCATCAATTAATTGGAATATTGTAAAAAAAAAGTACAAATTATTGACCAGAATAATGATTGTGACATATTTTTCAGTTACAACAAGAGTGGTATTGGGCCTTTAAAAGCTCAATGTGTATGGATGCCTACTTAATTTAGAGACCATGATGGTATCATGCATTGTCAACTGTTCGATTTTCTTAACGGCCGGAGCCTGGCAAACCCCCGCCTGCGAAGATTTCTGGATCCGCCCCTGGGAAGGAGATTTATAGACCAAACACGCCACCTGATGTCATATTATTTCAAATTGGGCCAACGAAAAACACGCCACACGCCACCTGGTGTCACACTATCTATATGTTAACATTAAACCTACATGTAAATGAAATTCTCACGAGACAAGAGAAAAGTTATGGTTTGTGAAAGAAACCACCTGGTAATAACATAACATCGTATTATATATTGATTTATTCATAGATATTAAAGGGAAAATAACACTCTTGCTGGCTTGACAGGTCCAGAAAAAAAATAGCCTTATTCTAACTACAAGAAGTTTAAGTGTCCTACCTGTTGTGTAAATTATCCATTACAACCTATCTCACTTGTCCAGAGGGTTCGAAAATATGTTTAAATCCAAGTTACATTTGAAAGCGCTTACGTAAGGCTTTTCAAACCATGTTACGGCATGTAGTTGAATTTTTCCAATTTTTAAAATTAGGTGTGTTAGGTTGAAATTTGTATCATTTTTTAATTAAAATATTGTAAAATAGTACAAATTGTTCACCAGAATAAAGATTGGAACATATTAATCAATTACAACAAGAGTGTTATTGGGGCTTTAAACTAGAATCATTTCAAAATATTTTTATGTCGTAAAATGAAATATATCAATCATAAATAACGAGTGAGAGAGAGAGAGGGAGAGAAATGGGGTTTAGCGTCCACTCGACACAAACTAGGTCATTTCGGGACCAAAACTTGGTTCAAATTTATTTCAATAAATCGCTTGCGCGTAGAGGTCTTTAGCAATGGGGGGAACACGGACAAACCGGGTAAAAATCCGGAGGTTGGACAGGCAATCTTTCTCTTATGATACAGCATGCACGTGCTAACCATTCGCCCCCCCCCCCCCTGTAGAAAAGAGGCGAGTGACTCCGTCATCTAACCACTATCTATCTGATCCCGTTTTTATGCTCCCTGTCTTATTCCAAAAATGACCTTATTTGTGTAGAATGAACGTTAAAGCCTGCATTTTCTGTATTTTGGAGAACGACGGATATATCCCTTTAATATTTCATATAATTTGTACGTAGGTGTGTATGAATATGAAAGAGAACCGATCTATCTGGTACTAAAGCCCATGAGGGTAAAAAAAAAATAAATGAATAGGAACCTACTGACGGATATTTAGGTAAATTATTAGCTCATTATTGGCCGTTTTGTTTTCGTTCGTTTTAAAGTTACAGTCATATGAAGTTTCGTCTATATCCCTTTTAAACAAACCGTTCTTGTAACTATTTTTTAAATTACAAGATAGGCTATATCAGGATATCTTGTAATTTCAAGATACTCAGAATATTTTTTGTTCATTCATTGACCATAATGGTCTTCCGTAGTCTAGTGCTTAATCGTCCTTGAAAACAGGGTATTATTTTACTCATACACAAACGTATAACATAACCAATGATAGTTGGCCGTAGCGCTGCTGCCCGGGAAAAATGTTCCTCGTGGCACATTGAATTACATAATGCTTGTCTTCATTAGCCAAGTCTGTCGGATGTTAACCCTATTTCATCTTATTACTCACAGTTCTCTATAGTACCCGTGGTTTCGAATCCCCGGTTGTACGTGGCAAGGTCGCCTGTCCAACCTCGTGGGTTTACCCGGGTTCTCCGGTTTCCTCCCACTGCTTAAGCCCGTACGCGCAAGCGAATAGTTGAAATAAAATTAAAATCATATGTTAGTCCCGAAATGAACTAGTTTGTGTCGAGTGGATATTAAACCCTATTTCTCCCTCCCTCTCTCTTTCTTTCTGTCACTCTCTGTGTGTAGAAAAATGGGACGCTAAACCTTATTTTATCTCATTACTAAAATTTCTCTATAGTACAGTGTTCACAAATATTGAAGAGTATACCAGTACAAATATTATCTTAGGAGTCTATTTTTAATATTATTCACATTTCCCGGGAGAATAAAACATGCGAAGATTTTTTTTTATTATTATTAATCCATACATTTAGTTGAAGCAGATGGTATAAACTTGGTTACCACGAAGTTAATTTAAGTTTAATTTCATTGAACTACCTCCTGGGGTTGTAAGTGTGACTATGTTTATATTTTCAATATTAATTATGATCGGAAAAATCTCTTGGGTATAAATTAAGAAAACATAATTATTTTAAACGAATAAACCACATGTGAACTTTTAAGTTCGTATATACTTGGGAAAGTCTCAGGCCCACTCTAAACTCATCCATGGTTACACATGGCGTGGAGTTTCAATTCTGTTCGATATTATACTCGTGATCGTCAATGGATCTTCTGTTGATGACCTTTCATCTTTTTATTTTTCTATCGAAAGATTAACAAGTTTGGTGTTTTAGGGATCAAGTTTCAAACTGCAAGGTGTAGAACGATCTGGGATGTATATTTGGAAAGGTAAATATATGACAGATATGACCATTCACTAAAGCATTCTTCGATATCTTGTAGCATTCAAACCTAAAAAAGCCACAAATGGTTCTAAGGGGAAAGAGAGAGAAGGAATGGACGGACACTTGACACAAACCAGGACAATCAATCCGATTAAAATACAGATCCTATTTCGTTTCGTTTTTTATACTTCAAAATTTCGGTTGGCTTGTCTTTACTACACTAGAATCTGCAAGAGTTGTTATCATTGGTGTGTTCTGGATGATGTGAGGGATTAGCCAATGAAACTACTAGAACCGTCAACGCGGATTGATTAATAAATGTCTGACGGTATAGGGTCAAAGGCCGCTAGTACGATACATGACGCGACCAGCCAGTACACTGCCAGATCTTCATCTAGTAGAGGCCATCGAAAGTTTAAAAAACGAAACGAAATATAGATTTGTATTGTTATCAGATTGCCATGCAACTTGACCCAATGACAGACCTTATGACACAATCGCACACGTTAAACTCTACCCATCCCATCTTCCATGGGTTTAAGGAATGAGAGAAACTATTCAGACTAATAACCTCAACAAAAATATCCGTGAAAAATAGAAAAATGCCAGAAACAAAAATTACTAGGAAAATTTTATCCGTATTTATTTTTCATGTAATTTAAAGAAATTCCTTCAATTAACATCAATTCCATTTTCAAATACAGAAAAAAAATCCTAGTAATTTTTGTCTCCTGGGCATGAAAGTGATACAAATTTCATTGAGTTAACCATTGACTTTATACGCGTGCGTGAAATAGGTTTCTCATTATAAACCCCGTACTTCTTAGTACGACCAACAAATAACATTTCTTTAAATGGCATCTAGAAGCACGGTAATTATGAAACGTCGTCATTAAATAATAGAGAAGTAGTTAAATCCATATATACCTTGTGTTGTGTTTTGTTATGAACAAATAACATAACACAATAATGGCATTGTGGCGACACAAGCAACAAGCAATAATCAAATGCAAACTACAATATATACATATATCAAAAAGAACTTACACAATATACAAATTCCAATTATATTATTTTGAACAATTTCCCTAAAAAAAAATGTTGACGTGTCAACTATAGTGTCGCCTGAATAGACCGGGAGCCCATGGATTTAACCTAGCTGGAAAATGTACCCATTTTGAAGTAAATGGTATCAGTGCATGCATATCTGGTACCTTAAAAATTTAAGTCTGCCTGGTTTCTGGTGGTGGGTGTGGCTGTGAGGTCTAGGATTCTGGGCATGAATTCGTGAGCTAGATTAGCTCAAAGTGTACCACACGAAAATGGTGCAGCAGTGTACCTTACATCTTCCAGTATTACAAAATCACTCTGACAGAGTTATGTAATTGTCAGACCACAGCTATAGATTAGCTGAAATCTGTACCACCTAAACTGCTTGGAAGTTGTTCAGCACAACTTCAGGAACCATGAATGATCACTGCCAGACAGTTTGTGTGGTGGGTTGCCCCTCACAGACACGCCCAAAATACCCCCCCCCCACAACTAGGCTAGATTAGCTGAAGCCAGTACCATCTACAACTATTTGGGAGGTGTTCAGCAGCATCACAGGAATCATGAATGATCACTGCCAGACAGTTTGTGGTGGTGCTGAACAACTTCCAAGCATTTCAAGGCGGTACGAACTTTAGCTAATCTAGCCTAATTGGGGGAGGGGGGCATTTTTGTGTGTGTCTGTTGATAACCAACCACAAAATGGTCTGGCTGTGATCATTCATAATTCGGGTAGGGGAGGGGGCATTTAGTGTGTGTCTGTTACGGATAACCCATCGCAAATTGGTCTGGCTGTGATCATTCATGATTCCCGTGGTTGGTCCTGAACAACTTCTAAGCAGTTTTAGGATGTACGAACTTTAGCTCATCTAGCCTAATTAAAAATGGGGCATTTTTTGTGTGTCTGTTAGGGTTACCACGCCGCAAAATTGTCTGGCCGCGATGATTCATAATTCCTATGGTGGTGCTGAACAACTTCCAAGCAGTTTTAGGCTGTAAGGGCTTCAGCTAATCTAGCCTAATTGGGGGAGGGGGGGGGCATTATGTGTGTGTCTGTTAGGGGTACCACACCGCAAAATGTATCTAAGGACAACGTTCTTCTTCAAAATAATATTCCTTCTTGTCACACCAACAATACAGATCGAACTCGGCCAAAGATGTTTTGGGTCTGAGGGGCATTAGGATCGAAGTGTTTCGTAATCCTGCGCTATAGAAATTATGATATAAGTATGGTTACTTGGTATATATTGACAGAGAGAGAGAGAGAGGGGGGGGGAGAGAGAGGTAACAACCACTCGACTCAGGCAATGTTATTTCTGGACTAACATATGGTTCAGTTTCATTTCGATAATTTGATTGCGCCTAGGGTTTTTATTAGCAGTGGGAAGAAACCGGAGGATCTGGAAAAAACCATCAAGGTTGGACAGGCGACCAACGCCATGTCACGTACAACCGAAACTACTCCAGTTGACTTAATGGCAGACCTTATGATACACGCATATTCGGCAACCCAAACACATCAAATTGATACAACAGTTATAACACTGCATTCTGGTCACCAATTTCTACCCGAAACCTAACTGTAAGGTTTACCTTGTCTAATTAGTGTTGCTGAATTTTTAAAAAAATTAGAATTTTGATTTAACGTCAGGTCAAAACAATGTTTAGGACATTCTGAAACTAAAATCGTCTTCAACGGCCACCGTTTCTTTACTGTGACGCAACCGTTACTGTTTTTGGCGTTGTTGAAAAATAATGCTGAAGTGTCAATAGTCTACGTATGGAAATGAAAGGAAATAAAATGAAATGGGGTTTAACGTCATACTGTTGTGCACCTAACCTGGGATAATGGAAGACGGGCATACGCCGTACAGTGTGCTATGAGGGGAACTGTTGCCCGGGCAACGGCGCTACGGCCTACTCTTATATCGAATTCCAACTACCAAGGGATCTTTTACGTGCACGCCAATGTGTACTCGGGACCACGGTTTTTAGTCCCACTAGAACGACTAGACAGCTGTCCTCTTTACATTCTACATCACTGGCAAGGGTAACCACGCCGGAAAATCGAGATAAACTTTCTCGTCCAATGCAGTGATCGAACACTCGATCTCCAGGCTAGCGAGCCAGCGCCACACGTATGGAAATTGGAATCGGTATATGAGCACAGGAACAGTGTGGGTATACCGGAGAAAGCTAACCCTTGGCACGCACACACACAGTATCGGCACCACACTATTTTAAACACCTTGATATCTAAATGCTTAAGCTAAAGTACTTGACAACCCCACTCCCCAACGTTATAGCGGAAGTTAACGATAGCTCAGACGTATATATCAGAAACTGAATAGAATGGTTCAGTGACTTTCAATGTTAAAACACTTTTTCTCTCCCTTATGACTAATTAACAGTTTATTAACCATTGATCAAAAATGTTAACCATTGACCCCTGAACTCTATATAAAGTTCAAAGATCACCGCCATCTGTTGATCAGATTTACCTGTTGATGGAAGGTGTGTTTTAATCATGTCCGTATTTATCCAACACGGAGAGAGAGGGAGAGAGAGATGGGGTTTAAGGTCCACTCGACACAAACAAGGTCATTTCGGGACTAACTTTTATTTTTTTTTAATTTCATTTCAATAATTCGCTTGCGCGTAGGGATCTTTAGCAATTGGAGGAAGTCACGAGGCTGGATATGCGACCCTACTCCTTGTCACGTACAACCATGCCAGTTGACTAAATGACTGGCTTTATTATACACTGCGCACGTGCTAACCATTCAGTCATCCAACCCTATAAGTCGTATGAACTAGTAATATTTACATAATCGTACATTTTCTCGTGCGAGAGCGAGACATTTAGTAATATATTGTAACAACAAGAGGACCGTAGGTTCGAGTGCTTTTACAATATTACGCAATGTCTTAAGCTCGAGAGCATTAAACGACCTAAAATAAAGACACTCCGCACGTGCGTTTACAGTGAAATACGTCACTCGAGTCTAATATTTTGATAATGTACGATTGGCAAGTTGTCCGTACATTATTTTAAATCATGGTACGCCAACATGAAGGGTGACGTCACATCTGCATTTTAAATAGTAATTTAAACCCAATCCTTTATCAATAATGTACACATACTTCCATAACTCTAAAAGTTATCATGTGCCGAAGAATCTATAAATCAAAAAGCTTATCTCTGCTTATCCTAACATCGAACTAAATCAAGATATTCACCTAATGTGAACATTCTACCTCAATTAGAAACAAAATTCTTGTGTTTCAAAATATTATCCATTTTTTTATGTGGCATAATTCCGTAGTTTATCACATTTTTTTTCTGTTAATGGATGGCTTTTTTTTTGTTGAGAAACCGTGTTAAAAGTGTACAGTTTTTTCTTCAAATTGCGTGTTCCGTGTATTTATATGGAATATTGAGTATTAGACAGGAAATTACCGTCACGTTTATGGATACATTTTTTTATTCCCTTCTATAATGGTGGACTTAATTCTGTTATTTTAGGGAATAAACGGTGGAATTTAGGGATAGAGAGAGAGAGAGAGAGAGAGAGAGAGAGATGGGGTTTAACGTCCACTCAACACAACAAGGTCATTTCGGGACTAACATATGGTTTAATTTTGTTTCAATGCGCGTAGGGGTCTTTAGCAGTGGGAGGAAACCGGAGTGCCCGGAGGAAACCCACGAGGTTGAGAAGGCACCCCTATCTCCATGCCACATACGCTCACACCAGGGCTCGAAACCACAGCCGCAAGCCAGAGGTGGCCGGCCAGCTAGAGGTCGAAGCGCGACACTTTAGACCACTAGGCCATCCCAACCCCCCGAATTTAGTGATAAAATGGTTTATTCCATTCTATAACGGACTTTATTCTGTTATTTTACGGGATAAACGGTAGAATGACCAGTAATTCACGGATTATTTCTGTTTGCAAATGCAACGATAAGTAATCGTATATATATATAATCATTCCTAATACTATCATTTTATAGTATTCATTCCAATTCATTAACCATAATATGAAGAATTATGTTTGGTAAGGTCTGGTATATTAATTGTCATGTATATCTTATTTCCATTATTTATACGATCTATAAAGTGTACATGTCATGTATATCAATTTCCATTATTTATAAGATCTATAAAGCGTATTAATTGTTATTCATCGTACGGTAATCAGATTGTATATATTTCCTTAACCAATTTACCAGTATAAGCTTCTTTGTCTCTGTGGCCGAGTTTACATACCTTCAAATTGATAGTACCGCAAACTTTTATCTGAAGGCCTCTTATCGGTCCAATCTCCGACAAGTAGCGGACATTAAATATAGCTATTTACTCACGCGTATAAAGTCAATGGTTAACTCAATGAAATTTGTATCACTTTCATGCCCAGGAACAAAATTTACCAGGATTTTTTTTTTCTGTATTTGAAAATGGAATTTATGTTAATTGAAGGAATGTCTTTAAATTACATGAAAAATAAATATGGATAAAATTTTCCTGGTAATTTTTGTTTCCGGGATTTTTTCACGGATATTTTTGTTAAGGTGATACTCTGAATAGTTCCACTCATTCCTTAGTCCCATGAGAGATGGGGTGGGTAGGGTTTAACGCGTGCGATTGTGTCATAAGGTCTGTCATGGGGTCAAGTTGCATGGCAATCTGATTACAATATAGATCTATATTTTGTTTCGTTTTTTTTTTAAATTTCGACGGCCTCTACTATATGAAGATCTGGCAGTGTACTGGCAGGTCGCGTCATGTATCGTACAAGCGACCTTTTACCCTACGCCGTCTGACATTTATTAATCAATCGGCGTTGACGGCTCTAGTGGTTTCATTGGCTAATCCCCCACATCATCCAGAACACACCAATGATGACAACTCTTCCAGATTCTTGTGTATTAAATACAAGTAAACCGAAATTTTGAACTATAAAAAACCGAAACGAAATAGGATCTGTATTTCAATCAGATTGGTTGACCTGGTTTGTGTCAAGTGTCCGTCAAATCTCTCTATCCCCCCTCTCTCTCTCCCCCTTTCTCCCTTTGGCCCATCTGTGGCTGTTTTAGGGTTGAATGCTACAAGATATCGAAGAATGCTTTAGTGAATGGTCATATCTGTCATATATTTACCTTTCCAAAGATACATCCCAGATCGTTCTACACCTTGCATTTTGGAACTTGATCCCTAAACCCCAAATTTGTTAATCTTTCGATAGTAAAATAAAAAGATGAAAGGTTATCAGCAGAAGATCCATTGAAGGTCACCAGTAGAATATCGAACAGAATTGAAACTCCACGCCCCGTGAAACCATGCATGAGTTTGGAGTAAGCCTGAGACTTTTGCAAGTATCTACGAACTTAAAAGTTCACATGTGGTTTATTCATTTAAAATAATTATGTTTTCTTAATTTATACCCAAGAGTTTTTTCCGATCATAATTAATATTGAAAATATAAACATAGTCACACGTACAACCCCAGGAGGTAGTTCAATGAAATTAAACTTAAATTAACTTCCTGGTAACCAAGTTTATACCATCTGCTTCAACTAAATGTATGGATTAATAATAAAACAATCTTTGCATGTTTTATTCTCTCGGGAAATGTGAATCTGTTAAAAATAGATTCCTAAGATAATAATTGTACTGATATACTCTTAAATATTTGTGATCACTTTACTATAGAGAACTTTTAGTTATGAGATGAAATATGGTTTAGCATCCCATTTTTCTGCGTAGACAGAGAGAGAGAGAGAGAGAGAGAGAGAGAGAGCGGGGGAGGGAGAAATAGGGTTTAACGTCCATTCGAAAAAACTACGTAATTTTGGGACTAACATAGGTTCAATATTATATAAATAATTCGCTTGCGCCTATAGGGGTCTTTAGCGGTGGGGGGAACCGCAGAAAACCAACGATGTTGGACAAGGGACTCCACTCCTTGTCACCTACAACCGGGGAATCAAAGTAACGTCGACCGACTCTATGAAGTCCTTATGATATAACGCACACACTCTAACCATTCGGCCATCCAACCCCCGTCCCTTTACTATAGAGAAATTTTATTAATAAAATTGAAATGAAATGGGGTTCAACATCTCACTATTCTTCACATACTTGGCTAATGAAGACAAGAATTATTTCGTTCAATGTGCTATGAGGAACATTTTCCCCGGGCAGCTGCGCTACGGCCAACTATCATGGGTTATTTTACGTGCACGACAATGTGTACACGTGATCTTGGTTTTTGTATGAGTAAAACAATTCCCTATGTTACACATCTTTTGAAGGACGATTAAAGATATGTTCTCTTTAATATTCATACACACAAATTATATAACACATTAAAGGGATATTCATCGTGCTCTAAAATACAAAAAGTGCAGGCTTTAAGGTTCCTTCAACACAAATAAGGTCATTTTTGGAATAAGATAGAGAGCATAAAAACGGGACCAGATTGACAGTGGTTAGATCACGGAGTCACTCTTCTACAGGGGGGCGGCCGAATGGTTAACACGTACATGGTGTAACATAAGAGTAAGATTATCTGTCCAACCTCCGGAGATTTCTCCAGGTTATCCTCCCACTGCTAAAGACCCCTATGCGCAAGCGAATTATTAAAATAAATTTGAACCATATGTTAGTCCAGAATTAACATAGCCTATGTAGAGTGATCGTTCCCCCCCCCTCTCTCTATCTCTCCCTCTCTCTCTTTCAAGATATACCAAGTAACCATAATTATATCATAAATTCTATATCGCAGGATTACGAAACACTTCGATCATGATGCCCTTCAGACCCAAAAGATCTTTGGCCGAGTTCGATCTGTACTATTGTTAGTATGACAAGAAGGAATATTATTTGTAAAAGAACGTTGTCCTCAGATACAACTTTTTATTTTAACAGTTTACATATACATGTTTAAAGAAATTTTATTTTACTTTTTTTTAATCTTGTTGTTTGGTTACCTTCAGCTAAAAAAGTTTCATAAAGATCTTCACAATATCTGTCACATCCTGTTTGGGATGATTTACAAAACTGCAATTTTCACATCAAAAGGATTTAACCAAATACGACACAAATTATTAAATATTTCTAAAAAAAAAATCAAATTACACTTCTTTCAAAATGATCCTGTCAATATTATTTGTGCAATTTTTCTACAATCAAATCAAAATGCTTTTAAAAGATACGTTTTTTCTACGAAAGACGTACAAACAAATCTTAAAAACGGATTCCTTTTATCATCGCCATCGTCGCTTTAATAGCCTGTTATTCTACGTTATTTGTACAAGGCTAAAGGTTCATGTCAATAACATTAAACTAAAACTGACAGAAATTATAAAATCTTGCCTTCTACTTCATAAATACTACATTCTAGCTAGCAAAACGCACGCCTATTACAAAATGAGAGAAATAAATGGCTTTTATATTGAGTAAACTTACGAAATAAATTGATTAATACGGACAGAGAAAAAAACCGAACTTCCTTCTGTTTTAAAGAGACCACGTCTTGTAATTCAATGAAATTTTCTGTGTTAATTTGTTTCTTTTTTTAAAATTTTTAGTTAAAATTGCAGAATAAATTGATCAAATCGGACATAGGAAAAAAACAGCATTCTTCTCTGCCCTTTATTTCAATGAAATATTTTGCGTCCATTGTTTGTTTATGTAAAATTACAAGCCTCGAGTTCACAAAGTACATGTATTCTCAGATTTAAAGTTACATTATTCAAGATATAGATAAGAACTAGCCATTCGTGCTATACTAGTTCGAAAGTAGATGGTGTAAAATGAATAATTTGAAAATTTCATTCAAATTACTCTATTGCAAGCGAAGATTTTGGTTGATCAAGGCTAAGACTCGAAGCGTTTTGACGCGCCATATTTGATTTATCACTGAAACGTTTTAATATGTTTAGTATCGGAGCAATCTGATGCCATCCAAAGTTGATTAAGGCCTGGATCAGTTAATTAATGTCTAATTAATACTTTAGAAAACATTTCATGCAAAATAAAGACCTGCGCTAGGCAGATTTAGCTCTTGAATAATGCATGTTTAAGTTAAGAGTTTACTCAAAACTGGTTGGCTTACTTTAACTAAGATATAGCCTGTTATAAAACGTTTGTTGTTTTAATGTACCAAATACATCAATAAGAAACTATGTACAATTTTTTGTGTTTCTGGATGGAAGATTTCTCATAAACAGTGATTGATGCAAGTTGATTAAATTCTTAACTTAAGTCTGAGAATGCTTTGCGAACTTGGGGCCAGGAACGCATATTGAGGAAATGTTTAGGTAAACACACCAAATAAATAGATTGAAACGGAGATATAGTCAATGGACTCTTTTGTATTGAATTTTAAAGACCAAACAAAGTATCACAGGTCCTCATATACAGCTAAGGGGTAAACTGAAACAATATTTAAAACAATAGAACTGAAAATAGAAAGACCCATCATCCCTAGTTGCTAACGGAGACGATGCCGTAATGTCCATTGACAATTATAATACAATCTTAAAGGACTTAACTCAAAATCCTCCAAAATCGTCGATATCGAAAACAAGAATTATTGGTCAATCTAAATTAACATTGATGATGTAAATTTACCGGGAAAAGATGAGCTTCTGATATCAGATATTTAAGATAATTTTTTTTTTAACAGTGTACCATAATGCGCTTCAGGCCCAGTTGTAATAAGAGACTTGAGGGACGAGGCTAAACATATTACCCCAAACCAGATGGCACATGTAGACTGGAATAACCAGACGTTAAAAATGTGCACTAGATTGAGACTGCATGGCTTATTTCGTCGAACATTTGAAATTGGAGTAAAAACGGAAACCATTCAATGTAAATCAGTTTATATAAATTCATATTACAGTATTATATACGTTGCGACCCACTTTTGTCAATTTCTAGGTCCCAAATGTTAGCGATTTAGCTCCTTTAATACAATTTTAATACAATCTTATGTTAGCATTTATAGTTTTTAATATTTCTGGTACACAAATATTATAGCCAGTAATGTTCAGGTAAAAAAAGAAAGTTTTCAGGAAAAAGAAAACAACTTAGAACAAGGTCAATAACAAATATTTAAAGTGGATTGATCCGAAGTGTTATTTGACCCAGTAAATGGAAATGAAATGAAATGGGGTTTAACGCCCTCCTGTTCTGTTCCAAATTTTGTATACTTAATATCGATTAAAGACCATTAGACAACTCGGAACTGACACATGACATCAAATTTATTTCAGTTATTCACGACCCCGCAATCGTCGTCACTCAGAAGAAAATCCACAAAGTTGGACAAGCGACTCTATTCGTTTACACGCCAAACCGTGGGTTAAGAAACGAAATGAAATGAAATGGGGTTCAACGTTCTACTTGTCTGCTGCGACTGGGCTGCGCGATGGAAACACCTTGTCAAGTGACAGAGAGAGAGTGAAATAGGGTTTTACGTCCACTAGACACAAACTAGGTCATTTCGGGACTAACATACGGTTCAATTTTCATTCAATAATTCTCTAACGCGTCGCGGTCTTTTGCCCTGGGAGGAAATAGGGTTTTACGTCCACTTGACACAAACTAGTTCATTTCTGGACTAACATATGGTTCAATTTTATTTCAATAATTCGCTTGCGCGTATAGGGGGCTTTATCCCTGGGAGGAAACCGGATAACCCGGAGAAAACCCACGAGGTTAGACAGGCGACACTACTCCTTGTCACGTACAACCGGTGATCCGAAACCACGCTAGTTTACTCAATGACAGGCTTTATGATACAGCGCGCACGTGCTTACCATTCGACCAACGTACAACGGGGAATCGAAACATTGCCAAGTGACTCACACACAGATCGCCACTTTAAACTCCGCAATGACATTAGTATCAACACAACTAAGAATCACGGTCGTAGAAAAGAAACAAATTATCTTTGAAATTCATCTCTTGAACTCAATTATAGAAAAACGAATTTGTAAGATATTTAAACGACACATTTATTTCTCCGTGACGACTAAAAGTCAATATCATAAAGTGGTCAGGATTTCTTTTTTTTTTGAGCTGTTTATTTTTTGTTTTATCGTTTCCTTTATCGCGCCGTAGTGTAACGTAATCGTTATTACGAGAAAAAAAACCCCATAACTACAACTTGCACTAGCAATGATTTTAAATTGAATTCCTAATGATTTTACATAAAATCGTTGCTTTATTGACAAATGACTCTACCATCCTGTTTCTTAATTATTCACTTAATGTTACGCAATTTAGATTTCCTGGAATTAAAGAAAATTGGACATAAACAACTTAAAAGTTATATTGACGACTTTAAAACAACACAGTAAAAATGAAATGAAAGGTAACTGGGTTTGGGGTTTAACATCACTGAAAGGGGCGGGAGCACGTCGGCAAGTCTGGATGAACTTTCTCGGCCAATGCAGGGATCGAGCACCTACTTAGCTACCGTGTCCCCCCCCCCCGCCTCGTCACACCCAACAGACCGAGTAGAAGTTTAAAAGTTAAAACTTTTAATCAATTATTACGAATATCTTAACGTTAATGATTTCCGGTATTCCACGCACTGAACTAAATAGTAATCCTCCCGCCTTCCGGCAGACGTATGAGTATACTAAAATTGATTCGTCCGCCCGTCTGTCTGTCCGTTATACTATTTTACAACGATATTTTAAACTATAAAAAATACGAAACGAAATTGGATCTGTATGTTAATCAGATTGTACCCACGCGTTACGTATTTTGAAACATAATTACATGTACTTTGTTTCTAATTGAGGTAGAATGTTCACATTGATTGAATATCTTGATTTAGTTCGATGAAGAACTGTTTCTGTTTAGGATAAGCTGAGATAAGCTTTTTGATTTATTGATTATTTGGAACACGATAACTTTGCGAGTGATGAAAGTGGGTGTGTAGTTTCATTACATAAATACTTTGATGATGAACATTTGCTGTCCAGATTCAGAGAAAGAGAGAACTGGGGTTTAACGTCCACTCAACACAACTAGGTCATTTCGGGACTCTGGCTTGTGCGTAGGGGTCTTTAGCAGTGGCAGGAAACCAGAGTGCCCCGGGGAAACCCACGAGGTTGATAGGGCGCCCCCATCTCCATGCCACATACGCTCACACCAGGGCTCGAAACCACAGCCACAAGCCAAGGGTGGCCGGCCATCTAAAGGTCGAAGGGCGGCACTCTAGGCCATTCCAGATTCAGGATTGTGGTAAACAACTTAGGCCTATTTCACGAAATTTTAACTAAGATCAAATCCAAATTTTCGAAATTTGATTGGATATTATTAGATTGGTTTTACTGCTTAGCCAATAAAAATAAGAAGTATCTACTAAAATTTGAATTTTATCTTCAGTCAATATTTCATTTCGAGAAACAGGGTCCTGAATAGCTCTGATATTAAGTAGATTAGAACGATTCGGCCATTTAATGATTTAATTTGCAAATGATTAACCGAGACGCATAGTGAAGTATTTTGACTGAATTTGGCAAAATATTCCCTTTTCATTATCTATTTTCGTTAACTTTATAATAATATATATTATAGTGAGAACTGTCAGCTCTTGGTCTAATCTTATAAAAGGCCCAATTTCAGTTTGTAAGTGCAGGTTTTTTTAGTATTGTTGGTGAATAATAAACCTGGTTGGCTGGCAATCTTATTATGTTACATATAAATACTTCTAAAACACTTCCTGATGCCAAATCCTATCTGGAATTTCAGAGCAAATGTTGAAATGTCTATGATCTACCTTATTTTATAGATATGCCTCCCGTCAAAAAACAAAACCTAGTAACTCACTTTTTTATTATTTTGAGAAAACAAGAAAACGTAATGAATGAATATTAAACCCAAGCTCATCTATTGATTTGAAATGAAGGAAGATGCTGGGTTGTGACATGGGTGTAACTGCTTACAAAATAAAACGATTGAAAGATCTAGCACAACAATAGTAAACACATCCTAGTAACAAATTTGGTCCTAACTTAATTTTGATAAAAAATAAAATAAAGTGAGTTACTAGGTTTTGCCTTTAAGTGGGAGACATGAACTTCTGGTTGAACTAGCTCGAACAAAATGTAAAACCATTCCCTAGAAATTGACCTATTTCACCATCTCTAGTCACTATTGTTATACTGTCGGTCATCTATCAATGGTTGTTGAACTAATTGTAACTGACATGATACTAGTGACATTAACAATGGTATCAATGGTAAATAGGTAGAAATGAGTTGTTTAATATATTCATTCTACTTGTATAGATAGCATGTAAATACAACCTCATCTCTAATCAAGTTTCTCCCGGTACTTTTACCAATAACATCCATGACAATTTCCACACGATAATGTCGTCGAGTTTACACGGTCAACCTTCTGTGAAACAATTGGTAATCTGGTCCAAGATGGCGTGAGTGAGAGAGAGAGAGGGAGAGAGAGAGAGATGGGGTTTAACGTCCACTCGACCGTTTTACCAATAACATCCACGACACTTCTCACATGATAATGTCGACAATTGGTAACCTGGTCCAAGATGGCGTGAGTGAGAGAGAGAGAGAGGGAGAGAGAGAGAGAGAGATGGGGTTTAACGTCCACTCGACCCTTTTACCAATAACATCCACAACACTTCTCACACGATAATGTCGACAATTGGTAACCCGGTCCAAGATGGCATGACAGAGAGAGAGAGAGAGAGAGAGTTGGGGTTTAACGTTCCCTCGACCCTTTTACCATAAACATCGACGACACGGATAAATCTATTTACAATAAATCCGGATAATGTCCACGTTACACGGTCGATCTTCTGTGAAACAATTGGAAACCCGATCCAAGATGACGTTGGTAATGAAATGAAATGAAATGGGGTTAACGTCCTACTTTTCAGGGTTTCCGCCAGAAAAATCTTGAAGGGGGGTACAATTTATTTGGTCGCCGAAGGCGACCCATTAGCCATACAGTCACAGCTATTAAAGGGGGTCTGGGGGTTCTCCCCCAGGAAATTTTTTCGTCCCGAATGCTGTAAATCGGTTTACCGAGTATCTCCATCAAGAAATTTCGCCGACCTAATTCCATCGTTTCAGCAGGAAAACACCGCAAATTCGGCATGATAGACCCACAAGTTGAAGTAACGTTTTAATATATTATTTCCATGTCATTGTCATTCTCCAATAAAGTTCACTTATCTTTAAGCTAAGCGGGATTGTTCAGATGTTAATTGCCGATTCTACCATCGCCATGTGTTTTGTTTATGTGCAGACATATGGCAGACTGCGCATGCTCAATCCACTATTTTATATAGAGCAGAGCCGAGTAATTGACGATAGTGACACACTGATATAATGTCCGTCAACAACCCATTCCATAACATATATATTTTATGGTTTGAATTTTATTGAAGTTAGGCCTAGCTAAGTTAGTTTTATACGGATGTCAGCTGATTCGTAACCTTTTCCTATGTTGTTAAAATCAGATTTAAAGTAGGGGTTTCACTTCAGGTCACGTAACTTAGTGTGAAATAGGACAACCAGCAGCCGAAATATAGCCCACTTCAATCTACGATTCTGAATTACTATTTTATGTAAATACATTCCTAACACTTGTATTTCAATAGTTTAATATCAATCTCAATATCTGCAAAGATTTAGGCTAAAAAAGTATGGAAATGTAAGCGAAATCACCGTTTGTTTACAAGAGATGCTCGCGGGAGAATACCGCTCTGACCTCACACGGACCGAGATTTTCCATTGCTACGACTCACTTCATTGGTGAATCCTATCGTTAGTTTTCGGGGAATTTTCATATTTTTGTGATTACGTGAACAAGAATTAGCTACGATCGATGATTTAATTAATAACAAAAAGGAGCAAAGAATAACTTGAATAAACCAAGTTATAATATGTAATATGATATTTCGTTAGTTACATATCACTTAAACACTCTTTTTCTTACACAAAACACACTTTTTGAAAACATTACTCAGCTGACTGAAGGGGGGTATGCACCCCCCTTCTCCAAGCGAAGGGGGGTACGTACACCCCCTGTACCCCCCACTGGCTGAAACCCTGCTTTTATTTGGAACAATTTGTAATTTGGTCCAAGATGGCGTTACCCTCCTCCCTCTCTCTCTCCCCCTCTTTCTCTCTCTCTGCCAAGATATACCAAGCAACCTTACAAGAGAGAGAGAGAGAGAGAGAGAGAGAGAGAGACCCTTTTACCAATATCATCCACGACACTTCTCAAACTCTTTACAGTAAATCGGGATATTGTCGAGGTTACCCTGTCGACCTTCGGTGAAACAATTGGAAACCCGATCTAAGATTACGTTGGTAATGAAATGAAATGGGGTTAACGTCCTACTTTTCATGTGAGCAATTGGTAATTTGGTCCAAGATGACGTGGAGAGAAAGAGAGAGAGAGAGAGAGATACAGAGGTGGGGGGGGGGGCTAACGTCCACTCGACACACACTAGGTCCTTTCGGGACAAACATGGTTTAATTTTATTTCAATTATTTGCTTGCGCTTAGGGGTATTTAGCAGTGGGAGGAAACCGGGGACCCGGATAAAACCGACGAGGTTGGATAGGCGATCCTACTCCTTGTCACGTACAACCAAATATTCGCAACCACGCCAGTTGACTCAACGGCAGGCTTTATGATACAGCGCACACACGCTAACCATTCGACAATCCAACTCCCCAAGATGACGTTGGAAATGAAATCAAATGAAATGGGCATTTAACGTCTCCCATTCCTGTACAGATTGTACTGAGTATAGTCTGGTTCAATGGTGCTATTCGTCGTCTTTAAGCTCATTCTTGAAATACCATTAAATGGGAAGTAATTAATTACCACCCCATTACATTGAAAGTAATTAATTACCATCCCATTACATTGAAAGTAATTAATTACCATCCCATTAAATGGAAATTAATTAATTACCATCCCATTACATTGAAAGTATTTAATTACCATCCCATTAAATGGAAAGTAATTAATTGCCATCCCATTACATTGCAAGTAATTAAGTACAATCCCATTACATTGCAAGTATTTAATTACCATGCCATTAAATGGAAAGTGACTAATTACCATCCCATTGCATTGAAAGTACTTAATTACCATCTCATTAAATGGAAAGTAATTAATTACCATCCAATTACATTGAAAGTAATTAATTACACATTACATTACATTGAAAGTAATTAATTACACATTACATTACATTGAAAGTAATTAATTACCATCCCATTACATTGAAAGTAATTAATAACCATTATCCATTAGGTTGAAAGTAGTTAATTACAATCCCATTACATTGAAAGTGATAAATTACCATCCCATTACATTGAAAGTAATTAAGTACAATCCCATTACATTGAAAGAAATTAATTACCATCCCATTACATTAAAAGTAATTAATAACCATTATCCATTACATTGAAAGTAATTTATTACCATCCCATTACATTGAAAGTAATTAATTACTCATTAGATTGACAGTGATAATCATTATGACAAATTACATTGGCACTAATTAATTTCAAACTTTAGGAAGACATGAAATGAAATAAAAATGGTTTAAAAGTCACTCGTTTCTTTTCTAGCTGGGATAACAAAGACTGTTCTAGGACGACAAAGTCAAAATTGAACTTTAACCTTCATTTACTTGTACACGTAATTCGAATATTTGTAAACTGTCCATATTTAGTTCTACAACTGCACTTTACTGTGTAGAAATTACAATTTCTTTATTCTTTCTTTTTTTAAAACCCAGAGTGCAATAAAAAAAATGTTGCTCGCGTGTTCATATCCTGTCAGTAATCGCTGTTTTCCGTCAAGAGAGCCTTTTTAAGACTTTTATTTCGTGCGTTTAAATTTTTTATGTCTTGAATTTAGTTTACAACACCACTTAAAAATTTCCTTTAAAATTATCTTCTGAGAATCGGAAGAATTTGGTTGCAAGGTATAAAACTGTAATTGGAAATTGAAAATCTCTCAAGAAAGAAAATAAAGAATATTAAAAAAAAAAAAATATCGTTGATTCCTTTCAGGAAATAATTTCGCATTTCTAGGGACTAAAAAAGAATTGTGTCGTATGTTTTAACAAAAAAATGAAAGGATTTTTAAATTTGAAAAAAATTACATCCCTGTGGAATATTTTGTGTCGATTATTTTTAATATCTAGAGTAATGGCACGTTCAGAATCGGAAATTATTAGTTTTCACCAGAATCCGTTGGATAGCAACGATACTAAATATATGATTAATATGGCAACAGAGATTGTTCTGAGAATAAAAATAATTCTGCAAACCTCAACAGATTCCGGTACCTTCCGTCACCCTACATCTAGACTCTGATGCATAACTGTAAGTGATATGTACCTACGACCATACATATGCGATGCGGCCTAGTTTGTGTCGAGTGGACGTTAAACCCCATTTCTTTCTCAATCTAACACTTTTCATGCCACTGGGGCCAAATACGCAAATACCACTCCATTCGACCATTTCTGAGTTAATGAATGAATTCTTTAGATCACAAGGACGTATGCAATTTCATTCACAATTGACCAAATAAGGTAATTTCCCCATGACCTCATTACTCCTTGGCAACAAGATCAAGGACACCCTTGACAACTAATCGATGAATGAACTGAGATTCCTCGAAATACTATTTTAAATAGTTGGTAGACAGTTCTACAATCATAATTCGTAGCACCGCTGCGGGACACAATTTCACGCATAGCACACTGTATGGTGTATGACCATCTTCAGTAGCCCAGTTGGAGCAGCACAGTAGACTACGGCCTACTCTTATTTCCAATTCCATTTGTCAATGTGTTCATAATCATATCCGATCGACTGTGTATTGTTCCTTTTAAAGGCTTCCGCCTTGCACCCCTGACAACATTCTGAACATCTGAGACACCCTACATGCGGAGAAGTAATCTCAGAGACAGTCAATAGCCATGTTTTCATACGATGTGGTCTATACGTCACAGGTCATGAGGTCAACGCAATAACAATCATGACTTCACTCTTCCTTGTAATTCTTTTGTAATATCCATGGGGGAATTTGAAAAAAACAGACTCTTTCCATAACCTGTCGGTAACACAGCTACACAGTCGTTGCCTTCATATCAAGCATGTAATGCCTCTAATTGTTTTCCTTCAAATTTAAGTCTGTAGCTCCTAACTTAGACGTTGAAAAGTGTAAAGCGTCCCAAACCTTTCGCTCACGAGCGCAGCCATCTTGGAACTTTTTTCTGCTTCGGTCGGGCCTATTTCAGATATACACAATCAATTCTATTAATGTCCTTAGCGTGGGGATTGAGTAATAGTTAAGTTATTTCAGTTCTCAACAAAAATTTAAATCTTTAACGCAATTTGAAAAACAATAGCCCAATTCCGGCTGGGATTACTGAGCAAAATGTCCATTCACTGTATACGTACGAGAAAAAAGCCAGCTATACCGTTAAATTTTCGTCACGTTAGTTACGTACGCTTTGACAAAAGAGACCCTTTTCGGCCACCACCCGAAGACCTTTCTCGGTCAACACCATGACTGAATACATGCCTTTTAGAGACAAACCATCTAACACACACTTCTGTGTTCATATATTGTATTTTTTGATCTGTTATTTATGTAAATATCAAAATACCAGAAAGCAAGAGACTGTTTTAATGCCTCTAGAAAGTCTTAAATCAGATAATACGACGTCATGAAGCACAACTGACCCATGAAAAAAATAAAATCACGATTTACCAGACCGCAGATAATCATGTTTCCTACAGATATCCAAGCGTCTGGTAAATGAAGACTAAGAGTCGCCAGAAATCTCCAATGAAAGTTAAATGTAGATTAGTGATGGAGGCTGCAAGTGGGATAATGGAATGATTTTGTCGATAATTTGTTTGTTGTGGATGTTATTGATGTCTATAAGACCATTGATTGAACCGAGCAATAACTCCGAATCGCTTGTCGTCATTGGCTTTGAGTTCAACAGAAATCTTCACCCACCGACAGACAGCATTATTGATGTACTTAAACACAAATTGGCCCCCTCTTGGTTCGCGTTTATTAATCTACTTGTATATTACTAGTAATCAACTGGCGTCGTTTCGAATCTCTCGCTCGCGCTCTCATTCTCCTACTTGTAGACGTAGAACTTGATTTTAATAAAAGTACATAAAGCCCAGCCACTAGTTGAGCGAAGGGACATTGTAACAAAAACTCGGTAATAACGCAACATTTATCACTCGGCAAATCTCGACAGATTCCGGTACTCTACATCTAGACTCGGATGTATGACGAATTCCGCCATTTTGGAACTATTTTAAAAGAGCGGGATAAAAAATGGCTGCCCCCATGGAGATTATATAAACAAAATAAAAAAAATGACTGCCATTTTGGGACTTTTTTGTAAAAGCGGCACGTTTTTCTGTTAAAGTAAATCGGTAGTCGACTAGCCGCATCGCAAATGTATTGTCGTAGGTACATATCATTTACTATCATACATCCGAGTCTAGATGTAGCGTTACGGAGGGTACCGGAATCTGTCCAGGTTTGCCAAATGAACATTTATTTGGTTATGTCTCTACACCCGATCATTTACTGACTCTCCGACACATTGCTGATTGGTTTGACTATTTATGGCGTGGAAATAAAATACATTGGTGTTTATCGTAATAGTTTTTTTGTTTAACTTGGCCTATAGAAACAGGAGATGCGGAAAGTGCTACGAGGGGAATGTTGCCGGGCCAGCGACGCTACGACATACTCTTTTTTTAATTCTAGCACTTAAATGACCTTGATGCCAGGTTCCTACTATCACGATTCGTGCTACGATTGAAATCAGGGTTTTAACCGTGGATTCATTATGGTGATCCTATTAGGTCATCATGTATTGAGATCAGTCGTAGCAATCGTGTTGACCGTATCGACATGTATCGTATCGTGGTGATCCTACCAGATCGTATCGAAAGGTATCCAAACGTGTCTGCATATAGCATATCATGGACTCAATAGGAACAACCCTGTCGTAACGCATCGCACGACAGTAGGGGCCTGACATTACATGTCCATTATTATGCTGATTACACTATTTCGCCAGATTACAATATTTTACCTATACCGTTTTTTAGGACTTCGAATTTTGTCTAATGTTTGGATTGTTCGTACTTGGTTTTATTTCATTTCATGCAACCTATGGGATTCGCCATGTAGCTCTGACAAATGCGAAACTCCATCGGGAATCTTCGAGGACCTTTTAGATCGAACCCGGGACATCCGGTTTGGTGATACTATGATAGGGCGACTATACGATGGCCCGTGTCAGGCCCCCAGTACTGTCCTATCATATCATATCTTACCTATATTTCGAGAGAGGGTGGAGGGGGTGGGGGGGTTAACGTCCACTCGACACAAACTAGGTCATTTCGGGACTAACATGGTTTAATTTTATTTCAATAATTCGCTTGCGCTTAGGGGTCTTTAGCAGTGGGAGGAAACCAGAGGACCCGGAGAAAACCCATGGCCATCCACCCCCTTCACTGAAAAGGAGTCTATAGAATGGAAATAAGATCATATCTTTATATATATATATATCAATGGAGTAATGACTCCATTGCATTGTGTTATATTTGATTACATTCTGATTAGGCAACTGTACAAAGTCAGATAGGAAACAGATTCGCCGTAATTCAAGTCTAATTGATATTGAGGTGGTACAGGTTCGACCCTGTCAGATCAACTGATGACAGATGTGGGGTAATGGTGTGATGTGGGGTATTTAATAGAGTGAAGCTAAGGTACTTTTACAAAGTGTCAAAAATAATTTAACAAAATTGTCTGTATAATCACTAATTCAGTCCAATAAAGCATGCTAGCAAACGGAACTTTTGGATAAATTGCTTCAGTTCCTCGGATGTCTAACCTTCACCGCAAGTAGCCTTTTTAAAGTACACTTCCTTGTTTGAGATCTGATACAATCGGTGGCCCAGATTTAAATAGGTCAGGGATCGAACACGTGCGCTTCAGATCACCAGGCCTGTCATTGATTCAAACGTGTTTTCTATACAATCTGGAGTTCTTGTGTTCGCTTCCGTTGTTAGGTGAGAAAGTTCCTCTGATTTTTCTATGGCGGATTTCAATTGTCCGGGGTGCATGGCGGGGAGCCTGACACGGAATCAAGTACACATTAGCGTGCACGTAAAAGAACCATTGACAGGTTGAATCCGAACTAAGACCATGAAATGAACTGAAATATGGTTTAACGTTCTAGTAGTCTGCTCTGAACTGCGCTAATAAAGACGGGCATACACCATACAGAGGCACTACGGGGTACTATTAAATCGAATTTCAACTGACATAGTGTACACGGGGCCTTGGGTATTCGTCCCTTCCGGTATAGAATGTACGGAGTTTTACGTTTGCTCGACATTAACTAATATTGTTCAATATTAGTTTGTTCGCAAGCATCTTTAACAGCGGGGGGGGGGAGGGGGCACGTTCGCGCTGTATCATAAGGTCTGACACTGTGTGTCAACTGGCGTGGTTTTGATTCCCCGGTTAAACGTGACAATAAATAGGTTCGCCTGCCTCCGGGTTCTTAGGTTTCATCTCACTGCTAAAGACCCGTACGCGCAAGCGAATTATTGAAAACAAATTGAACCTTGTGTTAGTCCCGAAATGACCTAGTTTGTGTCGAGTGAACATTAAATCCCGTTTCTATCTATCTTTTTTTAGGTGAATGCCTTGATGTAGTTCGAAGATGAGCATTTAGGGAAAACCTAGTGCAGCAACATATGGCCGATATCACGACGACCTGAGTAGAATCAATTAAAACAACACCCTAATTAAACTGAATCTTTAGTCTACGGGTAGACATGTCAACACGTTCTATAGAACGACTAACTAAAGCCAGGCTGACACTTGCACGACTTTCGGCCACGATTTTGTCATGCCCATCAGTGTCCACATTGACACGGAATGGTACGACCAGTTTTCGCATAGTTTGCGCATTGTTTACGCACTTCCCGCATTGGCACGATGAGTTTGCGCAAATCGGACGGTGTCATGCCGACTCGAGTCGTGCCAATGCGTGCCGCGGAATCGTGCAAGTGTCAGCCTGGCTTAAGGCTATAATCTTTGACTGGCGAACCACAGCAAACACATGGTTTCAAACGAATCGTGGCCCTTCCTTCTAGCAGTATCCAACTGTTTGTTGTTTGCACACGATAAGGTTAGGGAACCGAACCTTCGTTTGTTTTGTCTGTCCCTGTAGGCTTACGGGACGATTTTCCTTTGAATTGGGGAGTTGGGTGGACTGTATTATTTTTACCCGAAAAATACGGCAGTTGCGCCCGATGATTGATCGTCACCCTACATATTCTCACCACAAAATAAGTAATACAATCTTGGTAAATAACGTCAAGTACTTCAAGTAGCGTCTAGCCGAGTGTACATTCTGGAACTGCAGTTTGGGTTAGAGGAATGAATTAGGGTGTAATGTCCTACTGTTTTGCTCCTAAACTGGGCTAATGAAAGCTGGATTGAGTTAGAGAACTAGACACCATGAATCAAAATCAGAATTGCGTCGCTTTCCTGAAACTCTACATTCCGATTGGGAATTGCGTCACCCGCGGAATGGTCAGTAAAAGACCCGGATTTAGGTCAATTATGATGGAATGACGTCACATATTCACTGAAAGGTCTATCTATCATTAAGGTCTGCCATTGAGTCAACTGGGGCCTGTTTCACGAAATTTTAACTAAGATAAAATCCGATTTTAGTAATTCGATTGGATAGTCTAAGATTGATTTTAGCGCTTAGCCAATCAGATTTAAGTATATACTAAAATTTGGATTTTATCTTAAGTTAAAATTTCGTGAAACAGGCCCCAGGTGTGGTTTCGATTCCCCGGATGTACATTACAGGTTATGGGGTCGCCTGTCCAACCTCCTCCGATTTGCTCCCACAATGACACCTACGCGCAAGAGAATTGTTGAAATAAAGCTGAACTTCCCCATTGGACGTTAAATCACATTTCTCTGTCTCTCCCAATTTGAGTGGACGTTAAACCCCATCTCTCTCTCTCTCTCTCTCTCTCTCTCTTTCTTTTTGTATGTTATACAAACAAACAAGACCACGTTCCTTTAACGCCGTTGACTTTCTAAATCCCTCTTCCAGACATCAGAAGGTAAACTAACTGGTAGAACATTCTCACTGCTTTATTAAATAGACACCAACGTCACGTCTTTAATAGATGAAATACTTGTGATCAAGGTTCTCTCATTCCCGATAACTTTCTGATAAAAGCCAACTACTAATACATAAATAAAAGTTAATGGCATTTGCGTGTTTATTAAACAAATAACGAACAACGAGCTAACTTCACGTCGCCTCTAAATAAAGTGTATTTTAAATTGGTAATAGATGTGCATTTTGTTTTGTTTTTGGTTTTCAATACGTTATAAGATAGCTTTTCTCGCAATTTGGACACAGATCACCAAATATTTTGGTGTAGAATAGAGTTGTGAGGTTGGTTAGGATGAAATGTAGGGCCGTAAATTGCATGTTTATTTGTCTCATATCTTCATGCTTGAGTATCTCAAGTTTTTCATAAAGAACCTCACACGGCCTTTTGGGCAAGAGTTTGTCACATGTTGCTTCATCTGTGGTAGAAAGCTTTTTACCCAATGAAATTTCGAGGAAAAGTTAGAGCCGGTCTAAGTGACGAAAATTAACATTAAAGTCAATGGGGAAATCTTTAGTGATATGTGGCCATTTGAACATAAATACAGCTTATTGTTGGCATTCTTCTAATTTTTGAAAGCCGATTGCCATTAGTTTATATTGTACATTGTTATCCAGACGTTAACATGCTAACACACCCCTGACATGCGCACACATTATGGGCAGAGTTTCAAGAAGAGTTAACTGGAATTTGAAACTGGCTTAGTGAGTGAAGAGTCGGCCAACTAAGCCCGAGGTTCCGAGTTCGTTCCGGTTGTTGGCCGAGATGGTGAGTGATGAGCCGGTCAACTGAGCCCGAGGTTCCGAGTTCGTTCCTGTTGTTGGCCGAGATGGTTACTCAGCATGCCACAGCCTATTTCCCTCTTGGCAATGGTGCAGAAAGGTGAAGGTCCAACAAGGAGTTGTGAACAATGGTGCGGATGGCAAACAAGCCACACATGTTCCAATTGGGGCGTCCGGTTGGCGAAGGCAAGCACGATATTAATCCAATTTCAAGAAGCGAATACTGAAACCGCACAAGGAGGGTTGGGGTGGCCTAGTGGTCTAGAGTGTAGCGCTTCGACCTCTAGCTGGCCGGCCACCTCCAGCTTGCGGCTGTGGCATGGAGATAGGGGCGCATTCTCAACTTTGTGGGTTTCCTCCGGGCGCTCCGGGTTCCCCCCCCCACTGCTAAATGCCCCTACGCGCAGGCGAATTATTGAATTAAAAAACTAAAACCATATGTTAGTCCCGAAATGACCTAGTTGTGTTGAGTGGACGTTGAACCCCATTATCTCTCTCTCTCTCTCTCTCTCTCTCTCTGAAACCGCTCAACCCGTTAATCATTTTACTACTAGGATTCCACATACCAGCACAGAGAATAGTACTGAAATTAGGGTGCCCCGTGTGCCGATAATTCCCCTACTAAAAGTCGTACTCGACACGGTGAGTGTGCACGCTTCATTTGCGTGTCGAGAGGTGATTTCTGACCAGTCTCGCGCTGTTTGGGTCTATAAATAGCCATCGCACGTGGAATTCTCAACACATCTATCAATTATAACAGCCGTAAAAAAAAATATATTGTCGACGATTCTGAATAGCAGAAATATTTAGCTGTTTGGTTATTTCAGCAGTTTTGGAAATTACGTACGTTTTATTTTTTTAATTGCTTTATTTATAACTATACTATACCATTAGGAGCGGCATCGTTTTGTTTAGTACAAATAATATCTTTGAATAACTCGGGTTGTACAGGAACATATATAATAGCAGTAGTTTTCTTCAACTTTTATAAGGTTCTTAAAACATTAATTGTTGAGTTCCCCACCTTCCTTTTTTTTTCTAAATTCAATTTCCTGTTCCAGCTTTCGTAGAAAAGTAGTCTTGATTATCCTGGCCTGTCAATCAGACGGAAAATGGTCGGTAGACTGGTTAAGCAAGACTAATTTCAAAACAAGACACGTAATCTATTTTTTACTGACAAGTGTCTTGATGTTATGGACGACATTCGAAACCATTTTTCAGTGTATTATTATCGATGGTTATAGCTTATTCAATACAACTTTGCCGTTTATTTAGTGAGTGTAAATGTGTCAAACAGATTAAAGGATTGATATATATTATGAATAAATATTGTGGTTTAATTAACGAGCTATTTGAAGATATTTATTTATGGTGGGGCACCCTACTGAAAATATTATATCATTCAAAACCATCTGTAACAATATTTAGAACCAAATTCTAATTCTTTCGCTTGTTGTTACTTCCATAAAATAAACACGTGTTGATGACAGATTCGAACAGAAAGAGATAGATAGAAAGAGGGGAGAGAGAGGGAGAGAGAGAGAGAGATATATATGGTTGGGTTTACCGTCCACTCGGCACAAACTAGTTGATTATAAGGTAATAACATATGGTTCAATTTTATTTAAATTCTTCGCTTTGCGCGTAGGGGTCTTTAGCATTAGGGGGGAACCGGGGGACCTGGAGAAAACTCATGAGACAACCCTACTCCTTGTCACGTACAACCAGGTAATCGAAACAACGCCAGTTGACTGATGACAGACCTTATGATACAGCGTGCACATGCTAACCACCCCCCCCACCCCCGAGGTATTAATAAGTAAGGTTTGAACAAGAGGTTCTTATTATTTACAATAATCACACTGTTATGCATGCATATATTGCAATTAGTGTTTATGTATTTAGGCCCTCAGGTGGCCATAACATACACCTTTAAGACAATTAAATAAATAATAAACTATATGAACACAGCGATTACAACTCTCATCTGATCAACCACATTTCTGCCTCTCTCTCTCTATCATCTGAACAACCACATTTCTCTCTCTCTCTCCCTCTTTCTCTCATCACATATCTATCTCTCTCTTTCTCTCTGTTTTTCTCTCTCATCTGAACAACCCCATTTCTCTTTCTCTTCCACTTATCTGAACAACTACATTTTTATCTCTCTCTCTATCTCTCTCTCATCTGAACAACCACATTTCGCGCTCTCTCTCTCTCTCTTTCTCTCTCTCTCTCTCTCTCTCTCTCTCTCTCTCTCTTTTATAATCTGAACAACAACATTTCTCTCCAACTTTCTCCCTCTCATCTTAAAAAACACATTTCTATCTCTCTCCCTCTCTCTCTCTCTCTATCTCATCTGACTGAACAACAACATCTCTTTTTCTCCTCCCCTCTCTCTCCCTCTCTCTCTCTCTCTCTCTCTCTCATCTGAACAACCAGAAAGCGAGTCTTATCAATGTGTATGTCTGACTGATAACTGAATCAATTAATCGATCAATCAATACAGTATTTCATTCCGCAGAATAAAACCCAAGTTACACATAATTAGATCTAATCATACATAGTTGTTGAATTAATTTCTGTTTATTTAACAAAAAAAGCAGACATTTTATCAAAACTTGATTGAATTTCTCAATGTTTATCTTAGATATCACGTGATAGCAATAGATCGTGTCGGCTTGTTAATTGAATTATGGGTAATTGTAAACATCAAGGAATGAAATGTTTAACTCGTGCCGCCAGATTTCTTATTTTGGAAAACAATAAGACTAGGCCGTCTCTGTAATGGAGGAGGGGGGGGGGGCATTCAATTACACCATGAGCACATACATTCCAAATTCGAAGTGCCAAAGAAATTTTTTAACGCCGAGGGATTGCCGTTTATTATTAAGAGAGGGGGAAGGGGGATACTGTCTTATTCCTTATTTTAAAAAAAACATTTCAGGATGTTGTTCTTAGTGTTTAACGTCCGCTTCCACCGAACATGATATCGCAGATATTTTTTTTTATTTTAATGACCTTAGAGTCTTTACTGTGGGAGGAAACCGGGGTACCCGGAGTAAACCCACGAAGTTGAGAACGCGCCCCCTATCTCCAAGACACATACACTCACACAAGGGATCGAAACTATAACCGCGAGCAAGAGGTGACCACTAGACCACCCCAACCCCCATGATGTGCGCTTGAGTATTGTGTGCTTGAGCATTATGTGCTTGAGCAGTATACGGAAACAATAGAATCCCATAGAAAAGGTTAGATAGACTCGCTCTTATGCCACTTCAAATGACAGACCACGGTTGTACGTGACAGACCCTACGCTAAAACCTTTATATCGATCCATTAAATCTACCCCACGCTTAATTTAGAAACTAACTTAAAAGTAAACACCTTTTCCCCCTACATTTTCCAATTATGTCCATTAGACTATATTAAATGTTTTGTTTAATATTCACGGTTATTCCATTATAAATTAGTGTTGATATTATTTTCTCTTTAAACCAGGTGTTATTTCAATAAAGCGATTACTAAATTTTCCATTAAATTGTTGAAATGGTTAAATGTGGTTTAATTTCTTCCATAAACATTGCAACACATTCAATTAACTATATACTTTCAATTTATTCGTCAGAACGGACCGACGTCAATAGTAGGCGATTATCAAAATATTATCTCACCAGAGATAGCTCGAGGGGAATTTCATCATAGTTAGTTTTTTCTTAGTCTCGTTTAACTAGACTAACAATATTCCCTATACCGCTTCCCTACATCGAATGTCTGGATGCATGAGTCTTACGATGGGTTGTCATGGTGGAACGGACTCCTGGATGAACGCGAACGCACGAACTGACCGTTAAAGAGAGAGGGAGAGAGATAGAGATAAGGAGTTTAACGTCCACGCGACACAAACTACGTTATTTCGGGACTAACACATGGTTTAAATATGTATTTCAATAATTCGCCTGTGCGTAGGGGTCTTTATCTGTGGGAGTAAAACCGGAGGAAAACCACGAGGTTGAGAAGGCGCCCCTATCTCCATGCCACATACGCTTACACCAGGGCTCGAAACCACAACCGCAAGCCAGAGGTGACCGGCCAGCTAGAGGTCGAAGCGGATGGTTAAAGAGATGTGCCCCAACAACTGGCTTAATTGCGTAAAGTTAATTTCCTGTCTGAGAAAATGTCAAAAATACATGAATTTGTGCCAAACATTTAATTGAATTTGTAGTTTTAGACCGTAATGAAGTTCATCTGATATTTTCCTACTTTTCCGAACCAATCGGAAAACTGAATATAGACATACGCTATCAAGAGTGGTATGGCGGCTAGCAGACCATGGAACTTTCAGTGTGTATAACCATAGTATGGATAGGAATATGGCTGGTTGTCGTGGTGTCGGGTTATCAGCCATAATTCTCTCAATACTATGGTTTTGCACACTGAAAGTTCCCTGGGATTTTGAAGCGTGACTTCTCCCTGTCAGTAATTGAATTTGTAGTTTTTGGCCGGGATGAAGTTTATCTCAAAGTATTATATTTTATAAGACTAACCTATGACCGTTTAAAAGATTCTGATAGAGCCCAGTGGCTGACGATCCAGGTCTTGAACAGGTTTCCTGGTTCGTGGTGAAGGAACAGAAAATAGTCTGTCAAGTTGGACGAAAACTGAGGTATAGATCTGGGGCCTGTTTCACGAAATTTTACATCAGATAAAATCCAAATTTTAATAATTTCATTGGATATAATTAGATTGATTTTAGTGCTTAGTCAATCAAAATTGAAGTACCTACTAAAATTTGGATTTTATCTTTAGTTAAAATGTCGTGAAACAGGGCCTTGGTCTATACGTTGTGGTGGTGCGACCCGATTACGATGTGTGAAAAAACCAGAAGGCGTGCCCTCTTATGAATAGCTTGGTGGGTGTAGAAGCATGGGTCATTCTCATTTCTTTAAATCGTATCCGGGGATCACTTTCAACTTTAATTCCGTGTCCATTCACATTGTCTACGATATCACCCAAGGTGGAAGTGGACGTTAAACCCCTGACCTACCTACCTATCGGTGATTTAAATGTCAATCCTTAAGGCCACAGTTTTTCCAGGGTAATGACAATCCTGTTAGTTTAAATGGTAAACAGAGAGATTATAAGACAGAGAGAGAGATAGAGAGAAATGGGGTTTAACGTCTACTCGACACAAACTACGTCATTTCGGGACTAACATATGGTTTAATAGTTTTACAATCATTCGCTTGCTCGTAGGGGTCTTTAGCAGCGGGAGGAAACCGGAGGACCCGAAGAAAACCCACGAGGTTAGACAAGAGAGATAATAATGAAGGACCCTTAGATCAACCTTTGGGGATCACGGTGGCTAAGTGGATAAGGCGCTTGTTCGCTAGCCTGGAGATCGGGTGTTTGATCTCTGCATTGGCCGAGAAAGTTCATCTCGATTTTCCGGCGTGATTTCCACTTGTCAGTGATGCAGAAGGGGGGCCTGACAAGGACAACTGCCTAGTCATTCGGGTGGAACGAAAAACCGAGGTCCCGTGTACACATTGGAGTGCACGTAAAAGATCCCTAACCCTGGTAGTTGGAATTCGATATAAGAGTAGTCCATAGTGCCGCTGCCCAGGCACAAATTTCCTCACAGCACACTGTATGGCGTGTACCCTTCTTCCATTCGCCCAGGTTAGGTGCATATAATAGTAGGACGTTAAACCCCTTTTCATTCTTTCAGATCAACCTTTGGATCTACTTATATTACTACAACACGTCGCTTTAAGTACGATATTTTCTATCAATAAAGCTCAACATAGTGGAGAAGCCTTGCAGCCAGACAACCAGACAATGGACAACCAATCATTATCCCAACATGTTCATCTATCGTGACACTTTAACAGATTAGTCATACTAATGGATGCACTTTAATTGTGATTTCCTTGACAATACTTTAACCATATTTATTTTTATTACGACCGATAATCCTGGATTGTATGGGGTATTTCATTAAAACGACTGAGAAATGAAATGAAATGGGGTTTAACGTCCGTCTATTCTGCTCCTACCTGGGCTAATGAAAACGAACATACGTCATAAAGTGTACTATGAGGGTAATTTTGTCCGGACCGCGGGTAGCGCTACGGCATACTCTTATATCGATATCTAACTGCCAAGGGATCTTTTACGTACACGTCAATGTGTAAACGGGACTTCGCGTATTCGTCCCATCCAAACGACTAAACAGCTGTCCTTATCAGGCCTTCCACACTGCATCACTAACAAGGGAAATCCACACCGAAAAATCTGGATGAACCACACCGGAAAAAAATCTGGATGAATTTTTTCGGTCAATGCAGGGATCGAACAGCAAATAGATTGATACCTTGTAATAATTATTCAATTGATAAATGCGGGTGTTGTAAGTGAAGCAATGTTAGCTCTGGTCATAGTTTTGAGCTTCTAGATGAATGAAAACTGAGTTAATGGACCAAAACCAGGTTAATGACTCGATGGACAACACCTTACATGGTACGATGAGGGATATTTTACGTTCCCGTCTAAACGTCGTCGACATCCATGAGTCATCAATGGTTCCTTTTCATGCAACCCAACGTGTACACGAAGCCTCAGCCGTTTGACCTCATCGTCCTTGTACCCAACCCTACCGCTTTCTATACCAATGACAAGTGGACACCCCCTAGCCCGAAAAACCGGACCGGATTGGCTTCCGGTAATTGCTAAGGTACTAGGTCTCATGTATTTGCTAATTTGACAGGTCTTCGCGTACCAATCACCTATTATATTTATAGAGTTTGTCCTTTGTACACGATGAATTCTCCATATGTCATTACACTATTTTGCCTGATTACACTATTTTGCCTATACCGTTTTTTAGGACTTCGAATCTTGTCTAATGATTTGAATTGTTCGTACTTGGTTTTAGTTCATTTGTATTCCTTTATGATCGATGGTATCATATTGTACTCTTTAACTGTGGGTGGCGCTTAACTTCCTGATTCTGAAAACTAACAAATCGTGATTTGAGCAGCTGAGGGACTGTATTTCTATTGCTAAGAACAGATGGGTCACCTCCACACAAACAACTCTTAATGTTGAAATTCCGATGAGCCCACGTAATGTTTGCGATCCTGGCTATAAGAGATAGATTTGGCTGATCGAGATCATAATAGTTTGTGAATCGAGAATCGAAATTAGCCCGAGGTTATCATTTGTGTATAATCTGTTATAGGATGTTTGGTGTTTTTGTTTTTCTTGCACTCTGTGTACCTTCATAATAAGATATTGTACCAGCACTCATTTGTATTTAGATATCATATTTCTTTGATACGACCTTCATCGTGTCAGTGATATCACATTGGCTGTACGAGCCTGTACGCACTACGCAGACACGAAGCCTTAAGCAAGGCTGACACTTGCACGATTCCGTGGCACGCATTGGCACAACTCGAGTCGTGCCAGTGAGCAAACTAGTCGTAAACTGGCGTGAAGTGTGCGTTAACCCGTCGTGACTGCGTGCCATGTCTGGACGAGAATTTTGAAATGTTCAAAATTTTTGTCACGACAAAATTAGGAACGGGTCTTAAACTATGCGCAAACTGTTCGGGAACTCGTCGTGAACTCGTCCGGACGATGCGGGAGGATGCGTGCCAGTGCGTGGCAGTGCACGCCATGCCACGACTGTCACGAACTGCCACGAATAGTTCACGACTTGTTCACGAATATGGCGTGTCCAAGTCGGCACGACACCGTCCAAATTGCGCTAACTCGTCGGGCCAATGCGGGAAGTGAGTAAACAATGCGCAAACTATGCGTGAATTCGTCGTGCCAGTTCGTGTCAATGTTGACACTGATGGGCACGCATTCGTGAACTCGTCGTAAACTATGCGTGAACTAGTCGTGAACTATGCGTAAACTAGTCGTGAACAGTGCGGGGGCCTCCCAGTTCGTGACCAAAAATGGCACGACGTGCCACGACAAAATCGTGGCCAAAAGTCGTGCAAGTGTCAGCCTGGCTTTACTCATGGGCTTTTGAAGACGGGCATACTCGATGCTGTGTGTTATGAGGGGAATTTGGCTCGAAGAGCGACACTACGGCTTAATCTTATATCTTATTCAAGAGATCATCTTAGTCCACACCAATGTTTTTACGGGACCACGGTTTTTTGTTCCTTCCGAACTACTGGACAGCCGCCTTTGTAACATAAACAAAAGAAATAAATGTATCTCAGAATCAATCAGGAACATAATCTTAACATCAATCAGATGGGAGTATAATAAATGGTCCATGGATCTATGAAATGGATAGCTTTGAGCGAGTTGTTTTACGGGGGTTGGAGCCGCCCTCGAATTAACTTTGGTCACATATGACAATAACTCTTCATACCGTCCTTGTTAACTCAGCTTATTGATAACGATAAAAGGATACTTGTTGAAACCGTCGGGCTTTTAGAATAAAACTAGTGATTGTTTCCCTATAAAAATTGTGTTCTGTTATTGTTAACTCAGCTTCTGAAAAGCGACAAACAAGTCGATGTAACAATGAAACGTTAAAACCCAGCCAGCGGGTGCGTGCAAGTGGTTGAACTGATAAGTCCACTCCTCGTTTAAATATAAAACCGGAAATAAACCAACTCGCCTTGTTAACGTGTAATAATCCAATAGACATGCCAAGTAACACGTTAATAAATCATTGTGTAATTTGTCTTGTTTAAGAACACATTTATTTCTAACAACCCGTCTCTACAATTACCGGTCAAGTTTTAACGCCAAATACTCATGCGTCTTTTAAGGAATCTATTGTCGTTCTCAATCATGGATGAACTTAAAGAAGTGTGTGTGTGTGAGAGAGAGAGAGAGAGAGAGAGAGAGAGAGAAGAGAGAGAGAGAGAGGGAGAGTGAAAGAGAGACAGAGTGATAGAGAGAGATTGGGTTTAATGTCCACTCGTCACAAACTAGGTCTTTTCGGGACTAACACATGGTTCAATTTTATTTTAATAATTTGCTTGCGCGTAATAGTCTTTATCAGTGGGAGGAAACCGGAGGACCCGGACAGGCGACCCTACTCCTTGTTACGTACAACCGGGGAATCGAAGCCCCGCCAGTTGACTCAATGACAGACCGTTTGATAAAGCGCGCGCGTATTATTCATTCGGCCATCCGAAGTGTTACTTCTGTTATTATTATTTTTTTTAAAACAAACACGCCAATTCTTTGCCTGGGATTCAAATATACTAAAGTTATTGCTATCTACAAACTAATTGCAAGGTACTAACCTCCACATGTTTCAAAAATTTAAATTAGTTTGGGGGCTGAGTGATTAATGTGTGCGCGTTGGGTCATCAGGTCTGTCATAAGGTCAAGTGGTGTGGTTTCGATTTCCCGCTTGTATGTGATATATAATTGAACCACATGTTAGTCTCGAAATTACCTAATTTGTGTCGAGTGGACGTCAAACCTCACCCCCCCCCCTCTTAAATTAGTTATTCATGTTTGTTAGCGGTCAGTGACGTAAGCGGAGACGAAATAAAATCAAATGGAGTTTAACGTCCTACTGCGTTCTGCCACGAACTGGGTTAATGAAGAGATGAATACGCCATACAGTGTGGTATGAGGGAAATGCTGAGATGCACTATTAACATCAATTACGGTTATTGCAAGTAGGCCTACTCGACCTTAAATTGTTAAAATTCCTAAATAAATATGCCACTTAAAGATACATTATGGGAGATTAAATACAGAGCTGGCATTTCTCACTATAATAGCTATAGGCCAGATAATGTAACGACAAATTGGTGAAAATTGATCCACTATGAACCGATAATTAAGCGATTTAAATTCCGCCTAGCCTTGATCGTCATTACTAAAATCAGTAAGATTAAAAAGTATAGTCTCGATTATCGATTTCATGATTAAATCGCTTAGGAAAGTTATTCCGTAAATCGGATCAAAATTCACTAAAGATCACAGACTAGCGATGCCATCGCGAGTTGATTATGGTCTGGATAAGTTAATTAATGTCTAATGAATAATTTAGGTAACATTTCAGACCTAAAAAAGACCTACAATAGGGAGATTTAGCTCTTGCATAATGTATGTTTAAACAGTTGGTCGGCTGGTTTTAAAGCCTTTTTTTTCAAAAGAAGGCTTTGTCTATGTTTACCCTGTATATCTAAATTGTTAAACGATCAGTCGATGCTTCAGAAATGTGTGTTAAAGGACAATATGGGTTCCAGTCATTATAATCACATTATAGAGAGATAACTCGTGTTTTTCTTTGGCGTTCGTCACTTCCGATTCGGGAAACCTGTATTACTCAGCTATCGTAGCAATTATCTCTGTGTTAAAATTATATTTGGAACGCGTTTAATTAGTTCTATGTCATATGTAATAATGACTGACACCAATATTGTCCTTTAAAGGCTGAATAGAGATGATCGTTTACTCTGTTTTGTTCAGGAATCACGCCGGCTTATTGAGCGAAAGTGCTGGTTCACCAACCAAAAGGCAGGATTTCTATCTCGGTTTTGTTGCACTTTATAAAAGCTCGCATGATCAGAGAATGATCAGTGTTTGGATTTTCTGTGACCGTGACCCAAATCATTTGAATGGTTTTCTAGACTAATATGCTATCGCTATGAATTAACAATAAAACGAAAGATAATTGCGTTCTTAATGTAGCGATTAAAGACACACAACACACTTGCAGTTGAAGAGTTCGGCGATTAGCTACCCTTTTGAGTTCAAAGATGCTGATCTATTACAAGCGTGCATTGTACGAAAAAATACCCACTTGAAGAGTTCGACGATTAGCTACCCTCCTGCGTTCAAAGAGTCCGATCTTTTACAAGCGTGCATTGTATGCAAATAATACCCACTTGAAGAGTTCGACGATTAGCTACCCTTCTGCGTTCAAAGATTCCGATCTATTACAAGAGTTATGAGATGGATATAAAGATAACCGATGACTATTTATTTATTACTTCATCATTCAATACTGTCTAGTGGCAAGATGATTGGTTTTTATAGTTCGAGATCGCCATTTTCATCAATTCATCACCATAACAAACCGTATGGAGACATATAAGTGGTGAACCCTCTATATTTTCAAGTAGCGATACGTATCATAGGCCATTGACTGGTTTAGAGACGTATATAAGTGGTGTGAACCCTGTATATTTTCAAATAACGATACGTATCAAAGGCCATTGACTGGTTTAGAGTCATATATAAGTGGTGAACCCTGTATATTTTCAAGGAGCGATACGTAGCATGGGTCATCGACTGTTTTTAAAAAGCAAATCTTGATATGTAGAGGAGTAATTATTGTAATTTGGGGATATTTAGCGAAAATCGCAATAAAAGTCGTACAAGAGAAGTTTTTGTAAGCGAGCCACATTTTAGACAACCAGTTTATTTTTAAGTTTGGCAAACATGATGTTTTGTTATTCGACAGTCAGTTGCCTGGTGTTCACAATGACGCTCCTCCACATCGGATCAACTCGGGTAAATCACAAGTGTTTTTCTTCTGTACACGGTTAGGAAACAGATAATTCGAAATGGTACGGCGGCAATTGAAAATAGAACATCGACTTACAAGCAGTGATTTGTCGAGAGGGCGGGTAATATTGAACCTTTCGTGTTCTGCTCGACCCTTTTTCTAAATATATCGTAAGAGTACACTACATAATTGAACACGCAGTGAGAACATGACGAAAGTAAAGAAGCTATATTCGGGCTCGACTTAATTTCAGCGTTGATGACTGTAAATATTAAGCAACGGTGCTCCACTTGCGGTAAACACGTTACCTATTAAGGCATCCGACTTTTAATATCTGGCCCCACGTTCATAAAGCATTCTCAGACTTAAGTTGAGAATTTACTCAACTTTCAATCACTGTTTATGAAAAATATCTTTGATCCAAAAACACAAAACTTTGCACACAGTATCTTATTGGTGTATTTAATATATTAAAACAACAAAAAAAATTCTAAAGGGCTTTATTCTAGTTATATAATAAGGCAAACAAGTTTGAGTAAAGTGAGTAAGTGAACTCGGGGCCTGAATATCTGAAGGTTATTTCGCTGCATGATCCAATTATTATCCTGAATACATCGGCCCGATGTTAATTGACCCAGCGCCCAATGGCCTGACTCCCCTGTGGCTAAAATAGACAGATATAAATTAGGGTGTAAAGTGGGTTGCAGTAGTTTAGAACTCACCAAAGCATTCCAAGAAGCTACTATCTATTAAGAAAGAGGAACCTGCAAAGATAATCCAGCTTACCATTAAAGTTGTGAAACCATTGATGCTGTAGTGTTATTACGATCACACAGAAACACAACAATTAAAGATACATAGGGTTCAATCCCAGCTCAGGGCAAGAACTTTATCGTTGTAAGTGAGAGGGATATTCGGTCTCCCGTCCGATCAGGCAGGTTCCCCCGAGTTCTTCGGTTTCTTCCTGCTGTAATGATCGAAATCATTCGCACAATCTGTGCCAAATTGGAAAAAGGCTTAAGGCCTAATTTGCTACCCTTGTAAAATGACGCGATTATTATTATTATTATTATGTGAGATTTAGATAAAGAACTAGCTCAATGGCTGGACTCAGCTATAGTATGATGCCCATTGGTCTGACTCTTGGTCGGACGTTCAATGTCTTGATTACATTGCCGTGTCTCTCGTTAATTCGACTCCCATTGGTCCGATGCATATCATCCTGACTCTGTTAGTAAGACGCTCTTATGTCAGATGCTGATTAATTCGGTGGTCAATGGCCAGACTCCAGAATTCACCGGTCCGACGTTATTGATGCAGCACGAATTGATTAGACTATCATTGGTCCTATGTTCATTGCACTCTTTTCTGGTCTGATCCCATAGGTCCACTGCTCAGTGTTCGTTACTGGTCCGACACTCGATGGCATGACTCCATTGGTTTGGAAACACTGAAACATAGATGCAGCCCGAATTGATTCAACTACCATTGGTCCTACATGCATTGTCCTCCATCGGTCTGACCCCATCGGCCCAACTCTCAGTGGTCGTTACTTGTCCGACGCACGATTGCCTGTCTCTATTGGCCCATCAGTCATTGGTCCGATCAAGTTGGTCCTATCCTAAATAACACTACGACCAATAGTCTGGTAACGTCAGTTCGATGCTCACTGTTCCGACTTCATTGGCCCGACGTATTTTACACTGACTTTACAGGTGCGTATTGGGAATTGTATTACTACGTTAGTCCCCAAATGACATAGTTTATGTCGAGTGGACGTTAAACCCCCATGTCTCTCTCTCTCCCTCTCTCCCTCTCTCTCTCTCTCTCTCTGTATTACTGCCGAGCTGGTCGTCTTACTAATCAATGACCGCGTTGTATAAATAAGTATTTTGGGGAATAATAGTAATAATAATGAAAATTTATATTGCGCGCATTCCATCCAAACAGTATGCTCATGGCGCAGGTTTGTTTAGCTCTTCAATTTTATAGTTCACTCTTTATAATATGAATCAACGAAATAAGATTTTAGTTTTGATTTGAAAGTTTGCGAAACATTGCGAAGTTTTGAAACTTACGGGTAAAGCGTTCCATAGTTTTGGCACACTGTGGGAAAATCGTCGAAACGCAAAAGATTTAAGTCTATAACTTGGTATTGTTAGAAGGTGACCATTTTGTGATCTTAGGGTGCGTTTGGGGATATATTCAGATATCATTAAACTAAGATATTCTGGAGCTGTTCCTTTTAAAACATTTATGGGCCATACACAGGAGTTTGAACTGGATTCTGTGGGTGATTGGTAGCCAGGACAGTTCTTTTAAAATAGGTGTAATGTGACAGTTTATGTCAGATCTGCAGACGATCCCGACTGCAGTGTTTTGCACAGTTTGAAGTTTGTTGATCAGGTTCTGGTTTATACCATGGAGGATACTGTTACAGTAGTCAAGTCGTGAGGAAACTAATGATCTGACTAAAGTATGCAGCGTCCTGTAATAAGATGTCGAATTTGTCTAATAGACCGGAGATGGGAGTAGCAGACTTTACACAACTGATTGACATGGTTCTACATACTAAGCACAGAATCAAGATGGACATCAAGATCCTTAACCAAATTAACAATATCTATTTCAGAGTCGGCGATGTGGATGGTAGATGTTGATTTATTATAGAGCTAGCCCCCTTTTTGAAAAGATTAAACTTTGATCCAATTTACACCTTTACCCCTCTTAAGAGTTATGGTTAGGGTTAGTCATTTATATAAAGCGGTCAATATGCACTCCAAAAATTCCTGGCCTACAATGAGCACCGTGAGAATAAAGCGAATATCAAAGGACCTAGGTCCGTAACTCAAAATCCTCCAAAATCTTCAACATCGAAAACACGAATTATTGGTCAATTTAAATCAACATTGATGATATAAACTTACCGGGAAAAAATTGAGCTTCTGTTATCCGATATTTAAGATATTTAACATTGGCACACGAATCTTGTACCATAATGCACTTCAGTCTAACTGTGGGACGAGGCTAGACTCATTGCATCAAATCAAACTGCCGCAAAACAGACGCAAGAAATTTGCACTCGATTGAGATAACTGGCTTATTTCGCCGAACATAACTGATTTGAAATTTGAGTAAAAACGGAAACCATTGAATGTAAATCAGTTTATATACTTTCATATTACAGTTGCGACTCACTTTTGTGAATTTCTAGGTTCCAAATGTTAGCGATTTAGCTCCTTTAATATTCAATATTTTCATAGGTACACCCATCTGTTTTTTTATGTCTAACCATTATTTATGTAATTGTGAATTCCAACTTATTGTTCGTGGGAATGTTTTTTCATCTGAGCTAGCTTTTTGTAAAAAATAAAATACAAATCTAACGTGTTATTGTATTTTAATCCTTCGACATAATTAGACACGAGTAAACCCATTAAGAATAGAGATTTTCTCACGTATATATATATATGTTTTCATTATTGTTTACGAACAATCATAGCTCTGTGTTTTTCGTCCAATTATTGTGAACTTATAGACATGAGAATATACAATGGGTTGTTGTTCTTGGTATTTAACGTCCGCTTCTTTCTACGATGATATCGCAGACAAGTTGTCTTATTTTTATTATTTTAGCACACACAGGTGTGTGTGGAGGGAGGGGGAATACCAAGATTAAATCAACGAGGTTGAAAAGGCGCCCCATTTCCATGCCACATACGCTGACAGCAGGGATCGAACCAAAGGTGACGAGCCAGCTAGCACTCGAGGTGCGACACTCTACGCCAACTGCCTAATCGTCGTAGAAAGGCGCGGGTGTGATATTTTACGAGCATGTCAAATAGTGCGTAGACCTTGAAGTTTTATCCAACCTTGTGGGTTTTCTCCTGGTTTCTTTGGTTTCCTCCCCCCACTGCTAAAGACCCCTACGCGCAAGCGAATTATTGAAATAAAATTAAAACCATATGTTAGTCCCGAAATGACCTAGTTGTGTTGAGTGGACGTTAAATCCCATTTATTTCCCCTCTCTCTCTATCTTGAAGTTTTATCCCATCTGACTGACTAGACACGTTTCCTTGTCAAACTTCCCGTGCTGCAATGGAAGCTTAAGGCCTGCCCCACCCCACCCAGGATCCATTCACTTGATTTGATGTGTACGTTTGTTTTTTATTAGCGTTTCTGTGAGTCGTTTAGATTAGGTTTTGATTTGCTAGTACGATTTGGTATGATTTCGATTTGATTAGCTATGGTCCACAAATGTGAAATTTGATAATTACGATTTGGTAAGATGGCTTGTTGAAAGTTATCTACGCAAAAAAGGAAAAATGGTTGCCATTAGAAACAATCTCCTATGTCCAAAAATTCAAGTATTTTATTTACAACTGAGACTGAAGTGAAACAAAAATGTAAAAAGTGTCATGAGAAAACTTAGGATCGAGTAATATATTTAAAACAAAATGTAAATGAATACAACTCAGAAGAATTTAGAAAGAGATTCCGATGTGAAAAATCAACATTTCATGTCATCATTGACTATATCCAACCGTTAATCAACGATACGATAACATTAAACACGTCAAATGCGTTTAAAAAAATCCACTTTTTTTTATGGAGAAAAACACCATTTTGAAAACGTCAAATCTAATAGCGTAAACACCTCATGGGACGATTAGGTCGATTTGCCTAATCAGTAGAGTCAAATCGTCTCACAAATGTAACGATTAGCATAATCAACTTGGTTCAGAAATGCGTAAAATAGCTAATCGGTCTAATCTAATTGGTTCACAAAAAAACCTTATGTCTGTATATGGTGTCTTGTCCGTAAAGATTTCTCTTGTATATGATGTGTGTGTGTTTCGTGAACCAAAAATGTCGAAGACGGGTCTCGACCAAACACGGAAATCGACCTCGGTCCACCAAATTAGGACTACACTGAACTCGACGAGTACATCAAAGCAATGTCTGCTATAGTTTATAAAATCAACCGAAATTCCCAAACGTAGACTACTAATATTGGATTCGTGTGTTGATATTGTGTGGTCGGAGGTCTATATTTAGATTAGTTCACTTTAAACCCTACTTAGCATTATAATATACAGTCCGAGCACTTGCTAACTTGAAATATGGCTGTCTGACATGAAATGGACTGTCGGCTACAGACAATTCCACATTAATGGAGACTTTGTTAAACTAATCCTAAACACAGTGGGTGTATACTAAAGGACCAGAGTATATTTACTGTATGTATTTCCTACTGTGCGATTCATGCACAAAATGTTATTCCCGTATTACCTGCGCATTCATGTCCTACATTGTTTTTTTATGTTTTTGTTCGTGTCAACTTAGGTGATAAAACGCACTTGTGTCCATTCAAACACATGATAGATAAAAAATGAAGGTTCCATGCTATGATATTGATTTGTAGGTTTGTTCCGAGAGAGGGAGAGAGAGAGAGAGAGATTGGGTTTAACGTCCACTCGACACAAACAAGGTCATTTCGGGGCTAATACATGGTCCAATTTTATTTCAATAATTCGCTTGCGTGTAGGGGTCTTTAGCAGTGGGGGGGGGGGGGGTCAACCTAAGGAACCAGAAGAAAACCCACAAGGTTGGGAGGCGACTCTTCTCCTTGTCACGTAGTTAGTAACCATGCCAGGTGACTGAATGACAGGCTTTTCGATACAGCGCGCACGTGCTAACCATTCAGCCATCCAAACCCCCTCGGGATTGTTCCAGTGGATTAAATATCATAACTACTTTCAGATCATGTTCTGTAAGCTTTACCTTCGATTCGTCCATGCAGTAGTGTATGCTTACTGAAACTATGGAAGGCCTTATTAGTTGACGCGAGTGTGTGTGTTTGTGGGCGCTGTGCTTACAGATATTATGAAAGGCCTTATTGGTTGACGCCTTGGTGCGTGTGTGAGTGCTTGCAGATACTATGGAATGCCTTGTTGACGCCTGGGTGTGTGTGTATGGAATGCCTTATTGGTTGACGCCTGGGTGTGTGTGTATGGAATGCCTTATTTGTTGACGCCTTGGTGTGTGTGGGTATGTCGTTACTAACATTATGGGAAAACATGTTGAGGGTGGGTGTGGCGCACTTTTACTAACATTATGGGAAAACATATTTTGTGACACCGGCGTGTTATTGGGTGTGGTTACTAACTTTATTGGAGAACCTTTTGTGCTGACGCCTGGTTAAGGGTAGGGTGGGGGAACCAATGATTCCCATCTAACATTATAAAAATATTGGAGTCAAATGTCCTCACCCCACGGTATCTTGTTCTCATGCAAGCTGTCTAGTTGTTCGGATTGGACAACGGAGGTTTGTGTACACATTGGCGTGCACATAGAAGATCCCTTAACAGTTGGAATTCGATATAAGAGTAGGCAGTAGTGCCGATGTCCAGATAAAATGTCCCTCGTAGCACACTGTATGGTGTATGTCCGTCTTCATTAGCCCAGTTCGGAGCAGTATGACGTTAAACCCCACTTTTATTTAATTTTTTCATGCCAAATCAGCAGTCAGCATGTCCGGTTTAAAAGATTAACCAGGAAAGACAGTTTGGTTATAATTAAATTGGGAAGGCCACGAACTGTGGTTATGTCAAAAATGGCGACAAGACGTTATCTGTATTCTGTGACGTTTCATCAACGATGATTAAAGATGGCGTTTAATGTAATTAGAGATAAGAAGTGAGCCAAGAGTGCGATCCTCTTCATTGACATTAACATGGCGAAGTTCAAGGACGATTGAGTACCAGATAGATCGGTTCTCTTTCATATTTATACCCACACTTACACATAAAGGTATATCCGTCGTTCTCCACACAAATTGAAAAATAAATAAATCATATGTTAGCCCCGAAATGACCTAGTTTGTGTTGAGTGGACGTTAAACCCCATTTGTCCCCCTCCCTATCTCTCTATATCTCTCTCTCTCTACCCCCTCTCTCTATCTCTCTCCCTCCCTATCCCCACCTCTATCTCTCTCTCTCTCTCTCTCTCTCTTAGCACCAGCTACAAACGTATGTATGCCCCTTTAATATGAGAATAATGCCAGGATGAGTGTGTGCAGCTAATTATGAATAATAAGATAAGCCGACACAAACTGGGAGTGTAGGCGTTCAAGTATTTGTACGCATCTTCAAACGCCAAATCTTGTCTTCCTGACAATCCAAGACCACCAATGTAATAATAAAGTTAGACACATACATAAATGTGACCCCATGTAACAAAGGTCATCGTACTTTGGAGTCTATTAATATTGATTGTTACCGCCAACTAACAGACTATTAACTAAATGATATAAACACTCGTTTCTTTCCCCATCAACGTGACAAGGAGTAGGGTCGCCTGTATAGCCTCGTGGGTTTTCTCCAGATACTTATTTCCTCCCTCTGTTAAAGACCCCCTGCGCGCAAGCGAATTATTGATTTATTGTAATACCCATCGCTCTCTAAATCAGTCACTAAGGGGGGGGGGGGGGGCTGTATCATAACGCCTGTCATTTTTTTTTTTTGTAAACAATATTTTTATTCATTAATTCTGAATTCGGATTGGGGAACAGGCTATGCCTATGTGTAACCCCTTTCTCTAATATAGATACATGTACACATTATAAATATTTACATACATACATACATACATACATATTTACATAAATATAGAGCATATATTTTGATACATCATGAATAAAATAGAGACTTAGATAATTATACAGAGTTCAGGGCTTGGAATAACTTAATAGATGTTTATGAGGATTTAAATCTTTTTGAAAGGAAAATAAATTGTTGTACCTCTTTGAAAATAAGTATGTTTGAGTCAACTGGCGTGGTTTAGAATACCCGGCTGTATGTGGCAAGGAGTAGGGTCGCTTGTCAATCCTCATGTGTTTTCGCCGGGTCCTCCGGTTTCCGCCCACTGCTAAAGACCCATACGCACAAGCGAATTATTGAGTCAACTGGCGTGGTTTCAAATATCCTCGGTTGGGCGTGACAAGGAGAAGGGTCGCCTCTCCAACCTCATGGGTTTTCTCTGGGTACTCCGGTTTCCTCCCACTGCTTAAGAATTATTGAAATAAAATTAAAACCTAATTTGTGATGTGTGGACGTTAAACCCTATCCCTCTCTTTCCCTCTCTCCCCCTCTCTCTCTCTCTCTCTCTCTTCCCATCAAACACATGCTGAAAGGCATATCAAACGCTACAAAATAAACATGTGTTGTACAACTGATAGAATAAAAACAGCGAATGACTGTGTTGCGCGATCATGCGTAACGACAATAACTAGAAAAATAGGGCTGTTTCAACTTGATCGCTATATTAAACCGTTTTTCATTTCTATATACACCCCCGCTTGTCTAGAGGCTAAAATTAATATCTGATTGGATTGAAATCTATAGATATTTAATTACAGGTCTTTAGGCAAGGGATCCTATTGAAGTGGTCCGTTATATTAAATATTTTGTATACCAAACTCGTAGTCAGAGTTTTAGTGTGTTGTAATTGTTTCATATCTGATAAAAACAAATTTTAATATATGCGACAACCCTTATTGACGGCCCAGACGAATGAGCTTCCGTGGGCGTATGTCTCATAACACACTGTATAGAATATGGTTGAATTCAATAGCCCAGTCGGGGTAGATCAGTTGGACGTTAAGCCCCATTTCATTTTAGAATTAGATTTCATTTCGTTTTAATAACGGGAATAGCCAAATGGTTATCATTTGCGTGCTGTATCATAAAGCCGGTCATTGGGTCAACGTGACAAGGAGTAGGGTCGCCTGTTCAGCCCCGTAGGCTTTCTCAGGGTTCTGCGGTTTCCTACTACTACTAAAGACCCCTACGCGCAAGCGAATTATTGAAATATAAATAAAACCATATATAACTCCCGAAATTGCCTACCAGTTTGTGTCGAGTGGTTAAACCCCATTTTATCTCTCTCTCTCTCTCTCTCTCTCTCTCTCTCTCTCTCTATTTAGTAACAGCCTAAAGTGCACCCAACTGGCCCCACTCCTTTAAGTATGACATTCCCCTACTTACAGTATATATATACGTGATATATCCCAAAATAGCTATATAAAGAAGATGACTGACTGATAACCTTTTCTTAAAATCGTTAAAGCTACAATTTAAATTTTTTAGGTTATATTTTTAAAATTTTTAAAAAAATAAATCCTTAAAATAGATGGTATCCATAAACAGTCCTATCTTGGTAAAGCGACAATTTCATATTTTTAAAATTTATTAAAATAAAGCCTTAACATAGATGGCATCCATAAACAGATCTACCTGGTTAAAGAATAATCCTTTTAATCCTATAATTCACTATAGCCAGCTGAAAAATTGGCAAAAATATCATTATTAACTTCAAACGTTTGGAGATGGCTAATGCATGGAGACAATATCAAAAAAAGGGCGGTAATTGTGTTATAATGACCTGTGTCAATGATTTTTGAGGGTGAGAAATAATGCCCATGGTCGTATAATAGTGAGTTGATAACCTATTGAGCAAAAGACATAGAACATGATTATGTTTTGACTTTCTTCGAAAATATGAAATTCTCTCTTTAAGTATGAAATTACATATACGTGATATATCACAGAATATCTATATGAATAAGATGATTAACCGATAACGGTTTATTAATAGTTAAAAAAATAAACTCAAGTATTTGAGGTTGATGAATACAAGCAACTTTATTATGCGCGGATCTGGAGGGGGTGGTATCACAGTTCAGACCAGCACCTACAGCCAGTAACGTATACAATTGCTTAATTACGCGCAAGGGAATAAATTAAATAAAATTGAATCATGTGTTAGTCCCGAAATGAACTAGTTTGTGTCGAGTGCACGTTTAACCCCATTTCTCTCTATCTGTGAACCATAGTGATTAATGGCTTTGGTTTGCTTTGGGAATGAGGCCGTGATGAAGACTCTGGGGACTACACCAAACCACTAATGCATGCGGCACTCTGATGATTACTCTTTGCTCCAATGTATGCACCCCCCCCTCCTCGACAAAATCCTGGATCCGGCCCTGTTTATTATACATGTAATGGGGCATACTAATGAAGGTGATTATAGTAGATAGATATATATTAATAGATAGATCATAGAGGGTAAGATTTATAGCAACAGCCCACTTTTACCATTTAAAAATCAGCCATGTTTATTTTACTTTCATCTTTTCATCTTTAGAAATGATATGGTTCGTTAAATCCGGTTACCTACTCACAGTGTATATTAAAATTCAAACTAGGTTTATTAACTGCAACGTTTCAATGAGGACACTCTCACCGTTATCAAGCAATGAAACAACCAGACTTCTTCTTCTTTTTGGTGTTTAACGTCTGCTTCCACTTAAGTGATATCACAGACAAGACATAGGAGAGCCGAAGCTGCTTCCTGATTTTTAGAATATGATTTTGCAATCTTTCCATTTTGGCCTTAGGCCATGGATTAGGTTTTAGTGGGAAGTTCTTCCCTTTATTTAATAAAAACACATCGTTGGTAGATGATCTCTTCTTCTGGATTGGTAGATGTCTTCTTTGTGGGATTTGTGTTTAGGTACCAGGCCTGTCTTCTCCTGGCCTCCCCTTCCTCCACTATCCCACTGGTATTTGTTTTGGCAGAATAGTGTTTAGATGCCGAGCCCGTCTGATCATGACTCCTTCTTACTCCACTATCCCGCCAGTTTAGTAGATGTTAGTAGTAAATTAAACAAATATAGAATTAAATAAATAAAGAGAGTATAATAAAGTTGTAGTCAAATAAATTAAAGGTAATAAAATAAAGTAAATTAAAGTAAAAGTAAAGTAAAGATAAAGTAAAATGAATTAATTAAAATTTATTAGTTAATTAAATCAAAGGTAATAAATAAAAATAAAATAAAATAAAATAAAATAAAATAAAAGTAAATAAAAGTAAATAAAAGTAAATAAAAGTAAAGTAAAGATAAAGTAAAATGAATCCATTAAAATAAAGTTGTAGAGTGGTTGGGCTTCCTTCGAGAGGACGTTTATACTTCCCCACCCTACGTCGTATAAAAAAATAGAATAAGTTAAGATAAAAAAAGTAGAAAAAATAAAAAATAAATTGAGGTAATAAATAAAAATAAAATAAATTTAAGTAAAAGTAAAGTAAAGATAAAGTAAAATGAATAAATTAAAATAAATGTATAGGATGGTTGGGCTTCCTTCGTGAGGACGTTTTTACTCAACCATCCTACGTTGTATGGAGAATTTATCCAGCCGTGACCCTTTCTTATTTCACTTATTTACATAGTCCAACTGTGTCCATTAGGGTGTGGATTTCTTCGAAGATTTGTAGCTTCAGATCTGGTCTAGGGAAGAGTAGGTTCTTAGTGTTGAATGGTATGTTATTGGTCTCCATCATTCTCACTAAGTCCCGTCTCTCTTCCTTGTAAAACTCGCAGTCTACCAGGACATGGTTGGTGGTACACTCTTCTCCGCACTCACAGACGATGACTTGGTGTTTGTAGTCTCGCAGCCGCTCTTTCCCCCTTAGTTTCGATATGAGTCTGCATATATCTCGTCTAGGGTGATTGGTCGCTGTCTTGGTGTAGATCTCGTCATCCAGTCGGAATCTGTATGTGTCAAGTTCAACGAGATTTAATTCCCAGATTGAATTGACCTGTCTTTTGACCATATTGTAGATTTCCGTGGTGCTGTAGTCTATGAGGCGGGGTGTAGCTGTGTCCTTGAGACCCTCGTTGGCGAGTCGATCTGCCTCCTCGTTTCCTTTAATGTTGACATGTGATGGAATCCACACGAGCTCTTATTTGCTTCCCTTCTCTAGGACCCTCTGATATAGCTGCCTGATTTCCAAAATGACTTCTGGTCTTGATTCCGAGTTGTCATTTTGGATTGAATTCAGACTGCTCAGAGAATCGCTTGGAAATAGCGTCACGAATGGCAACAAGCTCTGCAGTGTACACCGAACAGTTATTGGGCAGTTTCCTGCTTATTCCCTGTTCCCCGTTTGGCAGGTATATTCCAAACGAGCTGGTGCCCATTTCAGGATTGCGTGAGCCACCCGTGTACACATGGTCCCAGTCATCAGACGGCCAGTTGTCTTCCAAATGTTCTAGAGAGAAAGCACGTGCAGCACTGGGGTTATTTTTCTTGTCGGTTTTCTGTAGTAGATCTAGATTGACCAATGGTATAGGGAGCGTCCAGGGGGCGACAACTGGAGGGTCGTGTTTATTTATCACGAGCTCCCCCAGTCGTAGTTCCTTGATCGTTTCTCTGATACCCTGGCTGAAGGTTTTCTTTTTGGGATCTCTTACATATTTTGTCTTTTGTAGACTGACAAATGTTGGGGATCTTTCACCTAGTTGTGATATCTTGACCCAATACCTTGTCGCCAGTTCTTTTCTTCTTAGGGATAGGGGCAACTCCCCGACTTCTTGTAGTAGTGCCTCTCGCCTAGTCCCGAGCCCTACGCCAGTCGCAATACACAGAGCTTTGTATTGGATGGCGTCAAGCTTGCTTAAGAGTGTTGGCGCACAGTTCATGAAGACCAAAGAGCCGTAGTCTAATACAGAACGTATTAGAGCACGATATACCATCATTAGTGTAACTCTATTGGCGCCCCACGTACTGCCCGTTAACAACCAGACATGCTACATAAGGCTATATACAGGTGAAAAACAATAAACTAATTAAGAGTTTTAATCAGAAGCCATTAGGAGTTAAACAAGATGAAATGAAATGACTTCGAACTGGGCTTATTCTTGGTTCTCTAATTTCCTTCCAATGTTAAAGGCCTAGTTTGTGTTGAATGGACATTAATCTCTCTTATAGACCCATATTAAAATTAAAATGTTTTCTTTAAGGCCACATAGATGTTTTATTTTTGTAAGGGGAACTGGTCTGGCTTCAGTTTAGGAGCAGAACGGTAAAACGTTAAACCCCATTTCATTTCTTTTTATTTCTTTAAGGCCACAAAAATGTTAATCCCGGTCTGGCTTCATCTGGCCAAACCCGGGGTTGTGCCATTCTATTTTCAAGAATAGATCTCTGTCCGGGATGGGAGCCATATTCTAAAATTGATATTATAGTTCAATGTTTCACATATGTGCCAGGGTCGCCTGTCCAAATTGAACCATATGTTAATCCCAAAATGGCCTTGTGTCGATAGTTAAAAATCGCAGTGTCATAAAATTCGGAAATTCTCTTTAAAAACACCCAATCAATTGACGTGTACCAAGGTAACAAGTACGTTTGTGTTAAATAAACAAATAAAAACTAATAATGCAGGAAAAACCATGAAAGGAGGTTTTTGATTGTCCAATACACTGCAGGCATATTTGATTGATATCAAAAGACTATTCTAATTGGTATTGGATAATTCCAATATCTGACGTCATTGTTCCGTTTGGGATATAAACATGAAACTCAACACGTGGGCCTACGTGTTCCAGAATTGACATGCGCGTGGGTAAAGAAACATTGCGCCATTACCGTCGCTATGACGATATAGTCAACGTGGTATTATTTGGAGTTTTAATATATATAGAGAGAAATGGGGTTTAACGCCCACTTGACTTCAATGGGTCTAAAAGTTAAAGGCACATCTTGATGTAATATGAACGTTTAAAGTGATTTATATGAAATTCTATAATTTCTATAGTCTATTATAATACGTGAACGCTCCAAATCGTTTACGCTTGCTTAGTTCATTCGACACATTTTCGTTTATATTAATATTTTGTCGTTTGTGTATCAGCAGTGTCTTTGTAGAAAAATAGGCGACCCTACTCCTTGTCACGTGAAACCAGGAAATCGAAATCACGCAACTTGACTCAATGACAGACCTTATGATACAAAGCGCACATGTTCAACACGTATCGAGGAAGAGGAAGAGGATGACCAGTAACAGATTTAGTGCCAGTACTTCTATATTTACGGTAGATAAATACATAAAATAAATAACAGATATGTTAATAATTTAAAAGGCATAGAAATGGCTGACTATACACCGCCCACTCATGAAAACCGGACTTTGTATATTTGGGAATTAGTACGACATAGGACCACGTAAAAAGTTTCTACGAGTCGTCCAAACAGAATTAAACTTTCTGATTATGTGATGCTACCTTTAAACTCCATTTCACCTCAGTATCGAATCTGTAATACCCCCTTTAAACTCCATTTCACCTCAGTATCGAATCTGTAATACTCTCTTTAAACTAATACCCCCTTTAAACTCCTTTTCACCTCAGTATCGAATCTGTAATACTCTCTTTAAACTCCATTTCTCTTCATTGGCAGTATCGAATTACAATTAAGGCGACTTCTCTATTTCGGTAGTAACTGATGCCAAATGCAGAATAGTCGTAGAATAGATCATTCCGCTCTGAGTTCTTCACACCTGTCCAAATAATTGACCTTTGCTCGCGCATGTCAAGGTTATCTCTAATGAAAATTTATCTAAAGGACAGGTGGCACTGTTGTTGTTGTTGTAGAATTCCCTGACTTCCGTTTTTAAGATTAATTGATAAAGCAAACTAGATTTTGACTGATGAACTTTTGTAAACCGGAGTTTTGAGCGAATACCTCAACTTCTAACTGCTAAAGAACGATCAATTATTTTTTATGCGTGGGTTGTTCGTGAGTGTAATTAACTTTGTTAAAAGGAAAAGCACATTTCTCATCGATCTAATTTTCTTAGAGAGAGAGAGAGAGGGAGGGAGAGATAGAGAGAGAGAGAGGAGAGAGGAGAGAGGGAGGGAGAGAGATGGGGTTTAACGTCCGCTCGACACAAACTAGGTCATTTCGGGACTAACATGGTTTAATATGGTTTAATTTTATTTCAATAATTCGCTTGTGTGTAGGGGTCTTCAGCAGTGGGAGGAAACCGCAGAACCCTGGGAAAATCCACGAGGCTGGAGAGGCAACCTACTCCTTGTCGTGTATAACCGGGGATTCAAAACCACGCTAGTTGACTCAATGACAGACTTTATGATACAGCACGGACGTGCAAACGATTCGGCCAACCCCCACTTTTCTTAGAAAGCCGTCGCACAAAGATAATAATATTTTAAATATATTTTTTTTTAAATTTGCAGTTTTGTTTTGAGGGATGCACTTATATATGTAATAAATAGGAAATCGCGATTTCATGTAAGAACTGTTGATATTGCATTTGTGTGCGCAGAGGTTCTGGAGAGTCATTTAACTTTTGCTTTAATTTGACTTTGGGATCCGCGGTGGCTCAGATAATAAGACGGTTGCTGGTTGATTGTGATGTCTTATGTTCGATTTTAATTGTCCATCACGATTTACCGTCGTGCTCACCCATTGTCAATAGTGCAGGACCTGACAAGAGACAGCTGTCTAGTCATTTGGATGATACGAAAACCCGAGGTCGCGTCTACACATTGGCAGTTGGTATTCAATATAACAGTAGGCCGTATTGTCGCTGCCCGGGAAAGCTTTCTCTCATATCACACTATAACCTGGAAATCGATTGCTACCAACTACTTACCAACTTGCGAACGTTTTTTGATTAAAATTAAACAGATTCCATTGTAATTTGTGAATTAGAATGATGTATTAGACATTTACTAACATTTACTAATAAATAGCGAGGATATGATCAATTATTTACAATTGAATGAAATCCATCATTCTGCATTACCATATAGTAGCAGCAAATAAATCATCTCCAATCGGAGGGGGGGGGGGGGGGGCGAATGGTTAGCATGTGCGGGGTGTATCATAAAGCCTGTCATTGAGTCAACTGGAGTAGGATCGCCTGTTCAATCTCGACGGTTTTCTCCTGGTCCTCCTGTTTCCTCCCATTTCTAAAGACCCCTACGCGCAAGCGAATTATTGAAATAAAGTTCAACCATATGTTTGTCGCGAAATGACCTAGTTGGTGTCGAATGGACGTTAAACCCCACTTCCCCCTGTCCCTATCTCCAATCGTATCTTGTGAACGTTTTACAAAACAGAGCATGATTTAATTGCAACAAAATTGTACTTTAACAGAAACCATTGACTTTTAATCTAAATTGTAATTTAATTGTCCTTCGTGTAAGATTTAAAAAGAGCTGTGCGTATTTAAACTAAAATCAATTTAAACAAATTAATGTTAGGTAACTATATCTCACTTTGATCAATAACACATATAAACTTCTAAACACGTTAAAATTAACTATAAACACGTGAATAATGGGCTCCCTTAACACAGATTTAATTACTACACTAGCTTTCAGTTTCAACTCGATTTTCTAAATAGCTTCTACATTATGTAGGCCTACTTTATCTTAGTCTGGAAAAAATCAGCTGGGTTTTTTTTGCAAGCAGGAAAGAGAGAGATAGAGAGAGAGACAGATAGAGAGAGAGACAGAGAGGGGGAGAGGGAAACGGGGTTTAACATCCAATCGACACAAACTATGTCATTTCGGGACTGACATATGGTTTAATTTTATTTCAATAATTCGCTTGCGCGTAGGGGTCTTTAGCAGTGTGGGGGGACCGAAAGACCCGAAGAAAAATCACGAGGTTGGACAGGCGACCTTAATCCTTGTAAAATACAACCGGGGACTCGAAACCACACCAGTTGGCTCAATGACAGGATTTATGATAAAGCACGCATGTGCTAACCATTCGACCACGCAACCCCTGTAAGCATAGGCGTGCGGTACTGTTTATAATGGGTGGGTTGGAGTCACGGTGGTTAAGTGAGTAAGACGTTGGATAGCTAGCCTGAGAGTGAGTCACAGGTTCGATCCCGGTGTTGCCGAGAAAGGCGGGGTTTCCGCTTCTGAGTAGTGCATGACGGAGGGCCTCACAAGAACAACTGGGTGGGAGGACATCCAAGGTCCCGTGTACCTATTGGCGTGTGCGTAAAAGATCCCTTGGCAGATCGAATTTTACACAAGAGTAGCCATAGCGCTGCAGTCCGGGCAAAATGTTACGTATAGCTACACTTATTAGCGCATGTCCGTCTTCATTAAGCCAGTCGGAGCAGAACAGTGGGACGTTAAATCCAATTTCATTTCATTCAAAGATCGGTGCTAGATTTTAGCTCGAATGTCACCGGCACTTATTTAGACGAATATACCGAAAGATGCCATTCACAGGTTTATTTTGATAAGGAAATGGATACAGCTAATATTAATTAGTCAAGAAAATTATCGTTTAAACTTCAAAGAATGTTTCTGTGTTATACATAATAATTGCAATGATCGCCCGAATTGATGTCGCAGCCTTGACAAGAAAATAACGGAGTGTTTAGTCATTCGCAGATCGTATAAACTGTGTTCAACTTGGGCTCACTTGTAAAGTACTGCAGCACGACCAACGCCGCCAACCTCAAATAATAATAATAATAATAGTTTATTCTTATATAGCGCATTACATAACAGCATAAAAAGGCATAAAATCTCAATGCGCTTTACAATAATAATAATAATAAAAATATAATAATTATTAAAACAAAAATTCCATTAAAATAAATTACATTGTATAAATAAAATTCAATGAACAAATACATGGATGAAATTTTCATTGTACATTTAAAAAGATTTTAAAAAATAAATGTCACACAACAAATAAATTAGTGTGGATTAAAGAACAAAATGTCGTTTAAAAAGGATTGTTTTAATTGTGGATTTAAAAGCATCAATATTAGTTTCAGAACGTATTTGAGGAGGTAGAGAGTTCCATAGAGTAGGGGCATACTGACCAAATATTCTATCACCATAAAATTTATTTTTAGATTTTTTAGGAGGGTAAGCTAGAGACGGGGCTTGTGTAAACCTAGTTGATACAAGTGGGTGTTTCACGGATACAAGTTCGTTCAGATATGCAGGGGCTTTATTATTGACAAGGTATCACCCACCCTCTCGGTTAAAGAAAATACATCAATTTGTTGTACTTGAAAGGTGAAACTATACTTAATGACTTGCTCATGTAAATGGTATATGTACGACGTTTGTTTTGTAACACCAACAGGAGCCAGTTAGCTGCTAGTTAGCTTCCATTACCACCAGTTGATGCACATGTATTCCTCTGTGGCCAGAAGCTTGATCTACAGTTCCGTCTTGATTAACACATTCAGTGCAGAAAAACAAGTCGTTCAACCGCATTTCTTTTCTTTCGCTGCTGTGTTATGTGCTTGGGTTCATCAGCACTAACTATTGGATCAACTGATCATTATGTCACCAGCTCCGGGGTCATTAAACAAGAATCCACTCAATCTAATTAAAGCACAGATCTATATTTATTTTCTTTTTTTTATAATTTCGATGGCCTACACTACAATTAGATTTAACAAGTTATAGTGGGAGTTCACGTTCTATGACGTCATGTAACAAGCCAGTGACATTTGACCCGATAACGCCAGTCATTCGATTAACCAATTAGCGACCGCCATGGTTTTTTTTCTACTTTTGCTTTGTTTGGATTTCTATAGCCGCTAATGTACATGTCTACCCACAGTTCCGCGCGAAAAAAGGTCAAACACTTGATTAAACAGACCATTTGATTGGCCAACCCCTCATTTCAAGCAGAACACGAGTTAAATAACAAGTCTTCCAGATTAAAGTGTAGTGATGACAAGTATAAACGATATTTTGAACTTTTAAAAAACGAAACGAAATTGGATCTGTGTTTTAATCAGATTGGTATCCACTGGTACCCGAGCACTGATCGTTGAGTCTTTCTTCAACTGGCTGGTCGGCCATCTCTGGCTTGCGGCTCTGGTTTGTGTGAGCGTAAGTGGCATGGAGATAGGGGCGCCTTCTCAACCTCGTGGGTTTCCTCCGGGCACTCCGGTTTCCTCCCACTTCTAAAGATCCCTACACGCAAGCGAATTATTGAAATAAAATTAAACCATATGTTAGTCCCGAAATGACCTAGTTGTGTTGAGTGGACGTTAAAACCCATTTCTCTCTCTCTCTCTCTCTCTCTCTCTCTCTCTCCCTGTCAACAGGAACACATCGGTAGTACCCAAGCACTCACTATTGGGTCTTTGATAAATTAAACCAATCTGACAAAACGCCCCCAGGATGTCCGAATCAGACTGTAAACACTGTTCTAACGGTAAATCGTATTACGTAAAACAAACCGTTAATCAATGAACTTCTGTTTTTATTCTATAACCTTGTATGGTCTGGCATCCAATACCAACTCGTCATATGGTGTTAAATCTAGGAATAATGAAAACATGTGCAACAACACCCCCATATATGGAATTAACCAGGTTATGGCGTGTTGAAATCTTTTCTCGTCTGATTAATCGAGGCTATTTTCAGCATCACGATGAGGTCATATCATCGTTATGTAACAGTCGTTACAGGTCTGGAGTCTCGAGCTAAAGGTCGTACGTCTGATAATTCAATCTATATGTGTGAAATAGCTTTATTTTAAGTCGGCTTTCACCGAGGTGTGATTGCATGCAGACAAAATTGAATTTAGTTTCTTGAAGTTGTATATAGTATGGTGTGTGGGTGGCTGAGTGGTTCGACGAGTGCGATTTAGCTCATATGCTCTATCATTAAGTCAAGGGGGGTGGTTTCGATTCCTGGCTTGTACGTGACAAGGTGTTGGGTGGCGTGTCCAACCTCGTGGATTTTCTCCAGGTCGCCCGGTTCCCTTCCACTGCTAAAGACTACTTCTCGCAACCGAATTATTGAAATAATGTTAGTTTCGAAATGACCTAGATTGTGTCGAGTGGACGTTTGACTCTATTCTCTATATCCTATGCATGTTTTTTCACCAATTGGCGGATCATGTATCTAAGTGGTCTAACTTCGTGAATTTTCGCAAATCTACCCTGGTAATTATAGGTATACTATGAAATGAAATGAAATGAAATGGGGTTTAACGTCCTACTGTTCTGCTCCTGAATTGGGTTGATGAAGACGGGCATAAACCATACAGTGGGCCTCACCAAACAAATCAATGCTCATTGGTTAATCAAATGTCTGACACCATAGGGTAAAAATCCGCTCGTATGACCTCTGACGCACCTTTCGAAAACAATTGGCCAGGGCGCGGTTGCTCAAAACTAAGTTATTTTAACGATCCGTTAAACTCTAACGGACATATCTTGCGGTAACTCGTTGCTTGCGTTAAATTTACTGCAGAAAAAACTATAGAATACTTTTTTTTCCTTTAGAAATATTAGCATAAATCTGTAGGAAAAATTTGCACCACAAAATGTTTGGGGCCTTTATTCCCAGCAACAATCTTTCTCTTCGTTAAAGTTAACGGATCGTTAAACGATATTGGAGCTTTTAGCAACCGGCCCCAGATCTTCATGCAGTGTAGGCCACCTAAAGTATTAAAAAAAAACACGAAACGAAATATAGATTTGTATGAGATTGATTTAGCGCACCGAGTTAATCATCATGCGCTGTCTGGATATATTAGTGTTTGTGTGTGCTTTGTACACGTAATATGTCAAATGAGATTAATGGGTGTATTGTTAAATCGACGTCTGCGGTGAAGAAAAATGTCATATGGGTATATAATGGGCGATATATGTATTGAACATCTGTCTAATATCGTTGTTCAATATGTTACCATGACTTGGGGGTTTATTGTCCTCTGGGGTTATTATATTTTATGTTTATTGTCCTCTAATTAAATGGGGTGGGGTGGGTACGGTGTATCATAACGCCTGTCATTAAGTCAAATTTCCCGGTGAATTGCCTGCAGTTCCGTGCACCTAACGCCGAAACAGACCGTTTCATTGGCTATTCCCTAACATAATCCAAAACATGTCAATGAAAACAACTCTTCCAGATCCTAGTGTAGTAAAGAGCCGAATGCTCACCGAAACAGACCGTTCTTTGGCTTATCGTTTACATAATCCAAAACACGTCAATGAAAACAAATCTTCCAGATCCTAGTATAGTAAAGACGAGTAAAACGAAATTTTGAACTATAAAAAAATGAAACGAAATAGAATCTGTGTTTTAATCAGATTGACTCGAGACAAACACGAATATTACCCGCTCTAAACTCACACAATCACCAATATTTCCTGATGCGTGTTCCCAACATTCACCAATATTTCATGATGCGCGTGTTCCCAACAAACACCAATATTGCCTGATGCGTGTTCCCAACAAACACCAATATTGCCTGATGTGTGTTCCCAACAAACACCAATATTTCCTGATGTGTGTTCCCAATAATCAAGAATATTTCCTGAATGCGCATAATGAGCAAACTGGATTCTCGAATCAAAGATACGTTTTACAAAATGAAATACAATGGGGTTTAACGTCCCACTGCTCCTCTCTCTCCTACCTGGGATGTTGTGGCAGTGTAAATCTTCGATAATAACAGCTAAAGACTGGAACTATCCTTGAAACTATTTATTACTGGAAAACATTAACATCATATACGGAGAACAGCACATCTGACAAGCAGAGTAACTGTAATGGAAACGGTATCAAACCTAGAATGCTATATAAATGTACAAATCGGTATTTATAATAAAATGGTATCTAAGGAATTAACAATATACATCAAGGCTACTAATAACAATTAATGGAGAAAGATTAAAATATAAAAGATATTACAATAAAATAAAACAATAAGATAGTGTGTCAGCTGTCAACCGTCTGTCATTAGATTAATGGCTTAACCTCTAATTTAAACTGTGGGATTAACAGACACACAAGAAAACTAGAAATGTTCAATTGGATGAATGAATGAATACTAAACGAATGAAATATTGAAAGAATACAATAGAAACAATTCATAAATTTATCACTATGTACTATGCCTACTCTTATTTCGAATTTCAATTGTCAAGGGTTTTTTACATGTACACGGGACCTCGGTGTTTCGTGATATGTGTTCCAAATTTAATGTATTAAAATCAATTCATATCAAAGACAAATTTTGTTAAAATGTAGGTCGTCTGGTGTTCGATTACAGAAGATAAAGATTGAACTTTTAACTTTTATTACAGGCCAAGCAAAACAAAAAGTTTGCTATAGCCAAAAACATATGTACAGATATAAATAATATGCATTAATATATATATATAGGTATAGGTAACAGTAAAAGATATATAATCCCTCTCCCACCTTTGAACATTGAAATATAAATACATATATACATACATAATGAAATAACCCCACCCCAACCCAAACAATTTCCCATTAGGTGTATGGTTTTCTAACTGTCGCATTGTGTATGACCAACATTCACCTGTTTAAACATAAAAACTAAATAAACCAGTTAAATCAAACATTGATCATATATACATAAATTTGTCAATATGACTTGCACATTTCATTCAATATAGTTCATATCATACGGTATATTGACTGGGTTAATAAGAGAGAGAGAGGGGGGGCTGTCATTGAGTCAACTGGCGTGGTTTCGAATCCCCGGTTGTACGTTACAATGAGTAGGGTCCCCCCGGTCCCCCCCCCCCTGCTAAAGACTCCTACGCGCAAGCGAATCATTGAAATAAAATAAAAACCATATGTTAGTCCTGAAATAACCTAGTTTGTGTGTGTGTGCCCCCCTCCCCCTCTCTTTATTATTTCAATCAGTAGTTCATATCATAAGATATATTGGCTGGGTTAATTAAGACAGGCATACGCCATACAGTGTGTTACGGGGGAAAGTTTGCCCGGGCAGCGGCGCTACGACCTACTCTAGTATCGAATTCCAACTTCCTAGATATCTTTTACGTGCACATCAATGTGTATACGGGACCTCAGTTTTCCGTACCATCCGAATGACTATACTTTGTCCCTTACCAGGACATTGTTCAAATGAAAAAATAGCGGCACACCTGGCTAAATATTTAGGAAAAACATATGAATTTTGCAAAGTAAAAAAATGACAATTCATAGACGGCATACAAACGTAGACACAGACTTGTTATAGACACTTGTTATGGACTTAAACTAAATAAAGAGAAACACGGCTATGAACTGTCAAGTAGACACTAGTGAATCGTGTGGTTTTCCGCAATTTATTAGTGTACCGATCAAAGTTTCGCCGCACACTTAGGAAGATATTGCGGCACGTTATTAGATTCGAACCAAATGTTATGAAGCAAAAGAGACAAAACCCGAATCATTTACTCTAGGAACTATAACAATACATGATTAATAGTGTCTGGAACCTGTATGCTGCTAGGTGGCGCTCTGTTATAATGTAGTCCGTTTTATCTCGGATGTTGGACATTGGAACAAATTGTGCAAAATCTTTCTTGGTTGGAATTCAATATAAGAGTAAGACGTAATGCTGCTATCGGGGGGAAATGTCCTTCATAGCACACTGGGGATGTGCGCACTGTATCATAAAGCCTGTCATTGAGTCAATTGGCGTGATTTCAAATTCCAGGTTGTACTCGAAAGGAGAAGGATCGCCTGTCCTACCTCGTGGGTTTTCGCCGCGTCCTCCGATTTCTTCCCACTGCTAAGACCCATACGAGCAAGCTAATTATTGAAATAAATTAAACCCAACTTCTTTCTCTCCCTCTCTCTCCCTCTCTATCCCCCTCTCCTTATCTTCTCTCTATCCCCCTCCCTCTCTTATCTATCCCCCTTTCTTTATCTCTCTCTCCCTTGTGAATAGGATGTTGCAAACATAAATAAAGCAGTAGTACGTTAGCTGTGGTATAAATCAACAAATAAAACAGGTTATAATAAAATCAGATAAATACCGACACTTAATAATATAAATAAAATAAACGATTGCCGTTATTTACTTTATAAATACCGTTATTTAAATAACTAAATTAATAAATTATTTACCGCAGATTTAAATAAATACACGCTTGCTGGAACGTAGGGGTTGGGATGGCCTAGTGGTCTAGAGTGCCGCGCTTCGTCCTCTAGCCGGGCGGTCGCACCTCTGGTTTGCGGCTGTAGTTTCGAGCCCAGGTGTGAGCGTATGTGGCCTTCTCAACCTCGTGGGTTTCCTCCGGGCACCCCGGTTTCCTCCCACTGCTAAAGACCTCTACGCGCAAGCGATTTATTGAAATAAAATTTAATCACATTTTAGTCCCGAAATGACCTAGTTGTGCCGAGTGGACGTTAAACCCCATTTCTCCCCCCCCTCTCTCTCTCTCTCTCTCTCTCTCTCTCACTTCCCCTACGGAATTTTGTTTTGTTATTTTTTTTCAATGTTCATTTCATTGTTATTTTATTTCAATGTTCATTTCATTGAGCTGTATTTATATATAGGCCTACTGTCTTTACAGCTGGCGGCCTAAATTGTATTTACTTTTTGAATAAATTTATCAATATATTTAGATAGTTCGTGACTTTTCAGAGAAAACGTGGATTGCTAAATGACGAAGTCAATAAACGATCCAATATCGTTTTACCTGTTGAAATACACTTCATCGTGATATAATTTTATCAGGGTCGTAACTAGCGGGGGTGCATGGGGTACCCACAGAAAAAAAATGAGCCCTAGAAATGGCGCCCCACCCACAAACAATTTAACAGTCTTTCAATTATAAAATGAAAGGCCTACACTTGATTATGATCAATATCAGTAATTCGGGAATTATACTGGCGCCCCATCACTCTGCTGCACCCCCACTTTTAAAATCCTTCATACGGCCCTGTATGTTATCAATTGGTTTTGAATTCCAGAGTACACGATGTGATGTTTTTAATCTCAGAGAGAACACGATGGGATGTTTTGAATCCCAGAGTTCACGATGTGATGTTTTGAATCCCAGAGAACACGATGTGATGTTTTTAATCTCAGAGAGAACACGATGGGATGTTTTGAATCCCAGAGTTCACGATGTGATGTTTTGAATCCCAGAGAACACGATGTGATGTTTTGAATCCCAGAGAACACGATGTGCTATTTTGAATCCCAGAGAGTACACGATGTGATATTTTGAATCCCAGAGAGTACACGATGTGATGTTTTAACAACAACAGTATTATAATCAGATGATATCGCTAAGGTCTTATCCAATTCAAATATCCTTGGTAACGAGAATATTGTCAACTCGACCCGGTTTAGATAACAAAATATAGTCAATGATAAAGGCAGCCAATAATCGCCATTTTGCATTTTTTCGGCCATTAGTATTAATTCCAAATTGAGAATTTACATTTGATTTTAAAAAAAAACAAAACAGATCCGTAATCTACTGATTATAAATGAAATTTGGTTAACGTTTTACGGTTCGGGTCTGTCTCTCTCCCCCTCTCTCTCTCTCTCTCTCACCCTCTCTCTCTCTCTCTCCCTCTCTTTCTCTCCCTCTCTCTTCTCTGTATTAGCCCTGACAGAGCACAGAGAAGTTTAATTTTATATATTAATGTAGATAAAGTTCAAGTACTTCTTTGTTTACGGTAGATATATATATAGTCCGTACGTTAGAGTAGTATTCAATATATTGGACTCGTTCTTGGGTGACAGGTTTCGCTAGTTTAAAAATCGAACCAAATATATTCAGTAACTCTAATATATAGATCGGTTTAGGTTTTTTACTGACCGAGATCGTGAATAAAACACGTGCATACGATTTACTAACTCCTACGTTATTTCCGAGTGGGTGGGGGTGGGGGTGGCCGAATGGTTAGCATTTTCGCGCTGTATCATAAAGCCTGTCATTGAGTCAACTGACGTGGTTTCGAATCCCTGGTTTTACGTGACAAGGAGTATGGTCGCCTGTCCAGCCTCGTGGGTGTCCTCCTGGACCACCGGTTTCCTTCCACTGCTACAGATCCCTACGCGCAAACGAACTATATGTTACTCCTAAAATGACCTAGTTTGTGTCGAGGAGATGTTTAACCCCATTCCCCTCCCCCTCTCTCTCTCTATCTATCTCTCTTTCTCTCTGTGAAATCCCTGTTACCAATCACAATCATCGACTTTCTACGTTATTTCCATGTTGAGAATTTGCTGCATACAATTGACGCTATGTATAACTTACTATTCTCGTGTATTATAAACCTAATATATTAAATCGCTTTGATCTTTGGGATTATTCTATTCCCGGAATAACTTGCGGTCTGAATAGATATAGAGGAATTGGGGGTTAATCTGCTTAAAGTTTGTCTTTAAACCTGTATCGGGTTATCCTTCCGGGGTAGGTTTTAGTTTCCTTAAAAAAACATGATATTTTAAAGTTGTTTCTTTTTGGAAAGAAATCTGGAATATTTTTGGTTCACGTCCATGTAAACAGATACGGTTTAGAAGTAAGATAAAGTCATCGACTTCGGTTATGCTGGGGAAGAAAGATTTCCGAAAAAAAAACTCGAAAGGAAATTTGAGGGCTTCTGGCTGTTATTTTCTACAATCTTTCTTTATCCAGCATAATCGAAGTATCGTGCTTTACACGACACATAATTAGGCGCTATGGTACATAAGTAATCAGAGGAGGGGGGGGGGATGTCTGAATGGTTAGCACGTGCGCGTTTAACATAAGCCTGTCATAGAGTCAACTGGCGTGGTTTCGAATCACCGGTTATACATGACAGGGTCGCCTGTCCAACCTCGTGGGTTTTCCCCCACCTCCGGTTTCTTCCCACTGCTAAAGGCCCTACGCGCAAGCGAATTATTGAAATATAATTAAACCATATGTAAGTCCCGAAATGACCTTGTTGGTGTCGAGTGCACGTTAAACCTCATCTCTCTCGCTCTCTCTCTCTCTCTCTCTCTCTCTCTCTCTCTCAATCAAAGTGAACATTATATATAATGTCGATTCTAGTTTTAAAATGAATTGTAATTAGATTACGAGTCGTTTAAAACGTGGCGTATGCGTTTATTATTTTCATTATCATCTCAATTATCCATTCTATCGCGGTTTTTTTTCTAATCTCGGTTGGGAAGGGGGGGGGGCAACTCCATACAGATCCCGGCCATCTGATGGTCTAGGTGGTTGATTATACAAATTTAAAGTCGAAATGGCAGATTTAGGGCTCACATAATTCGTCTATAACAGGATACTAATCTAACTCGATCTAATGTAATACTTTTAGTAGACTTTGTGGTTCTAAGTTTAACGTTTAAGACGAAATTCAATTATAGACAATAAATGGGGGATAGGATAGCTTTATGGTTCACACACATATATTAGTCATGTAGTGTGTACTGAGATAAACTTAGAGCAAATTGACATATTTATGTATAAAAAAGAGTGTAGAATTGATTCTATATGTAAACATAACTGGTTATATGGTCAACAACAGCTTAACAGATATTTCATGGGAATGATTGTTAGTGAATTTCCATTCTACCATATCAGGGAGGGTTGTTGACGTAATGGGCTTAATTGACCAATCTCTATGCTTATTTATATCTGACCAATTAGATAAGTGAATGTCCAATATCCAACTGATACAAATTAAGGGTTCTCGTAGTAATTCGCCAGACAACATTCGGTTCAGAAGGAGGAAGATGTGAGAACTCCTATTAGTAAACTCGCCCAGCGAGTTTAGCTAGCTTTGAGGAGACTTTAGCTAGCATTGACTGTAATTGTAATCTGTAATTCGCTTGTATGCATAACTATATCTGCTACATAAAAGGTAAAAACGAACTCTTGTAATGTTTTAACTGAGAAGACGAACGTCTTAAGTTATAAGGAACCAGTAAAAGTACACAACGTGAAGGATGAGCAAAGACGATCAAGGGCTGTTCTAATATGTAGTAAGAAACAGATGCACGAGTCGAATGTACAATATGGCGACGAGTTCGGACAATTTCTACTCTCCATGTCAGATTTATGACCCGTGGTACGACACTGATTCGTTTCCTTCCTTCCATCCTTCCTTCTTTCCTCATTTCCTTCCATCCTCCCTTCCTTCCTTCCTTCCTCGTCAACAAAACTTTGAACACAAATATGTCGGTTACCCAACTTTGTTCTCATCTCATAAAAAGTCGTACCCTATTAAAATAATTTCCTTCTTGACTGTTCTTAAGGGGGCCTTAATGCAAGTGAATTCAAATCACACCATACACGGCACCATGGACACAATCGTTCTCGCTGATTTGTAAAAGTAAAACATATGGAAATGCCAACGGGTTTACGATATAATTCCATTTAACCATTAACAGATAGTATTCGTGGAGACGCATCTGTGATATCAATTTAGTTGAGTGGGTCAGTCACTGAATTTTTACGTCCATTTCCACCAGGGTGATATCGTAAACAATTCACTTTGGGGAAGCCGTCGCAATAACTACTGAGTAAGACTATGACTCGTTTCTGGTCGATCGGACGGCACGGAAATCCCGTGATCCCGTGTACACATTAGCGTGCACGTAAAGGAGCCCTTAACAGTTGGAATTAACACAAAGGGGTGGGCGTTAAACAAGATCTTATTTCATTTCACACACAACTCTTAACGTCCGTTACAATACCAATATCAAAATCACCGAAATAGTGTGACGACTTTTTTTTTAATATCTTTAAAAGAGAGAGGGTGAAATGACGTTTAACGTCCACTCAACACAACTATGTCATTTCGAGACTAACACATGGTTTTAATTTTATTTCAACAATTCGCTTGCGCGTAGGGGTCTTTAGCAGTGGGAGGAAACCGGCGATTCGGGAGGAAACCCATGAGGTTGAGAAGTCCCCCCCCTATGTCCATGCCACATACGCTGACACCAGGGATCAAAACCACAGCCGTAAGCCAGAGGTAACCGGCTAGCTAGAGGACGAAGCGCTTCAATTTTCTTTTCTATTTTTTAAATATATTTATTCATTCAATATACAAAATACAAAATTCTATTTTCATTCCACAAGAATAATTTCACAGGATATTTACAGGATATAAGCGCGGCACTCTAGACCACTAGGCCATCCAACCCCCACCCCCAAGATCTTTAAGATAGTGGATATTTCTAATAAAAAAAATTCATTTAAGGGTATATAAATCATGTATGAAGTGAAATGAAATTACGTGAAATATTAGACATTAAAGATTAAGTTGGACAATAGAGTTGCTAGAACTCCTCGCTAGATTAACTCCGTATAATGCTCTAGCAAGTTTGATTATATTAAAGAAAAACTCATCCATTGCTTGGTTTTATCGGAGTCGAGATCCGTTATTCCCCCGAGTATTGTCCAGACCATTCATCTTGATTATATCTTTCTGACCGCGACAATCATATTATATAGAGCGCGGTGTCCGTGACCTAAAACTACTACTTTAGAAATGAAATAAAATGCGGTTTAACGTCCTACTGTTAAAGCACGATGTTCGTGACCTAAAACTACTACTTTAAATTAACTTATAGAAATGAAATGAAATTAAATGCGGTTTAACGTCCTACTGTTAAAGCACGATGTCCGTGACCAAAGAGTACATTTTAGATTAAGTTATAGAAATTAAATGAATTTAAATGCGGTTTAACGTCCTACTGTTAAAGCACGATGTTCGTGACCTAAAACTACTATTTTGGATTAAGTTATAGAAATTAAATGAAATGGGGTTTAATATCCTAATGCTCTGTTCCGCTGTTCGTGACCCAAAAGTACATTTTTAAGGCCCGGTCCCACTGCATGGATGTATCCGTTGCGTACTCATTGCATACGTGTTCCATACGCTCTATTCATTGTCTATCCGTTCAATTTGATTTCAACCGCGTAAAAAGGTTTGAGCTGCACAAAACTTTTATGTCGGATGAGCTTTCTACCGTGTACGATGTAAATGCGCGACATATACGAGCACCAAACATCCACCGTAACCTCTCTGCATCCTCTGGACATCCTCGCAACTCTCATCCGCTCCAGAAGAGGGGTAACGATACATCGTTAGTAGCACGGACATATATAGGATGTAAGCGTATGCATCTCTTATAAAAAGTTTTCAAAACGGTCAAAGCGTTTGTATTTGAGATGTATCTGGTATATTGAAGGATGTCTGGAGTTTGCCTAGTGGCGAAATTATCCCCGATAACCCCTTCGGAGCTGTTATCCACTTCCATCCGCTAGGCTTCCGATGAACATCCATTTAACATCCACGCTACATACTTCCCACGTTCGTTCTTTTCCGTTCTGTTTTCGTCAATTTTGTACAATTCGGGAGCGGATGAAAACAGATAGAGCCACACCCCGAAAGTTTGCTTGTTCGCTGTGTCCTTTTTGTATACGTGTTGTGTCCATTGGCCACTGGGACCGGGCCTTTAGATTAATTGATAGAATTAAATTAAAATGAAATGCGGATCCGGTGTCCGTGACACAAAACTTCTATTTTAGATTAAGTTATAGACATGAAATTACATGCCGTTTAACGTCCTACTGTTAGAACTGCTGTGTTTCGAACTGGGCTAATGAAGACGGGCATACTAGACCAGAGGGAGGAGGGGGGCATTGTCACCCGAGTGGGGGCAAAATCTGAGTTAACTTTTCTAGAGGCATTTTTCGTCAGGAATCCGAATCTGGTAGGTAATAAGCCAGGTGAGGGGGCGTTTCCGAGATAATCGAGGTCAAAGGTCACGGAAGGCCAAATAACGAAAGAGACGTAAAAATTCAAAATCTGTTCAGAATAGGGCCGAAAATCATTGATAACAGCAATGAGACAATTATAATACAGAAATATAATAATAACATTATATCTGGAATTTCGTACTAAGACCCGTATTTTGGCATTGAATACCCCCCCCCCCCCCCCGTTCATTATCTTAGTAATAGAGTTTAATACCCCACAACTTTGATCGCTCTGCTATTTAAGGTAAGTAAATATGAATGTGCCATAATATTACTTACATATTTGAAGAGGGTAATAAACAAGCTTTTCTGTGATATGTAACATTATATCTGGAATTTCGTACTAAGAACCGTATTTTGGCATTGAATACCCCTCCCCCTTCATTATCATAGTAATAGAGCTTAATACCACCAAATTTTGATCGCTTTTTAAGGTGACTATATATGAATGTGCCATAAAGTTATTTACATAATTGAAGAGAGCAATCAACAAGCTTTTCGCTGATATGTAACATTATATCTGGAATGTCGTACTAAGAACCGTATGATGGCATTGAATACCCATCCCCCTTCATTATCATAGTAATGGAGCTTAATACCACCAAATTTTGATCGCTTTTTAAGGTAAGTAAATATGAATGTACCATAAAATTATTTACATATTTGAAGAGAAAAATCAACAACCTTTTCGCTGATATGTAACATTATATCTGGAATTTCCTACTAAGACCCGTATTTTGGCATTGAATACCCACCCCCTTCATTATCATAGTAATAGAGCTTAATACCACCAAAGTTTCATTGCTTTTTAAGGTAAGTAAATCTTAATGTGCCAGAAAAATTGTTTCATATTGGAAGAGAACATCAACAAGCTTTTCGCTGATATGTAACATTATATCTGGAATTTCGTACTTAGACCCGTATTTTGGCATTGAATACCCCCAAACATTGATTGTTTTTTAAGGTAAGTAAATATAAATGTGCCATTTTTACATATTTGAAGAGAAAAATTAACAAGCTTTTCGCTGATATGTAACATTATATCTGGAATTTCGTACTAAGAACTGTATATTGGCATTGAATACCCCTCCCCCTTCATTATCATAGTAATAGAGTTTAATACCACACAACTTTGATTGCTATTTAAGGTAAGAACATCTCAATGTGCAAGATCATGATTTACATATTTGAAGAGAGCAAACAACAAGCTTTTCAGTGATATGTAACATTATATCTGGAATTTCGTACTAAAACCCGTATTTTTGCATTGAATACCCCCCCCCCTCATTATCATAGTAATAGAGTTTAATACCACACAACTTTGATCGCTATTTAAGGTAACTAAATCTAAATGTGCCAGAAAATTATTTACATATTTGAAGAGAGCAAGCAACAAGCTTTTCAGTGATATGTAACATTATATCTGGAATTTCGTACTAAGACCAGTATTTAGGCATTGAATACCCCCACCCCCATTATCATAGTAATTTAGTTTAGAACCAACCAAACTTGACCGTTTTGTAAGGTAAGTAAGTCTAAATGTGCCAATTTTTTTTTACATATTTGCAAAGAGCAATCAACAAGCTTTTCGCTGTTATGTAACATTATATCTGGAATTTCCTACTAAGACCCGTATTTTGGCATTAAATACCCATAATCATAGTAATAGAGCTTAATACCACCAAACTTTGATCGCTTTTTAAGGTAAGTAAATATGAATGCCCCATAACATTATTTACATATTTGAAGAGATCAATCAACAAGCTTTTCAGTGATATGTAACATTATATCTGGAATTTCGTACTAAGACTTGTATTTTGGCATTGAATACCCCCCCCCCTCTTCATTATCATAGTAATAGAGCTTGATACCACAGGTATGCAGGTGTCATCGCTGCTCATTGTTATTATAATATATTACTCTATTATAATTGTCTCATTGCTGTTATCAATGATTTCCGGCCCTATTCTGAACAGATTTTGAATTATATACGTTTCTTTCGTCATTTGGCCTTCCATTGAACGGGGGGGGGGGGTATTCAATGCCAAACTACGGGTCTTAGTACGAAATTCCAGATATAATGTTATTATTATATTACTGTATTATAATTGTCTCATTGCTGTTATCAATGATTTTCGGCCCTATTCTGAACAGATTTTGGGTTTTTTACGTCGCTTTCGTTATTTGGCCTTCCGTGACCTTTGACCTCGATTATCTCGGAAACGCCCCCTCACCTGGCTTATTACCTACCAGATTCGGATTCCTGGTGAAAAATGCCTCTAGAAAAGTTAACTCAGAATTTGCCCCCACTCGGGTGACAATGCCCCCCTCCCCCCTCTGGTCTATACGTCATACAGTGTGCTATTAAGGACAATTTTGACCTGACAACGGCGCCAATGTGTACACGGGGCATTGGTTTTCCGTCTCACCCGAGCGACTAGACAGTTGTCAGTCCCTGTTATGTTATAGTCATTATGTCGGAAATTGCGGTGCCTCGGCGGATTGAGTGCTGGCCTTTAATCAGTGAGTCGTTGGTTCGATACGGGTCCTAGACTGAATGTTTGCAGGAAGGGATTTGCCAAAAGATATAGTTCTCTGGGATTATCCTGGCTTGGTTTCATCTTTTAAATGGTGTACGGTAAATAGGACAGATGACCTGGCGAGAAACAGTTGGAATTCGAAATAAGAGCAGGCTGTAGTACCACTGTCTCCGGTCACCCCCCCCCCTCCCCCATTGTATACTGTATGGTATACCCCCCCCCCCCCCCTGACGATTCCAGTTTGCACGGGCGGATCCATGAATGTTTGCAGGAAGGGATTATTACCACAGTTGACAATGCATGATTCCATCATCGTCTGTTAATTACGTATAGGCATACATACACATTCAGCTTTTAAAAGAGAGAAATCCAACAGCCTGTTTGACGTCAGTCAATTTTACTAATGATATAGGATGACATTGTGTTTCAATTTAATCGATGCAAGGCGTTCAATTTGTTTTTATGTAGCCGAGCAGGGTTGGGTTTGGACCCCCACCCCCTCTGGATCCGCACATGGTTCGGTTATAAACGTAGGACATCTTAATCCCACTTGCGCGTTAGGGTCTTTAGCACTTGGGGGAAACCGGAGGACTCGGATAAAAACACAAGGCTGGACAGGCGTCCCTACTCCTAACCACGTATAACCGGGGATTCGAAATCCCGCCAGTTGACTCAATGACAGGCTTTATGATACAGCGCGCGCACGCTAACCATTCAGCCATCCAAACCCACTCAATATAATAATGTCAGAATACAGGTTAGAATATGAATTTAATATCATAACAAAAATATCATTACAATAGAAAAGTCATACAACGAGCAGAAAATTACTGTTCAATTATTTATACACCAGCCATTTTTTACTGATGAGAAATTTGCGTGAAATATTCTTATTATTCGTGAACACTAATTGAACATTTTTCTTTTTCGCCCCAAATTGTCTCATTTCTATTCCAGATATAATTTATTTGTTGCCACTACAATATTTAGAGCAACATCTGCCTATCGGGGAGAGGGAAATGGGGTTTAACGTTCACTCGACACAAACTAGATCATTTCGGGACTAACATACGGTTTAATTTATTTCAATAATTTCAGAATGAAGTAATTATATGACTGACATTTTCAAGTTATCCCCTTTTCATTATCATTTCTGTGATTATTATAGCCCAGTCTTTTTCTAAATCGGTGACAGATTTTAGTATATGGTTGAGTGTTTTGTTTTTAACAGGTGTTTTTAACAGAAATATTTACTTTTGAATTCCAAAGGCATGGCCGCCAGAAAACGGTTACCCTGGTGAACGAAAACAGTAGCCAAGTGCCCAAATTGTACGGACGAACTTTTCATATGTGGTACAAGACAGCACCAAGATCCAAGAGGGTTAAAACGGAAGTAAAAGTTTCAGATAAAGGAAATGCAACGAAATAGGGTTTAACCATATACGTAATAATATAAGTATGTCAATGGATTTAACGTCCAAAATGTCGACGAACTTTTCTCGTTGAACGTCAGGATCGAACACGCAAACTACCACTTTATCTTCTGTAAATGAAATAAGCTGGTGACTAAATAATTGATCGTTTTCTCGTCCATTGACAGGCGACGAAGTCATCTGGATATCATTGTCTATATGATGTTCTGAGAAGTATGTGTGATTCTAACATCCAGTGATGTATATTAATAAACTGATTGATTTATTACTGGATCGGCTTATTAAACACACAAGTTGTCTAGACGTAAAGCCTGGGCAATCAAGCATAAAACAATCTAACAGCGAATCATCCAGACGTAAATACGATTTGTATGATTTGCCGTTGTTGGAAGTAAAGTGATTTCCTTGTTCTGTCTGTGAGCTCATTAGATTAGACTTAGATATTATCCCGATCCATTCGTCGTGTCTTTAACATGTAACAACATCATTTGTATTCATATAACGAATTCCAATATCTTCTTAATAAGTTTTCCACTTAGAAACCAGTCTCCACCAGGTTAATATGACCAGTTATTAACGTAACATCGACCCAGGTCAAGGGAGAATCAATTGTAATAAATATTTCTAAGAAATAAAAAAAAAACGAAAGTAGAAAATGTCTGATTTTGTTAACAAATTATTTTGACAATTGTAAAGCCGTTAAAGGAACAATAACACTCTGGTTGGCTTGACAGGTTCATAAATTTTTTTAGTTTTATTCTAACTACTAGATGTTTAAGTGTCCTACCTGTTGTGTAAATTATCCATTACATCCTATTTTACTTGCCCAGAGGGTTCGAAAATATGTTTAAAGCCAAGTTACATTTGGAAGTGTTTGCGTAAGGCCTTTTTCAAATCAAACAGTTGAATTTTTCCAACTTTTAACTTAGGTGTGTTAAGATGAAATTTGTACCACAAATTAATTGGAATATTGTAAAATAGTATACTTTGCTGACCAGAATAATGACTGGGACATTTTATTCAGTTACAACAAGAGTGTTATTGGGCCTTTAAAGTGGCATGCATGAATCTCTATGATCGAGGGAGCGGTAAGTCTGTAAAACCTATTCGTGATAAAGAACTACAAACTAACTGTTAAGTCAAGGGAGAATCAATTGTAATAAATATATCTAAGAAATAAAAAAACGAAAGTAGAAAATGTCTGATTTTATTAACAAGTTATTGTGACAATTGTAAAGCCGTTATAATGACCTGTATAAATCTCTACGATCGAGGGAGTGATAAGTCTGTAAAACCTCTATTCGTGATAAAGAACTACAAACTAGCTGTAATTAACCCACTCGAAGACAATCAGACTTGAGGCAGTTTCGACGAATAGCAGATCAATTTGTTATGTCTAGTACCCAATGAAGTTAGCCTTCATCACATAAAAAATAATGTATAGACTCTTATGACTTGAAGGTGTTGCTTATAAGACATAAAATATTATTAGCTTTTAACTAGATTTTGACCATCTCATATTGGATTCTTATTTCTTTAAAATGCCCCAAAAGAGTTTTTTTCGACTGATCGATATTTTCTGTATCAAATTACTTTTGGTTAAAGATGGATTCCCCGAAAACTATTTATCGGGTGTTTTTTTTCCAAGAAAGGTGTGGCAATTTTGGTATGTATGGAAAGTAGAAACATCCAATCTTCCAGGAAAAATACTGGATTCCATTAAAAACACCCATGGGGCAAGCACTGGGCAAAAATGTCAGGGTATCCTTAACTGACAGCCCGACGAATAGTGGACTCCCTTATTCGTGACGTCAAGGGACGCACACGCAGCTTGTATGATGTCATTGTTTCAGGGAGCGCTAGTTGATAATGTGATGGCGAGCAAATAACCTAGTTTGTACACGGGAACGCGTCTTTAACGAATGGTAAAACCTTGTTTCCGACATCCCCTTTCTGGAAGCTGACGTAAAATATACCTAATCCACACAACCACGGATTAACACGTCATGGTTTGAAGAGAAAGTAGGACTATTTACACATATAGACATCCACGTCGGTGTTGAGAGTAGATGCATTCATTGAAACACTGCTTCTATCAAAGGCAAAACCTAGTAACTCACTGCTTTCTTATTTTGAGAAAACAAAGGAAAACGTAATAAATGAATATTAAACCCCAGCTCATCCATTTCACTATTATGTTACTAAGGGGATCGCGGTGGCTAAGTGGATGAGGCACTGGTTCGCTAGACTGGAGGTCGAGTGTTCGATCCCTGCATAGGCCGAGAAAGTTCATCTCGATTTTCCGGCTTGATTTCCCCTTTTCAGTGATGCAGGAGGGCCTGACAAGGACAGCTGCCTAGTCGTTCGGATGGTACGAAAAACCGAGGTCCCGTGTACACATTGGAGTGTACGTAAAAGACACCTTGGCAGTTGCAATTCGATATAAGAGTAGGCCGTAGCGCCGCTGCCCGGGTAATATATCCCTCATAGCACACAGTATTGCAAATGCCCAATCAGTGCAACAAAAAAAAGAAGGACGTTAAACCCCATTTCATTTCAAGGGATGGGCAATAATTGTCGCATTTTAAGCAAACGTGAAAATTAATAAAGGAAGATATAGTCAAAGAAATTTAATGGATTTAACACTGAAATCAATCTGTGGACAAATTGCTTGTCTTATATTCCTGATAGTAATATAATTATCGTCAACACAGATCTCGATATAGATTATTTGAACGAATAATAGATGTATAATATATACATTAATAAATGATGTATACTCTCTATGTAGTAATAGGTATCAGTTTTATTATATATAGTAAAACTTATATATATACACACATGGGCATATATGACAGTATATACACACCTAGGAATGAATGAATGAAGTGGGGTTTAACGTCCTACGCTTAAGCACCTAACCTGGGCTAATTGAAGACGGGCATACGCCAACAGTGTGCTATGAGGGAATTTTGCCCGGGCAGCGGCGCTACGGCCTACTCTTATATCGAATTCCAACTGCCAAGGGATCTTTTACGTGCACTCCAATTTGTACACGGGACCTCGGTTTTTCGTCTCATCCGAACGACTAGGCAGCTGTCCTTGTCAGGCCCTCCTTCTGCATCACTGACAAGGGGAAATCACGCCGTACACATCTAGGATTATGTTACTTTCTAACATAGGAATCTAATCTATTTGCACTGGTCTGGCAACTAGCAGCGTCTAGTTTTTCGGATGGTACAGAAACTTGGGTCTCTTGTACCCATTGCCGCGTACGTTAACGAATCTTTGACAGCTGGATTTCAATTGCTGCCGGGAAAATTTCTCCTTGTAGCTCAATTGGTGACGTATTCCAGTCTTCACGGAGCAGAAAAGTAGGACGTTAAACCCCTGTTTATTCACCCTTTCCAATGCTTATTTACTAGAATTGCGGACAGCATGGCCACATAGTTAAATTATAATAATATTAATAATATGTTCGTTTATAAAGCGCTATATCCATAAAACCTGCTAATGGCGCATAACACGATGGGTTAAAAACTTAGGTTACTTGTGAGGCGTACATACAAGAACCTTTGACAGCCGGACATTTTTGCTGTCGCAATTACTAAAAATAGATTTAATCTGCGTGCACTGATAGATTGATGTAAGTCGTTTATACAGGATCCAGGTCCAAAAAAAGAATAATGCTACTGATAGATTGACGAGTCGTTTATACAGGATCCACGTCCAAAAAAGGAATAATACTACTATTCTGAAGACAGACAGAATAGGTCAATTCATTAGCGAGATCACTATCTTCTCTTTTCATTTTCAATTGCTAAAACTATTTGTGCTACTGAAGAAATGTGTAGAAAATGAGTAGTGGTTGTCTGGCAGATGTCAAAGCCACGCGGATATAATCCAAATTGATTCCATGTTAATCTTGGCCGAGGGTTTGTTTTAAGGAACGCTATCACAGAGTCATTGAGTCAACCGACTTGGTTTCGAATCCCTGGGGCCTGTTTCACGAAATTTTAACTTAAGATAAAATCCAAATTTTAGTAAATACTTAAATCTTATTGGCTAAGCGCTAAAATCAATCTAATGCTATCCAATCGAATTACTAAAATCGGATTTTATCTTAGTTAAAATTTCGTGAAACAGGCCCATGGTTGTTAGTGATAATGAGTAGGATCGCCTGTCCTACCTCGTGGGTTCCCCCCCCCCACCGCTAAAGACCCCTACGCGCAAGCGAAATATTGAAATAAAATTGAACCATATGTAAGTTTTATTGTGACAATAAAAAGGGCCGGGTTGGGTTTTATATGACGGTTTATTTTCAAAAGTGATGCGTTAACCACAGTTGGCTTAGCCTTTCTATTGGAAATAGTAACCAGAAGTCAGTTTGTTTACTAATATCAGCTTATTACTGTATCGACAGTGAAACAACAAATCGGTTAAATGTCAACAACAGCTCCATCTATATCCGTGTAATTGTCAATGAAAACGGATATTGATATTGATCTTCAAAAACCAATCTACTTCAAGACGGAGAAATGAATAGGAAATTAAACGGTTATCAACGTTCCACACCACTGACAAGGACTGCAAGTCGCACAACGGATACTGATTCTTAAATTAATTGGCTACCAGTACAGTACATAGCCCGTCATCAGATATGTACAGCACATGTACCGCGGGAAGCTGAGCTTGCAATAAGGCTGCAGCATATGTACCGCGGGAAGCTGAGCTTGCAAAAAGGCTGCAGCATATGTACCGCGGGAAGCTGAGCTTGCAAAAAGGCTGCAGCATATGTACCGCGGGAAGCTGAGCTTGCAAAAAGGCTGCAGCATATATGTACCGCGGGAAGCTGAGCTTGAAATAAGGCTGCAACATATGTACCGCGGGAAGCTGAGCTTGAAATAAGGCTGCAACAGGTTTCAATAATTTACAGTTCAGCGACGTTATTGAGAGAATGAAATGAGGTTTAACGTCCTACTGTTCTGCTCCGACTGGGCTAATGAAGACGTGCACACACCATACAGCGTGCTACGCGAAATATTGTGGCGTACTCTTGTATCGAGTTCCTACTGCCAATAAATCTGCCAAGGGACCCTTTACGTGCACGCCAATCTGTTTTTGTCCTATCCGAACTACTAGACAGCTGTTCTTGTCAGGCCCTCAACCTGCACCACTAACAAGGGGAAACCACACCGGAAATATCGGGAGGTAAACAGTGGACGTTATCGGGGAATATTCCAAGTATCAAATTGTTAGAAATTATAAATCAATAGGCATGATTATGTATAATTAAAGAGTGATTTATCATAACAAATCATACTAATCTGTGACAAAACACGTGGTCGTCTGTACACGTTAGCATGCACGTAAAGGAGCTATTGTCAGCCAGAATTCAAAATAAATGTAGGTCGTAGTGCCGCTGTCCGGGCACAATCCCCCATAGCACATTGCATGATCAGTTATACCATCTTCAATAGAAGGCTTGATCTTGCTTTAACTACGTACCTAGCTCTTATCTAGACCTTCACGTAATACTTTGCACATTTCGGCACTAAGTTTGATTGTGTATAAGCCCAGCCTGTGATCCATTTGGATTCCTTGGTCGTCGCGAATACCAAGTCTCGTGCTTTCCTGCTAAAATGTCTACCGTGTTAATCGAGTTCCACAGTTCAAGGTTTGTCCAATGTCCAGGTGGTCGTGGGATTCGCTATGCCACAATCTCTGATTGGATGCTACTGCTGACGTGTCTGCAGATAACGTAGCTATAAGTTCGGGAATTATGAAGTACAAAAAAAGCAACGGTCAGATGTTGTAAAACTCGCAGTCGTTACTTTAGGAGTTAAACAACGTCTTCATTAGTTGAGTCGGTGCAGTTGAGTATAGCGTTAAACCTCGTTTGATTTTAACGATTTATCGATTCATTGCCACTTCAATTCAATAATTGACCAGTATGCCTTAGAAATAATTCGACTTTTAAAGAACATCAAACGAAGTTGACAGATATTGCATTAAGCACGGCTGAAGGTGAAGCACCCTGTCACGGTAAATATCTTATTCGACACGCGAGGCATCTGGTAACACACAGAAAAGAGTAAATAGACAGGACACAGTTCTAGGAAATACAATTACTGTTTATTATGGAGCTCAATGATGAATCTCCTAGTCGAAATGTCGCTTAATGCTACACAATAATTGTATTTTGTTGAGTACAGAAACAAGAAAACTCCCACACTCGTCTTGTTATTTAAAAAAAGTTATATTTAGGAGAGTGCGATTAATGTTTCTATTTGTCACTGATTGGTAACGGATTCCTTCTTCCTTACAAATCACTATCACGTTTTTTTCTGCGATATCATCTTCTGTGGAAGCGTAAGTTAAACCCTACGAACACACCGATTACTCTCCCTAACCCCGGAATGCCATAGCCCACAGTGAAGATAGTACAGGTCAGGATTCCCCCCCCCCCGTTTTACTTTATTTGTATATCTTTTCAATACTAGTGTGTAAGGTTTGCGACTCTCAACGCCTAAATTGCAACCATGAGATGTTTAATACCCATATGTATACTAGATCTACCTACGTGTACATTAGTTCTTATAATTTCTACTATCCACGTGTACACTAGATCTTATAATCTCTACTACCCACGTGTACACTAGATTTTATAATCTCTACTATCCACGTGTACACTAGATCTTATAATCTCTACTACCCACGTGTATACTAGATCTTATAATCTCTACTACCCACGTGTACACTAGATCTTATAATCTTTACTACCCACTAGATCTTATAATCTCTACTACCCACGTGTACACTAGATCTTATAATCTCTACTACCCACGTGTATACTAGATCTTATAATCTCTACTACCCACGTGTACACTAGATCTTATAATCTTTACTACCCACTAGATCTTATAATCTCTACTACCCACGTGTACACTAGATCTTATAATCTCTACTACCCACGTGTATACTAGATCTTATAATCTCTACTACCCACGTGTACACTAGATCTTTTAATCTCTACTACCCACGTGTATACTACATCTTATAATCTCTACTACCCACGTGTATACTAGATCTTATAATCTCTACTACCCACGTGTATACTAGATCTTATAATCTCTACTACCCACGTGTACACTAGATCTTATAATCTCTACTACCCACGTGTATACTAGATCTTATAATCTCTACTACCCACGTGTACACTAGATCTTATAATCTCTACTACCCACGTGTATACTAGATCTTATAATCTCTACAACCCACGTGTATACTAGATCTTATAATCTCTACAACCCACGTGTACACTAGATCTTATAATCTCTACTACCCACGTGTATACTAGATCTTATAATCTTTACTACCCACTAGATCTTATAATCTCTACTACCCACGTGTACACTAGATCTTATAATCTCTACTACCCACGTGTACACTAGATCTTATAATCTCTACTACCCACGTGTATACTAGATCTTATAATCTCTACTACCCACGTGTATACTAGATCTTATAATCTCTACTACCCACGTGTACACTAGATCTTATAATCTCTACTACCCACGTGTATACTAGATCTTATAATCTCTACTACCCACGTGTACACTAGATCTTATAATCTCTACTACCCACGTGTGTACTAGATCTTATAATCTCTACAACCCACGTGTATACTAGATCTTGTAATCTCTACTACCCACGTGTACACTAGATGATATAATCTCTACTACCCACGTGTATACTAGATCTTATAATCTCTACTACCCACGTGTACAGTAGGCTTTGACAAGTAGCGACCTTGCTCTTTAAGTATATAATAAACGTACAGTGTGGTTGTTATTAGCAGGTATTGGTTGGATATCTATTATCATTGTTAAAAGGTTAATTGTGATTGATACAGATAAGTTGAGGTCGTGGGGATATGGTTAACAATAACATAAAGGGAAGAAACAAGCTACAGAAATAAAGATGGGTCATGTGTTAAACAGAACAAACCCCACCCACCCCATCATCTCTCTCTCTCTCTCTCTCGGGAGGGGGGGGGGTGTTGGTAGACCTAGTGGTCCAGAGTGCCGCGTTTCGACCTATAGCTGGCTGGCCACCTCTAGCATGCGGCTGGGGTTTCGAGCCCTGGTGTGAGCGTATGCGGCATGGTGATAGGGGCGCCTTCTCAACCTCCGGTTTCCTCCCACTGCTAAAGACCCCTACACGCAAGCGATTTATTGAAATAAAATTAAACCATATGTTAGTCCCGAAATGACCTAGTCTCTCTCTCTTTCCCCTCTCTTTCTCTCGCTTCCCCTCTCTCTCTCGCTCTCTATCTCCCTCTCTCTCTCTCCCTCTCTCTATATTTCTCTATCTATCTCTCTCTCTACTTGTGCAGTTAAACCTATATAACATTTTACAACCTTTTACAGACTGTTATATATGCGGCATATAATATGCCCATATATAAGATCTACTATATATATATAAAAACCTGATACCTATTAGAACACTGAGAGTATACATCAATTATGTATTTACATATATATTATACATCTATTATTCATTCTTATAATCTATATCGAGATCTATGATGACTATAACTTTATTAATAAGAGTAATATAAGACAAGCCATTTGTCCACAAATTGACTTCTGTGTTAAAGGGACAATAACACTCTAGCTGGGCTGACAGCTACATAAAAAAGTATCCTACCTGTTGTGTAAATTATCCATTAAATTTTATTTTACTTGTCCAGACGGTTCAAAATATATTTATAATTTAAGTTACATTTGAAAAGGTTTACGTCAGGCTTTTCAAATCATTTAGTTGAATTTTTCCAATTTTTTTTTAATTAGGTGTGTTCAGATGAAATTTATATCGTCAATTAATTGGAATATTGTAAGATCGTACAATTTTTTGACCAGAATGAAGATTGGGACATATTATTCAGTTACAACAAGAGTGTTATTGACCCCACAAATCGCCCACATCGAACTATATCTGAAGATGCTATTACAAGAAGCTATGGGCAAATGTCATTGTTTGTAAATAAATAATTTTTGTTTTTTAGCAAATAAATCCACTTTTAGCAGATTTTCGAAACAACTTGTTCAATTTTACCATTTCATTTTATATGTCAATTTAAGTGTTCTGATCTAAAAATACGCAAAAATACTTTTTTTGTCAAATTGTGTGAAATAGCACTTGTTCACGTTATTGCACTAGACTCCCCATTACTATCGAGTTGTTTTTAAGTGAACGACATACGGGTGGGAGTAATTTCTTTTTTATTCAGACTCGTCATTGATTTCAATATTATGGTATATGGATCTTTTTTGCGTGCATGTTAAAGTGTACAAAAATAGAACCCCTCTCTCTCTCCCTCTGTCCCTCTCCGCCTCTCTCCCGATATCGATAATGCGTGGGCCTTGCCAGTCGATGGGGAAGAGTAGCATTAAACCCCATTCCATTGCATTGGATTTACATACTTATGGCAAATACATTACACATTTATTTGCGCGACGTGTCATAAGGCCTGTCATTGAGACAACTGGAGTGGTTTCGATTTTCTCTAGTTTGTATTAAGTGATTGTTAAAACCCATCTCTCTCTCTCTTCTCTCTCTCTCTCTCTCTCTCTCTCTCTCTCTCTCTCTCTGTCTCTTCCATCTCTCTTTACGTGTGCAATTAAACCTATCCTATATAACATTTTACAACATATATAACAAGATCGTACGTATATCATCGCTTCGATACAAATCGCATCTCAGATCAAAATCTAGGTTAGGTTTTTTTCATTTTTAACTGTCGTATAATTGAGGGTATCACAATGCAATTTTATTTTATCGAATTGTGGCATCTTTCTTTTTTAACTTGCGTCAACGTTACGTTGCTTTATTCGACAGTTTGTGTGAATGGCCAGGATGTAACGCAATACCGTGAGGTTACAGCCTGGGGCTAGTCAAGGAGTTTGTCAAATAATAACCTATTGGTAAACAACCTCAATCAAATACTATAGCGCAATTCACTGGCGGTAAGATCAAAGAAACATATCATACTTAAAGGGTCGGTGTCTCCGTTAGTTTGCGATAATAGTAAATAATTCTAATTTAGGTTGTACTCATTGATTTTCGAAGATGGATTGCATTGGTAATACGAGTCGCGAAATTTAATATTTAGATTTGACCCGTTTTCCTCCCACTACTAAAGACCTGCTATAGACCCATACGCGCAAGCGAATTATTGATATAAAATTAAACCATAATATGTTAGTCCCGAAATAACCTAGTTTGTGTCAAGTGGACGTTAATCCCCATTTATCTCTCTCTCTCTCTCTCTCTCTCTCTCTCTCCCTCTCTCTCTCTCCTGATGGTATAAATGTATTTTCAGACTTCCGGTCTTTAAAAACATGACTGTATCAGTTTAGCAACGAGACCGCGCACCCGTACTTGTGCAAAAAGCAAACAGTAACACGCATGCGCTTATAACATGTCGTTGGGTATTTTTCATCAGGTGTACATAATATTGTCGATTAGACTCAAGGACGATGAAGCATTGTTACATACCCTTAACAGCGTAAAGTTGCATCATAAAGCCTGTCCTTGAGTCAACTGGCGTCGTTTCGAACACCAGGTTGTATGTGACAATGAGTATGGTCGCCTGTCTTAACATCGTGGGTTTTCTCTGGGTCCTCCGGTTTCCTCTCACTCATATCTCTCTCTCTCGCCCCCCTCTCTCTCTCTCTCTCTCTTTCTCTCTCTCTCTCTCTCTCTCTCTCTCTCCCTTAACAGCAATTTATAGATTACAATAATTAGACGTCCTCTATTTTAAAAAGACATCAATTCGGATTCTGAGGGGATTAATATTAAAATTTAACAGAGCTTGACATGTTTATATTGTATTCATGTTTTTTTCAATAATCAATATAAAAGTATGTCTCTCTCTCTCCCTCTCTCTCTCTCTCTCCCTCCCTCACTCTCTCTCTCTCTCTCTCTCTCTCTCTCTCTCTTCAATATAAAAGTACATGTATTTTGTATGTTATTTATGGTCTCGTGTACGTGTATTATTACAACTTTGAAATATTGATTTATAACCATGTTTGTTTACAGTTTTAAAAATTAAAAAAAAGTTTTACATGACGAGTAGAATTGTCGTATATAAATGGATTGTGTTTCCCGGTTTGTTTGAAGGATTGACAACCAGTATAGGTTGATAGAAGTACGTGACATGGAGTAGGATCGTCTGTCCAGCCTCGTGGCGTTTCCCCGGGCCTCAGGTTTCCTCCACTGCTAAAGACCGCTACGCGCAAGGGAATTATGAAAATAAAATTGAACCATATGTTAGTCACAAAATGATCTAGTTTGTGTCGAATGGACGTTAAACGCCCATCTGGTTCTGTCTCTCTCTCTCTCTCTCTCTCTCTCTCTCTCTATCTATCTCACACACGTTGGTAGAAATGAACTAAAATAGGGTTTAACGTCCTATGTTTCTGCACTGACAGGGTTAATGCAGATGGAAATAAATCTAACCATGTGCTATATAAGTTTCGGTTATCGACACAATAGGACAGACATTTAAGTAAAATTTGTAAACAAATCAACTTCCGCTTCTTCCTTGGAAATAATGTAATTGTTCAGAGCATGTCTCACCACTTATCGTATAGAGCTTGTCTCATCACTAATCATATAGAGCTTGTCCCACCAAAAATATGGAGCTTGTTCCATCACTAATTGTATAGAGTGTTTTCATTCACTAATCATATAGAGCTTGTCCCATCACTAATCATATAGAGCTTGTCCCATCACTAATCATATAGAGCTTGTCCCATCACTAATTGTATAGAGTGTTTTCATTCACTAATCATATAGAGCTTGTCCGATCACTAATCATATAGAGCTTGTATCATCACTAATCGTATAGAGCTTGTCTCATCACTAATCATATAGAGCTTGTCCCATCACTAATCATACATAACATGTCTCATCACTAATCGTATAGAACTTGTCTCGTCACTAATCATATAGAGCTTGTCCCACCACTAATTGTATAGAGCTTGTCCCATCACTAATTATATAGAGTGTTTTCATCACTAATCACATAGAGCTTGTCCCATCACTAATTGTATAGAGCTTGTCCCATCACTAATTATATAGAGTGTTTTCATCACTAATCACATAGAGCTTGTCCCATCACTAATTGTATAGAGCTTGTCCCATCACTAATTATATAGAGTGTTTTCATCACTAATCACATAGAGCTTGTCCCATCACTAATTTTTCAGAGATTGTCCCATCACTAATCATATAGAGCATGTCCCGTCACTAATCAAAATTTCACATGAATGTTTTATTTTGACCTAAATCAAACAGGTTTAGCCCCTTTAACTATGTGTTCGACATATTTTCTCTTACTTTTTTTTAAAATGAACATTAAATCGATCGTCAACTGAATCAACAGTAGTACTGATAATACATACAATTAAACGATTTTTTTGACATCAATCAAACCTGCTTTTCTCCCTTAAAATAAAATAATTGTTTGCTTCTTTATTATTTATAACACGTTCTCTTTTAAAAGACGTAAAATAACTTTTAAAAAAATTGTGTCTGCAATTTTACCAAAAGTTGAAAGCGAACGTTAAGTCTTAAAGAACCAACGAGCGAGGAAAACGTTGTATATATATATATATATATTATTGAACACAGCTGGTTAATGAATGAATGAATGAATGCAATGGGGTTTAACGTCCTTCTATTATGCACCTAACCTGGACTAATGGAAGACAGGCATACGCCATACAGTGTGCTATGAGGGCAATTTTGCCCGGGCGGCGGCGCTATGGTCTACTCTTATATCGAATTCCAACTGCCAAGGGATCTTTAAAGTGCACTCCAACCGCGGTTTTTTGTCCCACCCGAGCGACTAGGCAGCTGTCCTTGTCGGGCCCTCCTTCTGCATCACTGACAAGGGGAAATCACGCCGGAAAATCCAGGTGAACTTTCTCGGCCAATGCAGGGATCGAACACCCGTCGAACACCCGACCTCCAGGCTAGTGGACCAGCGCCTTACCCACTTCTCCACCGTGATCCCCACGGCTGATTAACTTGTTGTAAAGGACAATATTGTTTTCAGTTATTATCACATAATGTGATAGAACTGGTGAAACTCATTCCAAATATAAATTTAACTCATAGATCATTGCTACGATAGATGAGTAATACAGGTGTCATGAAGCGGAAGTGACGAGCGCGAAGGGAAAACACGAGTAATCTCTGTAATCAACTCACTGAATTGACGAGTATAACAGATACACGGTTTAATTTCTGATCACTGATAATTCCTTCGAAGATTAAAAGTTATTGGGTGAGATTATGAGAGGAGACCTGACAATTCAGGAAATAATTGACTGCCAATAGATAAGAGAACACGAAAGAACAACATAAAAGCCGTGCATTATCATGTTTTTTTATAAGGTATAGAAGGAATAAAAACAAGGGAACGTACGGACTATTTCTATTTTTCTCGTGTTCTCTTATCTAATGACATTCAATTACTGTCAAGATACACGCCTTATACTAGTATTGCGAAGATAGTTGGATGGATCCATGTCGTTTGATAATATCGTCAGTTGAAGTTGAAAGGGGAAAACCCTTCAAGCTTTCAAGATAATTGGATGAATCCACGTCCTATAATAATACCATTCTTAAAATGTGTGAAAATATAATAAACCTTGTACTTTAACGATTGTTGGCTGGACCCCCGTTCATTAATAATATCAAAGGTTAACGTTGTTTACGTTTTTACCCGCCATTGATTTATAAAGTGGATAAAAACAATAACTAACGTAATATTTAGATATCAAATACACCGCCATGACACGGTACACGACAAATGCTTAAAGGAGCTAAATAGGTAATATTTGGGACCTAGAAATCGAAACAAATGGGTCGCAATGCACATAGTAATGTAATATGAATGTGTATAAACTGATTTACATTCAATCGTTTCCGTTTTTACTCTAATTTCAAATTAGTTATGTTTGGCGAAATAAGCCATAAGTCTCAATCGAATGCAATCTATAGCGTCTGGTTATTCCAGTCTACATAGTATTTATTGCGCATGCTCCCTAGATAAGAATGCGGGTCATCGTTTGACATGTCTATCCTCTTTCTTCGAGTCCCTTGCTTTAAAAAGGGAGCCCTTAAACGTATTATACACGATTCGTGTACCAATGGTAAACTATTTATTTTGTCTTAAATATTGGATACCAGAAGCCCATAATTTCCCGGTAAGATGACAACATCAATGTTGATTTTAATTCACAAAAATAATTCGTGTTTTGAAAACTTTTGATGCTATTCTGTTAAAGAGTTAGCTCCTTTAAAAATACTTCAAAGAAAGCGACACTAAGAACTATATTAATTATGTAATTGCACTGCTGTTGTTTTTGAGTTTGATTGAAGTTAGCAGTTGTGTGTTTATTTTATCGGTTAATAGTGGATCATACACGATGCTATATTTTTTTTCTTGGTTTTATAATTTTTTGTTTGTTTTGTAAATGGTTGCGCAAAAATAGCATTGATAAAGTAGTGCATCCGCCATTTTGTGTTCTATATATTCCAATCCGACGTGTAAAGTACATGTTATTTCAGAAGCTTTAATTCTGCTCTGGAGGCAATAATCTTTAAAACATACATGTAAATGTTAATTATGTAACTCACACTTCGTAATAAAGGCCCCGGGTTCGGTTGCTCAAAACTAAGTTATTTTAACGATCAGTTAAACTCTAACGGACATATCTTGGTGACGTGTTGTTTGTTAACTTCCCGTTAATTTTACTACAGAAAACACTATAGAATACTTTATTTTTTTATATTAGCATAAATCTGTAGGAAAAATGTTCACTACAGAATGTTCAGGGCATTTATTTCTAGCAACAATCTTTCTCTCCGTCAAAGTTAACGGATCGTTAAAAGATAACGGAGCTTTGAGCAACCGGCCCAAGGTCTTTATTGTCAAACAATTATAAGTAGCCTACTGTCAAAGATGAATCCCTAAATGAAATGAAATCCTACTGTTCTGTTCCGACTGCGCTAATAAAGACGGGCACGGGTCATAAATTGTGCTATGAGGGGCATTTTGCCCGGGCAGCGGTGCTACGGCCTACTATTATATCGAATTCCAACTGCCAAGGGTTATTGTTTTGCGTACTCGACATCGTCAGTTGGAATTCGATATACGAGTAGACCGGGACACCAATGTCGGGACAAAATTGCCCTCATATAGCACACTGTATGGCGTAGGCCCGTCGCCATTAGCCCGTTCGGAGCAGAGCAGTAGGACGTTAAACCCCATTTCATTTCATGTCATTTCTATTGACATCTATAATCCATTTTCTCCGGGTTCTCTGGTTTCGACTCACTGCTAAAGACCCCCACGCGCAATCGAATCATTGAAATAAAATTTAACCATATGTTAGAACCGAAATGACCTAGTTTGTTTCGAATGGCTGTTAAACCCCATTTCTTGCTCTCTCTAATCCAATTGACCACCATTGATACTTGATGTCCTTATTAAATATCACAACAATAATCTTGACAAGCTCTTCCCCCTGCACCACTGACAAGTCAGACATACTCCTGGTCATTAACCACCACGCATTATGACCGACCACCACCTACTCGACATGTGTACCCAATCTTGTACTGAAGTAAAATGAACAGTCGGGAACATTGATGTTTGATATTATTCCATCACGTGCCACGAGTATATCGATACGAGGTGAACGGGCTTTAGACAGATCATCAATTTATTCTGTACAAAAAACACTCCACGCTTTTCTTATTCAAACATAGGAAAATGGATTAGAAGATTTGGAGGAGTTGGAGTATGTCCTTTTGGAAACAAAAAAAAACATCGCTCGCTTCTGTAATAATTTCTAGATAGAATATAGTAGACTCTTGGTTATATATTTTAATTCAGAACTCCTACTTGTTAGAAATAGATTTTATATTTACGGATACACAACAAGAAACGGGCTCTGCGTTCACAAAACATTATCAGACTTAAGTTGAGAATTTACTCAACTTTCAATCACTGTTTATGAGAAATATCTTTGACCTAGAAAAACAAAACTTTGCGCGTAGTTTCTTTTTGCTGTATTTGGTACATTAAAACAACACACGTTTTATTTAAAGGACCTAAGTCCGTAACTCAAAATCCTCCAAAATCTTCGACATCGAAAACACAAATTATTGGTCAATTTAAATCAAAATCGGTGATGTAAACTTACAAGGAACAGATGAGCTTCTGATATCCGATATTTAAGATAAAATAATTTTTCTGACATTGGTACACGAGTCGTGTACCATAATGTGCTTCAGCCCTAGTTGTATTGAGATACTCGAGGGACGAGGCTAGACACATTGCACTGTACCACACGGCATATGTAGACTGGAATAACCAGGCGCTTAAAAAATTGCACTGGGTTGAGACTGAATGGCTTGTTTCGCCGAACATAACTGATTTGAAATTGGAGTAAAAACTGAAACAATTTAATATTAATCAGTTTATATACATTCATATTACAGTATTATATGAGTTACGACCCACTTTTGTCAATTTCTAGATCCCAAATGTTAGCGATTTAGCTCCTTTAAGTTAAAATAAGGCGAACACATTTAAGTAAATTATCAACTTAAGTCTGAGAATGCTTTGTGAACTCGGGGCCTAACAGTAGGACGATAAACCCCATTTCATTTCATTTTGAAATCGCTGATAGTATTAATAATCCAATGATATGCATTCTTTATTGTGGTTTGATGTTGTCGGGCTTAACTTTGCGTGCCACTTGGGCGACATAGATGCGCTATTAACCAAGGGGTCTCCAATCTTTATATCGCCTTCGTCAAGTCGATTATCTTCATGGAGAGCGGAGGACCTCGAATTTAATCGAAAATTCGGACCTTTAAATTCAAACAAGTGACCAGTTATTTTAACGATCCGTTAAACTCTTACTGATCTATATCTTGGTAACGTGTTGTTTGTTAAATTTACTACATAAAACACTATAGAATACTTTAGTTTTTCCTTTAGAAATATTTGCATAAATATGTAGGAAAAATTTGCACCACCGAATGTTTGGGGCCTTTATTACCAGCAACAATCTTTCTCTCCGTTAAAGTTAACGGATCGTTAAAAGAGAAGGGAGCTTTGAGCAACCGGCCCCCGGACATTTCACAGACTATGATTCAAACAAATCATTAGGATTCAAATAGGACCATGTTGGGATATATGCCAGACGAAGATTAGATCGGATACGCCTATTTAATCTGATGTCATTCGATTCTAAACGTAATAGACAGGCTACCATTTAGCTTTCGTACTCTGTGAACCTGTCTCGCTAGCCTTGAGATTGAGTGTTCGATCCCTGCATTGGCCGAGAATTTTCATCTTGATTTACCCCTTGTCAGTGAAGCAGAAGGGAGGGCCGGACAGGAACAGCTGCCTAGTCGTTCGGATGGGACGAAAAACCGAGGTCCCGTGTACACATTGGCGTGCACGTAATAGATCCATTGGCAGTTGAAATTCGATATATGGCGTATGCCCGTCTTCCACTAGCTCAAGTTAGGTGCATAACAGTAGGACGTTAAACCCCATTTCATTCATTCATTCATTGTTCGAGAGAGATGGGGTTTAACGTCCACTCGACACAAACTAGGTCATTTTGGGACGAACATATGGTTTAATTTTACTTTAATAATTCGCTTACGCGTAGGGGTCTTTGGCAGTGGGATGAAACCGAAGGCCCCGGAGAAATCCTACGAGGTTGGACAGGCGACCCTACTCCTGGTCACGTACAACCGGGGATTTGATGTCCACCGACCATGCTGAACAACTGCTGATACAAAAACAAAGCGTCACACACCGGAAATAGAAGGGTTGCCTGTATACCTGCTCATGATTAAATCTGTTAAGCGAAGTATTTTCTCCAACATGTAAACCTTCACAAAGAATTTGGCCTAGAAGGGTAACTCAGATACACGATCGTGGTTATTTGTTAAGCGAATAAATTTCTCCAGCATGGAAACCTTCACAGAGAATTTGGCCTAGAAGGGTAACACATATACCTGATCATGGTTATTTGTTAAGTGAATTAATTACTCCAACATGGAAACCTTCACAAAGAGTTTGGCCCTAGAGCCCGACAATTCCTAAGTACGACTCGTGTCTTTTTAAGCTGTTTATAATAATAATCTTATGGATTGGACCCTTAATGATATTATCATACTTGCGATCAAACAGTAGTTGTGTTTTTTCAAGGCTAACAATCTCTCTCTATTAAACAGGGTAGTTATACAGTTTGCCATAGCTTAGGGCTTCGTCATGGCTAATAGAACGTAATAGAACAGAACTTTTAGCAGGTCATAACGTTTAATAGAACGGAGCGAAACACAGGGATTTAGGCATAATATAGGATAGTCTTTAACGGAAAATGCATATGGTAATGGGTTGCAGAGTTTACTTGGCTAATTAACGTTTTAAGAGTCCACATAGCTAACTAATGATGGAAGAGTCAACATAGCTAACTAATGCTGGAAGAGTCAACATAGCTAGCTAACGCTGGAAGAGTCCACATAGCTGGCTAATGCTGGAAGAGTCCACATAACTAGCTAATGCTGGGAGAGTCCGCATAGCTAACTAATGCCCGATGAGACCACACAGCTAACTATTGTTTTATGAGTCCATATAGCTAACGCTTGAAGGGTTCATATAACTAGCTAATGCTTGAAGAGTTTATATAACTAGCTAATGCTCGCCGAGTTCATAAAACTAGCTAATGATATACGAGTAGACCAGGACAAAAATGTCGGGACAAAATTGCCCTCATATAACACACTGTATGGCGTATGCCCGTCGTCAATAGCCCGTTCGAAGGAGAGCAGTAGGACGTTAAACCTTATTTCATTTATCGCCTCTCTAATCCAATTGCCCACCATCCATTATTTATGTCTTAATTAAATATTCTTGACAAGTTCTTCCTTCTGCACGACTGACCAGTCAGACATATTATGAACCTACTCCTGGTCATTAACCACCACGCATTATGACCGACCACCACCTACTCGACATGTGTACCCAATCTTGTACTGAAGTAAAATGAACAGTCGGGAACATTGATGTTTGATATTATTCCATCACGTGGCACGAGTATATCGATACGAGGTGAACGGGCTTTAGACAGATCATCAATTTATTCTGTACAAAAAACACTCCACGCTTTTCTTATTCAAACATAGAAAAATGGATTAGAAGATTTGGAGGAAAACATAGTGGACTCTTGGTTATATACTTGAATTCAGAACTCCTACTTGTTAGTAATAGATTTTATATTTACGGATACACAACAAGAAACGGGCCCTGCGTTCACAAAGCATTATCAGACTTAAGTTCAGAATTTACTGAACTTTCAATCACTGTTTATGAGAAATACCTTTGACCTAGAAACACAAAACTTTGCACATAATGTCTTATTGCTGTATTTGGTTCATTAAAACAACACACATTTTATAAAGTTATATATTTAAGTTTAAAAAAGGCGAACAATTTAGAGTAAATTCTCAACTTAAGTCTGAGAATGCTTTGTGAACTCGGGGCGTTACAGTAGGACGATAAACCCCATTTCAATTCATTTTGAAATCGCTGATAGTATTAATAATCCAGTGGTATGCATTCTTTATTGTGGTTTGATGTTATCAGACTTAACTTCCCGTGCCACTTGGGCGACATAGATACGTTTTTAACAAGGAGGTCTCCAATCTTTATATCGCCTTCTTCAAGTCGAATATCCACATGGAGAACGGAGGATTTCGAATTTAATCGAAAATTCGGACCTTTAAATTCAAACAAGTGACCAGGGGTTGGTTGCTCAAAACTAAGTTATCTTAACGATCCGTTAAACTCTTACTGATCTATATCTTGGTAACGTGTTGTTTGTTAAATTTACAAAAAAAACCACTATAGAATACTTTAGTTTTTCCTTTAGAAATATTTGCATAAATCTGAAGGAACAATTTGCACCACCGAATGTTTGGAGTCTTTTTTTTTCTAGCAACATTCTTTCTCTCCGTTAAAGTTAACGGATCGTTAAAAGATAAGGGAGCTTTGAGCAACCGGCCCCCGGACATTTCACAGCCTATGATTCAAACAAATCATTAGGATTCAAATAGGACCATGTTGGGATATATGCCAGACGAAGATTAGATCGGATACGCCTCTTTAATCTGATGTCATTCGATTTGGAATGTTATAGACAGGCTACCATTTGTACGCTGTGAACCTTGTTCGTCCTCAGTGATCCAAACGGCAAAAAACTCCTCCGTCTTTCAACTCCAGGTTTTTTTTTTCATTGTTGTTTTTTTTTAATTGATGTCCACTGAAAGAGAGGTAGATAAGTGGGGTTTAACGTCCACTCGACACAAACTATAAGGTCATTTCGGGGCTAACCTATGGTTTAATTTAATTTTCTTTCAATAAATCGCTTTCGCGTAGGGTTCTCTGGTAGTGGGAGAAAACCGAAGGACCTGGAGAAATCTCACGAGGCTGGACAGGCGACCTTACTCCTTGTCACGTTCAACCGGGGACTCAATGACAGGCTTTATGAAAAAGCGCGCACCCGCTAACCATTCGGCTATCCGAATAGATACTGGGATTCGTTGTTCACCGTTCATTCTGAACAACTGATGATACAAAAACATAAGCGTCACACACCGGAAATAGAAGGGTAACCTAGATACATGATCATGGCTATATTTGTTAAGCGAATTAATTTCTCCAACATGTAAACCTTCACGAAGAATTTGGCCTAGAAGGGAAACCTAGATACATGATCATGGCTATATTTGTTAAGCGAATTAATTTCTCCAACATGAAAACCTTCACAGAGAATTTGGCCTAGAAGGGTAACACATATACCTGATCATGGTTATTTGTTAAGCGAATTAATTTCTCCAACATGAAAACCTTTACAAAGAATTGGGCCTAGAAGGGTAACACATATACCTGATCATGGTTATTTGTTAAGCGAATTAATTTCTCCAACATGGAAACCTTTACAAAGAGTTGGGCCTACAGCCCGACAATTCCTAAGTACGACTCGTGTCTTTTTAAGCTATTTACTATAATAATCTTATAGATTGGACCCTTAATGATATTTTCATACTTGTAATCAAACAGCAGTTGTGTTTTTTCTAGGCTAACAATCTCTCTCTGTTAAACACGGTAGTTATACAGTATGCCATAGCTTAGGGCTTCGTCATGTCTAATAGAACGTAATAGAACAGAACTTTTAGCAGATCATAACGTTTGATAGAACGGAACGGAACATGGGGATTCAGGCATAATATAGGATAGTCTTTAACGGAAAATGCACATGGTAATGGGTTGCAGAGTTTACTTAGCTAATTAACGTTTTAAGAGTCCACATAGCTAACTAATGCTTGAGGAGTCCACATAGCTAACTAATGCTTGAGGAGTCCACATAGCTAACTAATGCTTGAAGGGTTCATATAGCTAACTAATGCTTGAAGGGTTCATATAACTAGCTAATGCTTGAAGAGTTTATATAACTAGCTAATGTTTGAATTTACTTCCTTAAATAACGTTTCAAGAGTCCACATAGCTAACTAATGCTGGAAGAGTCCACATAGCTAGCTAATGCTGGGAGAGTCAACATAGCTTACTAATGCCCGGGGATTCCACATAGCTAACTAATGCTTGAAGGGTTCATATAACTAGCTAACGCTTGAAGAGTTAATATAACTAGCTACTGAATGCCGAGTTCATAAAACTAGCTAATGTTTGAATTTACTTCCTTAAATAACGTTTCAAGAGTCCACATAGCTATTTCTAATGTTTGACGAGTCCATATAGCTAGATTCAGTTTTTTTGAATACTGAAATTGGAAACCGTCGACCACGTGAAGACTATATAATTAGAGAATTTATTGATTTGTTACATATGTCATGATCGATTACACATTCTCTATAACATTATAACTGTATCAAAACGTTCTTTTCAAACTTAGATGTTTGTTCCTTTGATTAAAGTTGGTTGATCTCGAACACTAATCAATACGTGAACGAGTCTAAGATTATAAAACATAAACTTTTAACGCTGTTGTAAGTGGGTTCTTTTATATGGTACTTAAATATATAAATAATTACAGGGGGCCACGGTGGCTAAGTGGGTAGGACGCTTGATCGCTAGTGTGGAGGTTGCGGGCCTGATAAGGCGTGCACGTAAAAGACCCCTTGGGAGTTGGAATTCGATATAAGAGTAGGCTCAACTACCACTGTCCCGGAATAACACTTCTCTTAAAAAGCACACTGTACGGCGTATACTCATCTTCATTAGCCTAATTTGAGCAGAACAGTAAGAGACCCCATTTCTTCTGGTCGTACTGGTAACTGATTCCCCCCCTCTCTATCTCTCTCTCTCTCTCTCTCTCTCTATCTCTCTCTCTCTCCCTGGTAGATATGTGAATAGTCATGGAACAATATACGGTACGCTCCCTACAACAGCTACAGAAATAAAGATGGGCCACGTCTCTCTTTCTACTCTCTCCCTCTCTCTCTCCCTCTCCCCCTCTTCCGCTCTCTCTCTCCCCCCACCTCTCCCCCCCCCCTTTCTCTCTCTCTCTGGTAAACTAAATATGAGAATAGTCATAGAATAATATAGCACAGCTGATCAATTACATCAAATCGGAGAAAGAATGGGGTTATTAAAATGGATTTGTCCGTCTCTCCGTCCGTCCGTTTCTCCGTCATATTGTCTGTCCGTCACACCTCACGGAACACAATAACTGACAATAACTATAGGAATATTGGTCAAACTTGGTATGTTAATGAGGTGAATATATCTTGATTGAGTTCTATGATCGCCATTTGCGGATTAAATAAAGCTGAGATTAGTAATTCAGGCCGGGATCCAGGATTGTGTCATGGGCGGAGGGGAGGATACATTGGAGCAAAGGGTAATCATCAAAGTGCCGCATACATTAGTGGTTTGGTGTAGTCGGCGCGGCCCCATTCCGAAAGAAATTGCATATGTTGATGGCTGCAGGTGCTGGTCTGAACAGTGATGACCAGCGTCTCAAAGGGACCTCATGCCTCCACCCCCTCTGGATCCGCTCCTGTAATTTAACTAAGTAAATTTGATTCTAATTGAGTGAGTGCAATGTCATTTGGTGTATTTGCTATAACAGCCCCTGTGACGTACATATTATGCAAAATCAGATCCTGTCCAGAGTTACCAGAGAGATAAGCAATTTGATTGGTCGATATTTTCGAACACACCAACTCTGATTATTCATGGACGAGAGTGATGAAACTTTTATTACGCCAAAACCGGACTTCTGTTCGGTCATGTGCACCTTCGACTCCGGTTAAGCAGCAATGTTACGCTTTGATTGATGATTTTGATCTCAATGACGTCATGAATTTCGGTGGAGGTGAATGTCTTGATTGTATTCGAAGATTGTAGCTTAACTCTTCCGGACACCTTTTACCACTGTTTGTCATCTTATGTGTCGGATTTTCACTGGATTTGAATCCGATCTCCTATTAATCCAGCATTGATGCCTAAATACAGCAAAAAGATAATCGAGACTATTTTTTTTTATCGTACTGACTTTAGTAATCATGATCACGGCTAGGTTTAAAATTCTGAGTGGAGCAACTTTCGCCGAGGTAAATCCGTAAATACTGATGTCAAATTTAATATAGCTGAGGCTGTTGAATCATCGAATTAATATAACCCTACTGGGCTATTTTTTTAAATAAATTATTGTCAGATCGCTTGATGTCTTTCTATTCCTCTTTTAATGTTATGACTGAAATTGTTTTAACATATTCCCTTTACATTATCCAGTTTTTAACTATTATAACGATACGTGTCAGCTGTTTATCCAATCTATCACTATGCCTCCTTAACACAAGGTCCATATACTCGCCATGTGACGAGGCTTGTTTCTTTAATATCGTGCGTTCATGTTACTATACCATAATGTCTGGGTTGGGATGGCCTAGTGGTCTAGAGTGCCGCGCTTCGACCTCTAGTGGGCCGGTCACCTTTGGCTTGCGGCTGTGGTTTCGAAACCTAGTGTGAGCGTATGTGACATGGAGATAGGGGCGCCTTCTCAACCTTGTGGGTATCCTCCGGGCACTCCGGTTTCCTCCCACTGCTAAAGACCGCTACGCGCAAGCGAATTATTGAAATAAATTTAAACCATATGCTAGTCCCGAAATGATCTAGTTTGGGTCGAGTGGACGTTAAGCCCCATTTCTCTCTCTCTCTCTCCCTTTAACACACCGTTCCTATCCTTTCTTTTTATATATCGTGTTTACATATTACTATACATAGATATTGATTTGTTTATTTATATATATATGGGTATATTTTATATATGTATATATAGTTTCACTACACCAATATATACTTACTGTACAAGAGTACAAGATGGCGGATATCACCCGTGACCTACTCTCGACGTCATAATTCACTAGATTGAAGAGAGTAGACATAAAGTTTAGAACCATACACAATTAAACATTGAAGGTTCTACATTTAATAAATCTGGACAAAAGGGTTGATATATAATTAAATTTATCGGTTTAACTTTCAGGTGTTCTACATAAATCGACGTACCTAATGAAATGTGTTTAACGTTCAACTGTTCTACTCCGACTGGGTTAAGACGTGCATATACACCATATAGTGTGATATGGGGATATTTTGCTTTGGCAGCGGCACTATGGTATACCTTTTTTCCAATTCCAGCTATCAAGGGTTCTTTTACGTTCATGTCAATGTGTACACGGGACTTCGTTTTTTCAACCCATCCGAACGACTACACTGTTCCTCGCCAGGCCTCTAGTCTCACATCATTTACAAGAGGATATAACGCCGACTACTTCCAAAGAACTTTCTCGGCAGATCGAATCACAGAAGAATTGTTATTAATGTATAGGGGCGTTGGATGGCCGAATAGTTAGCTTGTCATAAAGCCAGCTGGCGCGGTTTCGATTCCCCGGTTGTGCGTGTCGTGGGTTGTCTTAGGGTCCTCCTGTTTCATATCACCGCTAAAGACCCATACTCGAATAAGTGAATTATTGAAATAAATTGAACCATATGTTAGTCACGAAATGACCTAATTTGTGTCCGGTGGACGTTAATCTCTCTCTCCGCCTCTCTCTCTCTGTCTGTCTCTCTGTCTCTCTCTCTCTCTCTCTCTCTCTATAAATGTATAAAGATTGCGGTGAAAAAAGTATATAACAATATATAGTGTTAATGGACATACCTTACGTGTTGATGGATCAGTGGAATTGTGTATGGTCCCAGTCCGTATAGAACACAGGGACGGTAAACCTTATTTCATTATGTGTATGATCTCTACTGCCTGTGTAGAACAAGGACTTTAAACCCTATTTCATTATGTGTATGGTCCCAGTCAGTGTTGAACACAGGGACTTTAAACTCTATTGCATTATGTGTATGGTCCCAGTCCGTGTAGAACACAGGGACTTTAAACCCTATTTCATTATGTATATAATCCCAGTCCGTGTAGAACACAGGGACTTTAAACCCCATTTCATTATGTGTATGATCTCTATTGCCGGTGTAGAACAATAGGACGATAAACCCTATTGCATTATGTGTATGATCTCTACTGTATTTGACTTTTATGCATCTGTCTATTGTAATTGGAGATTAAGCCTAGCTCTAAACCCGCCGTATTTATTACTACGGGTAATCTATGGTGTAATTTTAGCAAACCCGTGCTTGTGACTTATGCGTCTCTTGCGTGTGTTGTGACAGTATTTCTTTCCACCGAACTCAGATGACAAGATTAGTTTAACATCTATTGTAACATGCTAAGAGTGAACCTCGCATTTTGATTGGTCAATTAGACACCATCTATTGGACAATAACACCCCTCTGTTTTAGTATTTTCTTTTAAAATCGTAAATAGCATGTTACAATGTCGATAAACACTTCATGTTTTGCATTTAGAGGGGTGTTATTGTCCAATAGACATGTCCTGAGATTTTACATTAGAACCCGTGACGCTACGCGTCTTGGGTCCTAATGATCTCAGGACATGTCTATTGGACAATAACACCCCTCTAAATGCAAAGCATGAAGTGTTTATCTCCTAATTAATACTTTTATTCCTCTTCTAGTATATTATGTACAAAAATCGTAATGTTACAGACCCCACAACTAACTTGTATTGAGGGAGCCATGTCCTAGCTTGGCTAGGAGACGGTCTCCCTCGTTCTGTCTCGTCTCGGGCCCAGGCGCACATGGCCTCCAATCTGTACTGGCCGGACCTGTCTTACTATGCTGTTTCTATTCTGGGTTTATAAACCCTTCCACAGACAAAGGAGCTCATTTGGGCACCTGGTTTATGTATCATATCAGGTTTAACATTCAGTTCAGTTTATCAGACAAAGAAAGGTAGATAAGACATCCCATAAACAAGTTTAAGTTACATAATGACATAAGAAATGAGGGGATCGCGGTGGCTAAGTGGATAAGGCGCTGGTTCGCTAGCCTGGAGGATGAGTGTTCGATCCCTGCATTGGCCGAGAAAGTTCATCTCAATTTTCCGGCGTGATTTCCCCTTGTCAGTGATGCAGAAGGAGGGCCTGACAAGGACAGCTGTTTAGTCGTTCGGATGGGACGAAAAACCGAGGTCCCGTGTACAAATTGGAGTGCACGTAAAAGATCCCTTGGCAGTTGGAATTCGATATAAGAGTAGGCCGTAGTGGCCGCTGCCCGGGCAAAATTTCCCTCATTGCACACTGTGGCGTATGCCCGTCTTCAATTAGCCCAGGTACGGTGCTTAAGCGTAGGACGTTAAACCCCATTTCATTCATTCATACATAAGAAATGCTACCAAGATCGGCAGGGGGTCGGACAGGTTGATATGCTGATATTAAAATTACTTTCACGTGTGAAGATGGCAGGCAGCATAACATCTGTCATTATGTAACACTGTGTAGGAGATCGCTGACTTTTGGCTCTACATATACAGCTACCAAACCCAACGACCCATGCCAGACTTTAAATTCATAAACTATGATAAGTCTAATACTTTTTCGAATTATGGTAACCACTTTGAATTGTTCAGCAGGGCAGCAGCACACTAACGAGAGGGACACTTATTGGTTGTAGGCCGATCAAATTGTTTGTCATTTGGAGGCACGGTCTCTCACTGATGGCTTAACGGGTGTGGTCGAGTTTGATCAGGCGCTGATCGCACCAGATGGAGCACCAGATGCTCGCTGATTATATCGGTGGTGTACTCAAGAGTTCTCGGGTTTGATGGGATGTTGGCCGTGAAATATCTTTGGAATGTGGAACAGCCACGTCCACTTTCTAAATATTATGGTGGTGTACACATCAGGGCTCTGTTCGGAAATCTTAACTAGAAATAAAATCCAAATTTAAGAAGATATTTCAGTTTTGATTGGCTAAGCACCAAAATCAATCTAATATAATGTAATCAAATTACTCAAATTTGAATTTATTTTATCTTAGTTAAAATTTCATGAAATAACCCCCTGGTTTGGGCCGAGCAGCCACCGCGGTGACGTACTCAGGTGTTCTCGGGTTGGATCAGGTTTAGTTAGACCAAGATATTTTCTTTGTATTAAGAGTTATTGCTGCTTGTTGAGTGAGGCCGTGCCGTGGTTCACTAATGGGGAAATCCCAGGATCGAACTCAGTGCTGGTCGAGTAAGTTACTTCCTCGGGAATTTCGAAACATGGCTTGATTTTAACCAACACCGGCATCAATCATGAATGGATCTCTTACTTTATGAACCATTGTCATTGTGCCTACTCATAGAAAGTGGGGGATCACGGTGGCTAAGTGGATAAGGCGCTGGTTCGCTAGCCTGGAGGTTGAGTGTTCGATCCCTGCATTGGCCGAGAAAGTTCATCTCGATTTTCCGGCGTGATTTCCCCTTGTCAGTGATGCAGAAGGAGGGCCTGACAAGGACAGCTGCCTAGTCGTTCGGATGGGACGAAAAACCGAGGTCCCGTGTACAAATTGGAGTGCACGTAAAAGATCCCTTGGCAGTTGGAATTCGATATAAGAGTAGGCCGTAGCACCGCTGCCCGGGCAAAATTTCCCTCATAGCACACTGTTGGCGTATGCCCGTCTTCAGTTAGCCCAGGTTAGGTGCTTAAGCGTAGGACGTTAAACCCCATTTCATTCATTCATTCATAGAAAGTGTCAGGCGCTTTGTATTGATGGGGCGGGGGTGGTATTTAAATTTAGACCAGGAAATTGAACGGCCAAGAATTAACGTTGATAGTGTGAGGTGAAACACGAGAACTTACACCAGATTGTATTACGGAAAACTATTGCTAAAGACCCCTACGGGTAGGGTAAGCGAATTATTGAAATAAAATTCCCCGCCCTCTCTCTCTCTGTCTCTCCCTTTCTCTCTCTCTCTCTCTCTCTCCCTCTCTCTCTCTCTCTCACATGAACTCAGGACCAGATTCTATTACAGGAAACTATATTGTGAAATCCCTGACAGATTATATACTGAATGATAGTCATCTAGCAATCAATGTAGATTCTATTTCAACAAATCAATTACCTATTGTTGAATACTAGGTGGGGGAAGTTTTAAATATCATTTAACGACTGAACAATAATACGTCTACAGAGAAAGAGAAAGGGAGAAATGAGGTTTAACGGCCATTTCAGGACTAACATTTTATTTCAATAATTCGCTTGCGCGTAGGGGTCTTTAGCAGTCGGAGGAAACTGAAGAACCCGGAGAAAAACCACGAGGTTGGACAGGCGATCATACTTCCTTATCACGTACAACGGGGGATTCGAAACCAAGCCAGTTGACTCAATGGCAGGCTTTATGATACAGGGCGCACTTGCTAACCATTCGGCCATCCAACTCCCAAATACATCTACAGGGAACGAGGTGGACCGCGAACATGTCTCGTTTGTTCATTAATAAATCATCCACCCAATCTGATTAAAACATGGATCGTATTTCGTTTTAACGTGTCTTTACTACACTAGGATCTGGAAGATTTAATATATTGCCGGCATTTTGGGTTGAAGTACAGGATTAGTCAATTGAAACTGTCTGTTGTGGTGGCGGGATTGCGGCGTGACATCCAAGGAACTATGAGTTAACAACTAGTAACGTCAACCCTATCTAATAATCAATGCCTGGCGTCATAGGGCACAAGGTTCTCGTACGACCCCTGACACTACCTTCCAGTACAAGTTGTCAGATCTCCATATCAACCTAGGTGGAAGTGGACGTTAAACGAACGAACGAAAATATAAAGAAACGAAACGAACAGAATCCATGCAGTAAGTTATTGTTATGTAGTGTAGACCATCGAAAGTACAAAGAAACGAAACGAAATCAGATTGAGTTGGGCGGCTTCCAGTAACGAACACAATCCACGCAGTAAGTGATTGTTAAGTCAATACCATATAGTGGTCAGTAATTGGCAGATTTAGTTCCTTAAGTCAAACACAGCGGAGGTTGATTCATTCACATACTCAAACTGTTGACTCAATAAATAACACAAAGTGTAGGAATACATGAAATATGCTAAAAATAGATCGGTGTCAATCACAAGGCGATAGACGAATGACGCGAGATGTAATATACTCATCAGTCAAACCTCATGACCACCATTATACTATACCACATGTTTCCGTGATTAGTACATTCCAATAATAGATCAAATTACTCTGCGTATGATTGGTTGAAGGATATAAATAAATTTTTGAGCAATAAAACTTGTTTTATTTGGAGATTAACAACACGATGGAAAATTGCGAAATCACTTATTTTTGTTTTCCGGGATGAATCATAACGTCACTCCAGGTATTTCATCTCCTTTTTAAAATGAATTCTATTTGCTAATGCAACAATAAATATTCTAATCGAGAAAATAGAGAGAGAGAGAGAGAGAGAGAGAGAGAGAGAGAGAGGGAGAGAGAGAGATGGGGTTTAACGTATTTTTGGTAGAAAAACGTAGGACCCGGAGAAAACCCATGAGGTTGAACAGGAGACCCAACCCCTTGGCACGTACAACCGAGGATTATAGAAACCACGCCAGTTGACTCAATGACAGGTTTTATGATAGAGCGCACACGTGCTAACCATTCGCCCCCTTCCCCGAATCAATTTATAATCTCCACCTTGGCTAATATATGGTTTAATTTTATTTCAATAATTCGCTTGTGCGTAGGGGTCTTTAGCAGCTGGGGGGGCCAGAGGACCCGGAGAAAACCCACGAGGTAAGACATGCGACCATACTCATTGTCACGTACAAGCGGGATCATTCTAATTGAGGAAAGATATGCATAGCCAACACATGTGGAAGTATCGATCATGCAATACACTATATAATGGGCGTTGCTACCAATCTCGTGGGTTTTCTTCGGGTCCTTCGGAATCCTCCCACTGCTAAAGACCCCTACATGCAAACCACTTTTTTAAAAAAAATTGAGCCATATGCCAGTCCCGAAATGGCCTAGTTTGTGTCAGGTGAACTTTAACTACCCCCATCTCTCTCTCCCTCTCATTCTCTCTCTCTCTCTGCCAGTTGACGAAGAAGAGTAGCATTAAACCCTATTTCATTACATTGGATTTACATACTTATGGCAAATACATTGCACATTTATTTTCGCGGCGTTTCAAACAAGGATATTCTTTGAAATATCGTTCAAATAGATTATGAATTGTTAGTCCAGATTATACGATTGAAAGTTGCGAAATCATTGATTTATGTTTCTGTCTGATGCTCCAAAGGAGGATTAAGCTAACTTCCCCGCCGTTTAATTTAATTTCCATTTTGATTCAAATTTCATTTATTTCTTCTACAGTCGCTATCTTAAATATTTACACTACCACCGATTTGGGGGGGGGGGGGTAGCACGTGCGTGCTGTATCATAAAGCCTGTCATTTAGTCAACTGGCGTGGTTACAAATTACGTGGCAAGGAGTAGACTTGCCTTCTCAACTTCGTGGGTTTCCTCCGGACACTCCGGTTTCCTCCCACTGTTAAAGACCCTAGGCGCAAGCGAATTATTGAAATAAAATTAAAAAAAACATAGTTGTGTTGAGTGGACGTTAAACCCAATTTTTCTCTCTCTCTCTCTCATTGTATGTTTAAAACTCGAGAATAATATTATCAGATAATGTGAATAATTCTTATCACCCGATCTTCCAGACGGCTGAAGGAGAGGGCGGGGGTGTTGAGTGCCATAGGTCTTGCCTAATCGCCTCTCTCTATTATGGTTCTCGTGATTCTATTATTGCACGCTATATCGATATCGTTTCGCGTAATATTTCACAAGTATCTTAAAATTGTATTTTTGAGTATCGGTTGTCTCGAGTAGTGATGATAAGTGTTGATAAGACGGGGGAGTTGTATTGATATATCAAAAGAGAGAGAGAGAGAGAGAGAGAGAGAGAGAGGGAGTTTAACGTCCACTCAACACAACTAGGTCATTTCGAGACTGACATATGGTTTAGCAGTCGGAGGAAACCGGAGTGGCCGGAGGAAACCCATGAGGTTGAGAAGGTGCCCCTATCTCCATGCCACAAACGCTCACACCAAGGCTCGAAACCACAGCCGCGAGCCAGAGGTGGCCGGCCAGCTAGAGGTCGAAGCGCGGCACTCTAGACCATAGGCCATACCAACATCCCTAAACATACAATGATGTACCCATAGTAAGGTATAACTTATTCTAACCAACATCCTTTTCATTTAATAGATCATTAAAATGTCACTAAAACAGAAGAAATCCCAGCTGTATTTTATTAATTAAAATGGGTTAATGCTTAATTAAGATATATATATCCTCGCCTAAAACCTTTATCTAGTTTATAGAACATTAAAATGTCTCTTAAAAGGAGAAATCCCAGCTGCATTTCATTAATTAAAATGGGTTAATGCTTTATGGGCGGCTCCAAGTACATGGTATTCCTTTCCCTAAGACAACATTACGAGCGTCTGTGATACGGTTTCAAAGAGACAACAACATCAGATGCCAGATCGACAAGAAAATACGATAACGAAAACACTCTATCCAGTTGAGTTATTCTACTCTTGTATTTTCCCGCGTGGTTTCTCCTTGTCAGTGATGCAGGACGGACACCTGACGAGTACAGCTGTCTAGTAGTTGGGATGGGACGAAAAACCGAGGTCCCGTGTTCACATTGGCGTGCACGTTAAAGATCCCTTGGCTGTTGGAATTCGATAAAAGAGTATGCCGTAACGTCGCTGCCCGGGCAAAATTTCCCTCATAGCACATTGTATGGCATATGTCCATTTTCATCAGCCCAAGTTACGAGCGGAACAGTAGGACGTTAAACCCCATTTCATTTCATTTCTACTTTTATAAAAAAAAGCCCTTTCAATTAATTACTAGATATAAATCCAGATAATAAACGGTGCAAGAAAACAATATTAAAGGAGCTAAGACTCTTACTTATTATTTTCTATAATAACCAAAAAAAAAACAACACAATTGGAATTCAATATTGAGAAATTTCAATATATATTGGCGTTGTTATCTTGCGGTGAAACTAGAGGATACTAATAACCGTACACGAGTCTTGTACCCTATCGTTTTGGTCGCAAAGGGAATACACAAAGAAAAGCGTATCAGTGCAGCAGTTTAATAGTAATATGTTCCTCCCGAAATGACCTAGTTGTGTTGAGTTGACGTTAAACCTCACCTCTCTCTCTCTCTCTCTCTCTCTCTCTCTCACACACACACACACACACACAAATGATAACATAATAATAAAAAACCACCGTGAAGATAGAGTTAACTAGGCGTAAACGATTGTCGTTCAATTTGGACGATTGTTCCATTATTTCATCGATCATAATTGATTAGAATTTACGATATTGTTTTAAAACAATTGAATATAAATCACTCATTCATTACATTCGTGTTTATAGACCCATTTATGGTCCCAAAGAACAGAGCCACACGCTCTTTAAGCGTAAAATTTTGTTCTTTTCAATGATAATTCGGGTGTATTCGACATTCCTCGCTTGATTTAAATGTTATAATGATGCAAGTCGTTTATTGTTATTCATCATTTAAATTTCAATGAATTTGAATTTTTTAGACTACCCATACGTTGATCGATAGAGAAAGAGGGGGAGAGGGAGAGAGAGAGAGAGAGAGAGGTGGGGTTTAACGCCAACACGACACAAACTAGGTCATTTCGCGACTAACATAATGGCTTAATATTCATTTCGATAATTCGCTTGCACGTAGGGGTCTTTAGAAGTTGGGGGGAACGAAGGACCCAGAGAAAATCCACGAGGGAAGACAGGCGACCCTAATCCTCGTCACGTACAACCGGGGAATCGAAAACCCGCCATTCGGCCATCCAATCCACCTGCATTGATCGAATCGTTATCAAAATATTATTTCGTGAATGAGTATGGCATACCATACTAATTTACTAAATTGTTAATTACTACTGAACTGAAGTCGACAAAACACATTTGTTGCTATAAATATTTCATTTTTTGGCAAACTTTCAGAGTTGGTAAATACTTATACACTACTAATAAAGACTGGTAAAACTAAATCAGAACCAGTAGTAGTCATAACATCCCAGTACGCTGACGCTGTTACGTAATTAGAGGTACACCCGTTGAACAAGGCTACAACGTTGACCTGACACAGATTCAATACACGATCATAATTAGAGAAATACCTGTTGAACAATGCCATAAAGAAGACATAAGAGAGAGAGAGAGAGAGAGAGAGAGAAAGAGAGAGAGAGAGAGAGAAATGGGGTTTAACGTCCACTAGACACAAACTAGGTCATTTCGGGACTAACATATGGTTTAATTTTATTTCAATAATTCGCTTGCGCGTGGGTTTTTTTTTAGCAGTGGGAGGAAACCGGAGGACGCGGAGAAAACCCACGAGGTTTGACGGGCGACTCTACTCCTTGCCCCGTACAACCGGGGATTCGAAACCACGCCAGTTAAGTCAACGACAGGCTTTTATGATACAGCGCGCGCACGCTAACCATTCAGCTATCCAACCCCCAAGAAAGAAGACATAATATAAATATGAAAACTCTATTTTTACCAATTAGACATTAACTTATTTGATTATTAAAATTTCTATGAATGAAAAAAGTTGTACAAATTTCTTCATTAAATGATAACAAAGTATTTCGGTATCTCTCTTATTAAAAACTTTGACATTTATGCCGATCTTTTTGTATAATAAACACAAAGTCAATCGAACTGTCTCAATTCGTGATTGATATTTACACTAGATGTTCATGAGACAATCCAACGACGTTAAAATACGATCAAAACATTGAGACAATCCAACGACGTCAAAATATGATCAAAACAATTAAGACAATCCAACGACGTTAAAATACGATCAAAACAATTGAGACAATCCAACGACGTCAAAATATAATCAAAACAATTGAGACAATCCAACGACGTTAAAATACGATCAAAAAATTGAGACAATCCAACGACGTCAAAATATGATCAAAACACTTGAGACAATCCAACGACGTTAAAATACGATCAAAGCATTGAGACAATCCAACGACGTTAAAATACGATCAAAGCATTGAGTCAATCCAACGACGTTAAATGCGATCAAAACATTGAGACAATCCAACGACGTTAAATGCGATCAAAACATTGAGACAATCCAACGACGTTAAAATACGATCAAAACAATTGAGACAATCCAACGACGTTAAAATACGATCAAAACATTGTCTTCAAATGTTGTTATTGTTTTTCAATATTTTTATGTTTATATCTGAATTAAGTGAACCCTAAAATTTGTATTGGAATATATCACGCACTTATACAGGACTTAAGAGCATTTCCCCGCCAAAATGAGCCCAACCACACCCAGATTCAGAGGGACAAATTCATAAAGAAACCGCCTGCAAACCGAGGTCGCCGGGAATTGGTCACGAATAGATTGTGGTATGTGCGGAGTCTTCGATATGTAGCGTCGGCCTATGAGCCGCGGTGTCGGACTTTCGGTCTTTCCGAAGAACTATAATAATAATAATAATAATAATAATCTCGTCAATTTCCAAGGGTAGCAAATTAGGCCTGAGGCCTGTTTTCGATTTGGCCCTTGGTACAGATCGTGCGAATGTTTTCGATCATTACTGCAGGAAGAAACCGAAGAACTCGGGGGAAACCTGCCTGATCGGACGGGATACCTATCTAACGTGGCGTCGGACATTCGGTGGTAGCGACGGACTATCGATCGTTGAGTCGGATTGTGGTTCTTGGCGAGGGATGTCAAGTGGATATAAAAACGGAGTATCGGGTAAAGTATGCATTTAGTGGGGAGAACTGTAGTTGTCTGCACTCGGCAAAACTCGGTATATTCCGGTTCCCTAGATGTAGGGTACTGAAATCTGCTGAGGATTGCCGAGTGTTGTTGTATAATGGTCACTTATTGTTGTTTAGTACTACATTCAATCGCTATTTTATTGTACTGTGGTTTTTATTATCTAATGGATGGGTGGTCGAATGGGTAACGCGTGTGCGCTATGTCACAAGATCTTTCGTTGAGTCAACTGTCATGGTTTTGATTCCCGGTTGTACGTGACAAGGAGTAGGGTCGCCTGCCCAAACTCTCGGGATTTCTCCGGACCCTCCGGTTCCCCCACACTAATAAAGATCCTACACACAAGAGCATTATTGAAATAAAATTGAACTATATCCAAGTCTAGAGAGAAATAACCTAGTTTGTGTCAAGTGGACGTTTAACCACATCACTCTCTCTTTCTCGTTCTCTCTCTCTCCCACTCTCTCTCTCTCCCCGAACTGAGATGTAGATTTAAAATAGTATTTAACATATTTTATTTCTTATAAGATCATTTTGGGGTTTTTATTATTTTAATTTCTTAAAATTATTAAGATATACCTAGTACATATATTAACTCATTATATCAAAGTTTATGTCAATTGAGCACATTGTATGTATGTTCTGTGGGTATCTGACCTTGAAAATGAAATAAAACAATCTATTATCGAAAAAACAATATTTTTTTCGGGATGGATCGGAAAATACGTCAAGAAATTTTGAAGAATGAATGTTATTCGCCGTCAAACAGACTAGGAAACTACGTCAACTATTAAACCATCCTTTTTATTTGTGGTCAAAGAGGCTGGGAAACTACGTCAATTATTATTAAAGAGAGAGATAGAAAGAGATTGGGTTAAACGTCCACTCGACACAAACTATGTTATGTCGGGACTAACAAATGGTTTCATTTTATTTCAATAATTCGTTTGCGGGTAGGGAATTGGGTGGAGACCTGAGGACCCGGAGAAAACTCACGATATTGAAAAAGCGACCATACTCCTTGTCACGTACAACCGGGGATTCTAAACCAAGCGAGTTGACTCAGTGACAGGCTTTATGATAGAGCACGCACTTGCTAACACTTAGGCCAGCCAACCCCCTTCAAATATCAAAAAAACTTATTTGTGTTCGAAGAGGCTGGGAAACGACGACTAATATTAAAGCGCATTTCGCGGTCAAAGAGGCTATAGGAAATTACGTCAAATATTAAAGATTGACTCAGTGACGGGCTTTATGATACAGCACACACTTGCTAACCATTCGGCCATCCAACCCCCCTTCAAATATCAAAGAATCAAATTTGTGTTCGAAGAGGCTGGGGAACTACGTACAATATTAAAGTGCAATTCACGGTCAAAAAGGCTGGGAAAAAACGTCAAATATTAAAGCTTGCTATTCGTGGTATTTTGTCAGTGCGTCGATTGATTGATTAACATATCAAAGAGTAGGAATTAAGAAATGAAATTACACGAGGCTCTAGGCTTACATACCTCCAGGCATTCTTTAACTTACTTTAAATCATCTCACTTCAAACACGCACCTAACATTTTTAAAATAATTTCAACAGTTTTTGATTTACAATTGTGGTATCTCTTTGATTTGATTTTACAACTTAAGCCCATTTAATGCATGGATTTGTTTGTTGAAGTGGGAAGTGGCGTATCCGTAACATTTTACAATTTTATGTGAACAAATATAGACAAAGCCGAATATTATAAATTGATCCTGGGTTATTTGGTGTACATCGCAAAATGAATCAAAGATGCATACATATATATCTAAAAAATGCAATTCGGTTAACATAATATCGTTTCGTTTTTAATACTTTCGATGGCTTAGACTACACGGAGATCTGGCCCCAAGTTCACAAAACATTCTCAGACTTAAGTCGAGAATATACTTAACTTTCAATCACTCTTTATGAGAAATATCTTTGATTCAGAAACACAAAACTTTGCACATAGCATTTTATTGATGTATTTAATACATTAAAACAACAAACGTTTAATAAAGGGCTATATTTTTGTTAAAATAAGGCGAACAATTTTGAGTAAATTCTTAACTTAAGTCTGAGAATGCTTTGTGAAATCGGGGCCAGGTCATTTGTTTTGGAAACTCGCGTCAGAGCTCATACGATCGGCTTTGGGCCCTTTTAGTAAGTGTAGGGGGACTGTGCCACATATGATTTACATAAAAGACAAATATAACGACAAGACATCATACTCAGAAACAACAAACAGACGTCAGTTATGTAATAAACCAATCAGCATTGATGTTTCTAGTGGATTGCCCACAGTTTCGTGTACCTCACGCCAAAAGCTTGTCATAACAGGTCGTTTCATTGGCTAATCCCTAAAATCATCCAGAACACGTCAATGGTAACAAATCTTCCAGATCCTAGTGTAGTAAAGATAAGTAAAACGAAATTTTGAACTATAAAAACGAATAGGACGTGTGTTTTATTATCAGATTGATCGAGATTGTCTAACTTCTGATCGAAAGTGAAAATTAAATCCTATAGTAAGTGTTCCATGGATGGTGGAAATATTAAGATGAAAATTAAATCATATAGTACATGTTCCATCACTAATTCAATAACACGGTAGATTAACCAAAATCAATTGTGTTGTCCAAGAAAGTTCATCGGGATTTTTCGGCGTGGTTTCCCATTTTCCGTTGTATAGGATGAAGGGCCCGACAAGGATTACTGTCTAGTCGTATACACATGGGCGTTATGTAAAAGATCCCTCAGCAGTTACAATTCGATACAAGAGTAGGTCGCAACTCAACTAGCCCTTGCCTACGTTAACGTGTACCTCAACAAAAACCCTGACAGTTGGAATAAGTCGTTCGTTATCCGTGCAAAATTTCCCTAATAGAAAGAGAGAGAGGGGGAGGGGTTATGATCACTCGGCAAAATCTAGGTCGTTTCGGGACTAACATATATTTCAATTTTATTTTAATAATCTGCCTGTGCGTAGTGGTCTTTTAGCAGTGGGAGGAAACCGGGGACTAAGAGAAAATCCACGAGGTTTGACAGGCGACCCTACTCCTTTTGACTATTAAGAGAATTTGTCTCTGATGTAAATCGACAATGTAATAAAGTAAAAGGACGAGAGACGGGGGAGGAAACAGAACAGCCCCGTCCGTCTAAAGTAAGATTTGTTTGAGGGATCTGTGATGTCAATCCACAATATAATACAGTAAAAGGACAGGAGACAGGGGAGGACAACAGAACAGCCCAGTCCGTCTAAAATAAGACACGGAACGTGTTTTAGAGACGAAAAAGAGAATGAGACATACCGTATAGAGGATTATTTTATATTATAACTTTCAGTGTATAACTCACATACATTCAACATTCAATATAATACTAACCCATTAATTAAAATCCCCGGATATAGTCTTAACCCTTTAAACACATAGAAACCAAGGTCCATTAAATAGCACAATTCAATTTAGATATTAACTAAATATGAAAGACGCCTTTGTCTGTACGGGATTTAATCGTACGGTGAGTCTTTGAGTTGAGAAAACTGACGAAATCTCACGATTGATTCAATAGTGAGCCTCGGCAAACATCGCCAAAATCACGCGCCACCTCTCATTACCGACTTACATCCATGGTTGTAAACTTTTATAAATATTGGCTATTCCTGAGTAATTTATTCAAAAGGCAATTTTATAAGATTGCCCAAAACTTAACTCCAGATAAACAACGATGCCCGAACATCTACAGTGCAATACAAAATGATCCGAACACATGCCGTTCTGTTAATATCCTTGTTCTCACACTCCTCATGTCGCTAAATATCTCTCTCTCCCGACACTCGTCATCCTGTCTCTGATTTAATACGTGGCGGATACAAATACCCTAGAGAAAATATTGTTTTTAATTAAAGAACATTTTTATTTATCCCAATGTATCACAAAGAAATGACCTCGCGGAGAAAATTTGGATGTTCCCACAAGTCGCAACACGTTTGTGACTCTTCACAGGTACAGGGTCAGCAGAGAAAATATTGTGTTTAATTAACGTTTGATGCAATGGTTTCCAAGTTCCAATAATCACAGAGGAAAGATTTGTGTTTTCTAAAACTCTTGTGTAGGTCCAAGGTCAGCAAAGAAAATATTGTGTTTAATTAACGTTTGATGCAATGGTTTCCAAGTTCCAATAATCACGGAGGAGAGATTTGTGTTTTCTAAGACTCTGTAATTGAGAATGATTGACTCGTATTATAAAGCAGAAGGGTCGGATATTAGACACATTAGCGTTTGATGATTTGGAGACAAAATTGGTATTAGGTGAATTTATCCCTCGGGCAAGACGTCTTTAGCATACACAAACTTGTTGACGTGAAGCCGGTATATTTTAAGAATAATATAAGGACAAGAATATTTACTGTTTAAGTGTGGTATCCATACTTATATCAACGTAATGTTCACAATGATGTTATCTTTTCCGTAAATAATCGCTCCCGACAGCTTCTTTTGTCTCTAGCATACACAAACTTGGTGACATGAAGCCGGTATTTTAAGAATAATATAAGGACAAGAACATTTACTGTTTAAGTGTGGTGTCCATACTTATTTCAACGTAATGTTCACAATGATGTTATCTTTTCCGTAAATAATCGCTCCCGACTGCTTCTCCTGTGGTTCGCCCCATTTTCCACCAGAGGAGGTGCGTATTCGGCTTTGTTGATCTTTTTAACGGGAGGTCGAAGACTGTACGATGCACTAGTATGATCCTCCAGAACACATTTAGGGAAAAGAATTTTACGAAATGCTTCTCGGAATTCTGAGTTAAATATGCTGTAAATAATGGGATTGAGAGATGAGTTCACATACCCTAACCAGGTGAGGATTTTAAAAACGACGGGCGCAATACACGTAGCACAAAACGCAGCTATAAGATTAACGGTAAAAAACGGCAACCAGCAAAATAAAAACACACCCATTATTATTCCTAGTGTAACGGCGGCTTTATGGTCCGACACTTTCGACGACACCTTCTTGTCCGATCCGCCGTTGTTAAACCGATCAGCCGTAGTGGTCGTCCGTTTCATACTTTCCACATGCTTGCGTGCATAAAGATAAAGTCGGCAATAAATGGAGAGCATGACAATACAGGGTATATAGAAACTAATCGCGGAGGATACGATTGCATAAATAGGGTTTAATTCAAATATACACATGTCCGCGTTCTTCGAGTTGGGGCCAGCCCCGTCACCAGGATCCTGGTGCCAGCCCAGATGGATGGGGACGAAGGAAATCAGTAACGACAAGCACCAGACCACCGAGATGAAACACATAGTCCTCCGTCCCGTCATGTAACTCTCGTATCGTAACGGGTCCTTAATGTGAATAAATCTATCCAAACTTATGGCACACAGGTTGAGGATCGACGCCGTGGAGCACATAATATCCGCGGAGATCCAAATTTTACAGAAGACGGCTCCGAATTCCCAAGTTCCTTGTATGTCGTTAGCAAGAGCAAACGTCATTACTAAAACGGCTACAAGGAGATCAGCGATGGCTAATGAGACTATAAATAAATTAGAATTTCTTTTAAGTTTTCTGTCGGTAAAAACGGCGACACAGACGAGGATATTTCCTGATATAGAGATGAATATAATACAAGCTAAAACGGTTCCTATAACGACTTTCTCCGGTAAATTATACACTTCCGTATCGGCTGCCCCCGTGTTGGTAATATTCGGGGGTTCCTGGGGCGAGTCACTGTTCCCATGAGTTTCGATATTGTAAGTGGGTAATGTCCAATTGACTGACATGACGAAGGCCCGATAACCACCAGAGGGCATTCCTCCGGTTGATCCCAAACAACGAACAACTTTTACTCCAGGTGTGTTGTTCCATTCCAAGTTGTATTCCTCCGCTCCTCCACCATCAGTATACGTCCGTGTTGTCAGCTGGCGTTACACACACTGCTCTAACTGCTGGGAGCTAGTTGGTGGGTCTAACCGTCTTAAGTATATTGACAGAGAGGTAAACACGGCTAGTCAGGCAGTGTTGCGAATCAATATCGGTTATAAGCTTAAACTAGTCAAATATAAATATATAACCGATCCTTTACTATATATATTATATGTATGTATATAGTACTAGAAGTTTTGATAGTATCGCGCGTTTCTTAATTGAGTAGTTTTGAACACGGGGTTTTCTCTCTCTCTCTGTGTTATCGCTTGCTATCTCTCTCTATTAATAAGATTAAACTAGTCAAATGTCCAATCCTTCCTTACTATATATATATATATATGTATACAGTATAGTACTAGAAGTTTCGATAGTATCGCGCGTTTCTTAATTGTGTAGTTTTGACACCAGGTTTTCTCTCTCTCATTGTGTTATCACTCGCTATCAATCTCTAGTAATAAGCTCAAACTAGTTAAATATAAATATAAACGATCCTATAAATATGTATGCATATAGTATTCCAAGTTTTGATAGTATCGCGCGTTTATTAGTTGAGTAGTTTCGTACACGGGATTTTATCTCTCTCTATGTGTTATCACTTGCTATCTCTCTTCTAGTAATAAGCCCAAACTAGTCAAATATATTTATAACGGATCCTCTACTATATACATTATATATAAATATGTATGCAATATAGTACTAGAAGTTTTGATAGTATCGCGCGTTTCTTAGTTGAGTAGTTTTGAACACCGGGCTTTCTCTTTCTCGCTATGTGTGTTATCACTCGCGATCTCTCTCTCTTGTCAGTTATTTTATTGTAGGGACTCGTTCATCTTTTGATCGAACGCTAGTTGTGAAAGACTCTGTGTGTTAAATGCGGTGGGAGGATATAGCTAGAGAGAGAGTGCGTGAGAGAGAGAGAAAGAGAGAGAGGTGCGGTTTAACGTCCACTCGACACAAACTAGGTCATTTCCGGACTAACACATGGTTCAATTTCATTTCAATAATTCGCTTGCAGTTGGAGGATCCAGAGGAAACCCACAAAGTTGGAGGTTGGATGGATGCTTGAAGTATTGTGAATTCATGAAGTGAAATAAAATGGGGTTTAACGTCCTAATGTTCTGCTCCTATACTAGGCGAATGAAGACGGGCATAGGCCATACAGTGTGTTATGAAGGAAATTTTGTCTGGGCACTGTTGCCTACTCCTATATCAAACTGTCAATGGATCTTTCACGTGCACGTCAATGTGTACCCTAGACCTTTTTTATTTCCCATCCGAACCACTACACCACTGACAAGGGGAAACCACGTCGGCAATTGAAGTATTGTGAGAGATAGGGAAACTGGTGATCGCGAGGCTTTATTTTATGTTTTGTTAAAAGGTTGCAATCGTAAACACGTGTGCTATATACAAAGTGATCTTTATATATAATACAAGTATTACATCTTGGGGGGGGGGGGGGGCACGTGGCTAAGTGGGTTAGTTGCTGGCTCGCTAGCCTGGAGGTCGGGTGTACGAACCCTGCATTTTGCCGAGAAAGTTCATCTCGATTTCCAGGCGTGGTTTCCATTTGGCAGTGATGTAGACAAAGGGCCTGACAAGGACAGCTGCCTATTCGTTCGGATGGGACGAAAAACTGAGGTACCGTGTTCACATTGGCGTGCACGTAAAAGATCCCTTGGCAGTTGGAACTATGTTGCTGCCCGGGGAAAATTTCCCTACTAGCACACTGTATGGCGTATGCCCGTCTTCAATTAGCTCAGGTTAGGTGCAGAAGCGTAGGACGTTAAACCCCATTGCATCATTCATTCATTGAATATAACACACGTGTCACATCTTCGTCATCCATGCGTGTCAATGTTTTCTTGATTTTAGGAATAACTTTAATTTAATATTTATTTTGTGGCTTTTATTATTTTGGTATGAAAAATTTATGTGCTATACATAATTCGGTTTTCATTGGCCCAGTCGGGGCAGAATAGTACGACGTACATATAGATCTTTACGAATCAATGCGCGGGGTAACTTGAGAAGCAAGTTGCTAGCGTGAATAAAATAGTTAATGTCCCTTCCCCGTCGTGATCGACGGATTTTAAAAGTATGGTGTTAACCTACAATAACATCAAATAACTTTAATTAATTTCAATCTTAGACGTAAATGAGATCTTAGCATCTTGCTTAGAATTTTTTATAATTGAAACAGATCATTTACAGGAAGCAAGAGCTCGCACCTGCGCACCATTAATTTGAAAATTGACTCTTTGAAGCCCAGTGATTGGTGTCAAATCTAAAGGTACAGATGCTTGTAAAGACAAAATGGAAATCCACCCAGAAATTAAAATGAAATGAAATGGAGTTTACCTTTCTACTGTGTTGCTCCTAAACTGGGCTAATGAAGAGAGGCATACACGGCATACAGTGTGCTATGAGTGAATTGTGCCCGGGCAGCGGCACTATCGCCTATACTCAAATATCTAATTCCATCTAACAAAGGATATTTTTACGTGCACGACAATGTGTAGGCCTACACGGGACCTCGTTTTTTCTCCAATCCGAACGACAAGACCACTGTTCTTGTTATGGCCTCCATTTGGCATCGCTGACAAGGGGAATCACGTCGGAAAATTTGGATGAATTTCTCGGCCAATGCAGGGATAGAATACCCGACCTCGGCGCTAGTGAACCATCGTCTTATCCACGTAGCCACTGTGACCCCCAAAATGCACCAAGAAGACCCGGCATCCGCTGTACGCAGTGTGCAATAAGATATTTACTCAAGGAGTCTTTAATGTGCACGGTCTTTCGACTAAACTCTGTTCTTTGCCAGGTACTCTCTTTTACACCATTGACAATGGACAACCAAACTGGAAAATCTCATGGAACTGTCTCGGCTAAAACCTGGATTGAAATGAGTATCTCTTTTCCAATACTAGGAAAATTGACTGATATAGGTAGCAGTCGCAGTTTTATAGTTTTGGGGGAGAGAGAGGGGGGAAAAATGGGGTTTAACGTCCACTCGACACAAACTAGGTCATTTTGAGCTAACATGTGGTTTTCAATTTTTTTTATTTCAAAAATTCGCTTGCGCGTAAGGGTCTTAAGCAGTTGGAGGAAACCGGGGTGCCCAGAGGAAACCTAGGAGGTTGAGAAGGCGCCCCTATCTCCATGTCACATACGCTGACACTAGGGCTCGAAGCCAGAGGTGACCGGCCAGCTAGAGGTCGAAGCGCGCCACTCTAGGCCACTAGGCCATCCCAAACCCACAGTTTTGGGGGAATCGTTCTGCACACCATTTATGGTATATGTTTCCTTGTAGTCTGTTTGATGCAGAATCGGTGGGGTGAATGGCCGAATGGTTAGCACGCGCGCTATATCATAAAGCCTGTCATTGAGTCAACTGGCGTAGTTTCGATTCCCCGATTGTACGTGGCAAGGAGTAGGGTCGCCTGTCCAACCTCGTGGGTTTTCTCCGAGTCCTACGGTTTCCCCCCACTGCTAAAGACCCCAAACTATTGAAATAAAATTTAAAAAACATATGTTAGTCCCAAAATGACCTAGTTTGTGTTAAGTGGGCGTTTAACCCCATTCTCTCCCTCTCTATCATGCAGCATCAGTTGTTTGGTACCGGTATCCAAAATCATTCTAGGTTGTGTCAGATTGAAGCACAATCTTGATTCGAGTTATAGTATTTCTTTCTTAACTTAAAGAGAGAGAGAGAGAGAGTAGGTTTAACGTCCACTCAGCACAACTAGGTCGTTTCGGGACTAACATATGATTTTTAAATTTTATTTCAATAATTCGCTTTCGCGTAGGGGTCTTTAGCATTGGGAGGAAACCGGAGTGCCCGGAGGAAACCCACGAGGTTGAGAAGGCGCCCCTATGACCAGAGGTGGCCGGCCAGCTAGAGGTCGAAGCGCGGCACTTTAGACCACTAGGCCATCCCAACCCCCATTCCCTTTAACTTGAAGAAGAACCCGTGATTCTCAATCATCTATCAACGACCTCGGCACAATGACCATATATGCTATAAATGTGTCGTCCTTTATTCATTGACTGGGATATCACTTCGGTGAGAGCGGCCGTAAATTAAAGGTATTCACGTCATTGACTGGTGATCGTTAGACATTAAAGGTGTGGGCAGCAGGTGATAAGAAATCAATGACAACTGAAAAAATGCCCTAGTTTACGTTAAGGATTAGTTAATAATTCCTCGACTATTTTTTTATTAAGAATGATCCGAAAGTCTGTTTTTGCTTGTTAGTGTCTGGGGTATTGTACTTTAATAAAGCATATTATTATGGAATGTCTTTCTCCGAGTGACACAAAAGTGTGGAATTTGAAGCAAAATATTTGCCCCTTGGAGATCAGCATACCTCTTTTTGTAATCAAAATTCTGCTTTTAAAAATGCTTGGAACGCACTACGCGATAAGGGAGGTAACTCCTGTATTAATTTGTTTTAATCTGGTTTGGGGTATCTCGCTCTACTGAAAAACATTCGTGTCTGTTAACATGCCATATGTAAAGGTAAGACATTTAGATCTACCATCTTTGGGAAATCAAACTTTTTAAAAGCCATAATATTCAATTTTTGTTTTAAACCTAAAAATAGCTCAAATTTGTAACTGATTCCGCCACACCTTTTAATACAATAGATAAATAAACAATATAATATTATGTGGACACAATTGTGACTGACATATTGAGACTACTCTTCCTTCAGACTGGAAACTGGATATTTTAATTTTTTGTCATTATGACAATACTCTTCCCTTAGAGCTATAATCTGCTGAAAACAAGAGATTTATTGTGTCGTGTCTTGGTCCTGCAGCCTAGTCGGAGCAGGATAGAGAAATGGGGTTAAACGTCAACTCGACAAAAACTAGGTCATTTTGAGACTAACACATGGTTAAATTTTATTTCAATAATTCGCTTGCGCGTAGGGTCTTTAGCAGTGGGAGGAAACCCTAGAAATCGGAGAAAACCCATTTCTAGTCCCGTAAAAAACAAATATGAATCGAAACAAGAGTAGCGCTTGTATCTAAAAAAAAGAAAAATAGACGCACCGCTGCCCGAGTCACAATATCAACCATGTATGCTCGGCTTTACTACACCAGTTAGTTATGAAAAGCAGAACGATGACCTAGGGCATTTCGGGACTAATATATGGTTTAATTTATTTCAATGCGCGTAGGGGTCTTTAGTAGTGGGAGGAAACCGGAGGACCCGGAGAAACAACACGGGGTTGGACAGGCGATCTTACTCCTTGTCACATATAACCGGGGCTCGAAACCACGCCAGTTGACTCAAAGACAGGCTTTTTGATACAGCACGCAACGTGCTAGCCATTCGGCCTCCCAACCCCCTGGAACAGAACAGTGGGATGTTAAACCCCATTTATATGTACTACTGGGACGCTCAATGTTATAGCAAATATTTTTTGGTATATAAATTGTGGGGTGGGATTCCGGATGTTTTCTCCTTTCTAATGGCAGTCAATTACTGTTATTGTCAGATATCCTCTCAGTCTCCTATATCAACTTTTGGTCCTCGAGCAGAAATTCGTGTATCTGTTACCAACCTTCACTACAGTCAGTTTTATAGAAGGATAACTCGTGTTTTCCTTTTGTGTTTGTCACTTCCGTTTATAGAAACCTTGTTTAAGCTTCTGTCGGGGCGATACTATATATCGGAAAACACCGGGAAAATACTGGAAAACAACCGGAAAATACCGGAAAACACCCGAGAAAAAAAAATACCGGAAACACACTTAATACCGGAAAACACACTAAATAGGTAACCACCAGAAAAAAACTAACCCTAACCCTCACCTCCCGCAGACAAAGGACAAGGCTCCGGGTAACCTACATGTGGTGTTTTCCGGTATTTAGTGTTGTTCCGGTGTTGTTCCGGTGATTTCCGGTAGTTTTCCGGTGATTTCCAGTTGTTTTCTGGTGTTTTCCGGTACATCACATTGTCGCATCTGTCGTACTAGTGTAGCAATGATATCTGTGTTAAAATTATATTTGGAACGTGTTTAACAAGTTCTATAACATCTGTGATAATGGCCGACACCAATATTGTCCTTTAATGCTGAGTAATAACGTTAGTGCAGATTATCGTAGATTTAAGCAGAACACATTTAGATACATATTGTCCAAAATCAATGTCATCGCTATAACCCCGATCCTTGTCAATATTATACAAAAGGAAACAGTTTTACGTTCTCTGAATTGTGCATAAACAAGTTTTTTCTATTTTCTTACGGTTATTGACATCATGCAGCTGCAAGATTTATGTAAACTTTAGCCATTAAACGGTTATAAAATATAGGACGTGAGAGTATAATAAATTTCCATGTTAACCTACATTATGTTAGAACAGTATCGAGGGAATACGTGGGAATAAAACGAAGGGATTAGAAACTCTGATCTCGTTGATTATCTCCCCTTGCTAATCCTTCTTTCGCGTTCATGCTTATTATCTCCCCTTGATAAACCATTATTCGGAGTCGAACTACCGCTGACGTCCTCTTCGTGGGGGGGGGGGGGCACGTGGCTAAATGGGTAAAGCACTGGCTTACTAGCCTGGAGGTCGAGTGTTCGATCACTGGATTGGCCGAGAAGGTTCATCTCGATTTTCAGGCGATGATTCCCTTTGTCAGTTATACAGAGCAGAGGGCCTGACAAGGACAGCTGTCAAGTCGTTTGGATGGGACAAAACTCCGAGGTCCCGTGTACACATTGACGTGCACGTAAAAGATCCATTGACAGTCAGTTGGAATTCGATATACAAGTAGGCCGTAGCGCCGTTGCCCGAGAACAATTTCCCTCATAGCATACTGTATGATGTATGCCCTGGTTTATCGTCATTGAGTCAACTGGTGTGGGTTCGATTTCTCGGATGTACGCGGCAAGGAGTAGAGTCGCCAGTCAAGCCTTGAGGGTTTTCTCCGAATTCTCCAGTGTCCTCCCAATGCTAAAGAACCCAACGCACAAGCGAAGTATTGAAATGAAATTGAACCATAAATTATGTTAGCCCCGAAATGACCTAGTTTGTTTCATGTGAACGTTAAACCCATTCTATCTCTCTCTCCATCTCTCTTTCTATCTCTCTCCCTCTATCGCTCTCTCTATCTCGCCATATCTCTCTCTCTCTCTCTCTCTCTCTCTCTCTGGTCTAATATCTTATTTTCGTGGTAAATACGTTTTTGAATTCTTCCAAAAAACTAAATGAAAATTGGTAATCAGAGATTCCACTCCCTCCATTCATTTCATCAGGTTTTATTGTTCAATTTATGAAGCTAGTTAATGTTATATGGGTTTATTTCTTTTTACAAGCCAGTCGCTTGTTAATACTAGACATAGTGCGTGTCACGGTACAACAGCTGAGGCAGAATATAGTAAATAGAACAATACCCAAGTTACATACTTTATATAGATCTAGAAATTAAATGGGGGTTAACGCCCTAGTGTACTGTTCCGAACTGGGTTAATGAAGACGTGCATGCGCCATTCAGTGGGCTATGAGGGGAATTTTGCCCGAACAGCGGCGCTACGGTCTTTTCTTATTTTGAATTCCAACTGCAAAGGAATTTTTTTTTTGAACATGTCAATGTGTACACGGGACTTCGGTTTTCATGCCATCCGAACGACTAGACAGCTGTCCTTGTCAGACCATTATATGTCCACATCTCGCTATTATATGTTTAACTACTACATTCAAGGGTTACATCTTTATTAAAAACATTCGCTCTAAAAAAAACAACAAACTGACTGTATTAGCTAATCGGTGCATTGTTCTGATTCTCGATGTAAATCGGTTTTCATAGAATATTAAAATGTCTGAATTAATTTCAATTAGCGCCTTAATTTACATAAAACGTTTTCGTCATTATTCTAATTGGATTCCCTAATTTCTGTATCCATGTGATATAAAACATTAAAATTTACATACAACCTTGAATTATACCTTTTTAAAGTGCTATTTTATTCTTTATATTAGTAGTGTAATTTGTGAAGAAAAACTATTTGAATTTTCTATTAATTTTTCTTTTCTATTCCAGGAATTTTAGATCCTTTGCTAACTATACGATTGTGAAATGTAAATTCTAAAAGGGATTTCAATCCAATTCCATTCAGTCTTAACACCTGGGCGTACTCGGGTGAATCAGTTTATTCACATTCATATTACAGTATTATATATGTTGCGACCAACTTGTTCCTGTTTCTAGATGCCAAATAATAGAGATATACCTCCTTTAAATGCTAAACAATTAATTTGAGTACATCGCGGATTAGATATTTTTTGGACTATACAAAGACTGGAGAATTAAGTCTTTATCTGTCCATTATATTGATTTGGACCATACCGGTCTTTTGTCTTAAACGATCAAAAGGGTTGGTTTAACTCTTCGTTATAAAATAACCGTTTTTAATCGAAAGCCAATTCTCACCAAGAACTCTAAAAACTCGGCTGTCAACGATTCGTCTGGTTGATTAGATAAATAAATAAATTGTAATTTGTGTTCAGGAAATGTTTGTTGACTGACCGAAGACTTCAAAGGGAACTTATAAAAAGGATTGACCTATATTAATTTCAAGGCGTTCATAAAGCGTCCCATCCTCGCCGTTTTCTGGAGGAGAACTTCCAACTCCTCAATATATGTTCTGAAAAGGATGTGCAAGTTGATACCAATATAATTAGAAGAACGTGCAACTTGCTATAACAGTTCTGAGAAGAACGTGCAACGTGCTACAACTGTTCTGAGAAGAACGTGCTACAGATGTCCTTAGTAGATGTTCTGAGAAGAACGTGCAACATCATACCCACGGGATATGTACATGTACTATATATGAGAATCGGGTTTATTGTCCACTTATTTCCCTGTTCGCTATATTTGTGTAACGTGGTTAATTGACGTATAGGAGGGGAATGTGACCCAATCCTTGTCACGTACAAGTTTAGGACCGAAACGGCACTACACGACTTAATATCAGTCCATATAATCTACAGCGCATGTCCACAACACACACACATCTGGAATAGCCCCTTTAAGCGTAGTGTGTTAACCTATATGAGTATTCTTGTGCATTACGATTCCCCGGTTGTACATGACAAGCAGTAGGGTCGCCTGGGTTTTCTCTGGGTCGCTCCAACTGCCAAAGGACCCTTACGCGCAAGCGAATTATTGATATAAAATTGAACTATATATGTTAGTCCCGAAATGACCTTGTTTGTATCGAGTGGTTGTTAAAAACCATCTCTCTCTATCTCTCTCTCTCTCTTCTCTCTCTCCCTCTCTCAAACCGTCGCCACATACACAAACTAGTTATAACATTTCCTGATCAGTTTTCAATTTCATAACCTTCCTAACCACCATCGATTAATACCATACACGTTCTACGAACATGACAATTATTAATTGGTTGTATGCAAGACCAGGTCAGGTTAATTGCATGCACACTTCAAAAGCTTGTTGAACTTTACTGTACTGATGTGTTAATTTTAACAGCATACATACGGAAACTCAGGACTGATTTACACGGGCGGATGTTTTATTTGTTGAAGTACACGAGCAATTTACTGAACAACCGGCGACGACGTACTAGTTACAACTAATTACCAGACGGCAGAGCCAGGTTTCCATATTTGATCACGTGACGTAAGGTCGGGTTTACCGCTCAATTCCTCCTGGAGTTATATAACCGCCAATTTTTGGAAAAACGGCGTGATATTTAGGATTGCGCATATTAGTCAAACCAACTAGTGGCTTCACGATAGACTGTTTGACGTGATGTGACGTCAGGCTTATTGCCCGATTCCACCTAGGTTTATATCACCTCCATTAAAGCTGCACGTGATTTTAGCTTGCGCTGATTGGTCTAACCTAGAATTTGGCTACACTAGAGATATCTTGCTGTGAAATACACGATCACTGAACAACGAGCAATTCTTTCTCATCTAATATTAATCTAATAATATAGAAGTTGAGTGAGGGGGGGGGGGGGTTGCCTGAAAAAATCTCCAATGTGCGTCAGGCTTTAAAGAAGACACCACAGTGGTTATTAGACTGTCGCCGATCACGACTCGGGTACCATGGTCTAAGGTGCACCACATGACACAAGGATCTTCAGACTAAACTGACAATATGGGATTGGTGGCGGGGGGGGGGGGGCATTGCCTGAGAAAATTTCCAATGTGCGTCAGGCTTTAATCACGACTCGGGTACTATGGTCTAGGGTGCACCACGTGACAGGAGAACCTTCAGGATAATCGGAAGGCTATTAAATGTCTATGGAATGGGATAATTAAACGGAAAATAAAAAACGAGTTAGTGATTGACGGAAAACGCTTCAAGAATGAGAGTTGAAATTTTGACTCATCAATCGTTTGGTGTCTAATATAAAAGGTCAATGTTTAAAATGGCGGGTCTATCGCAATGAGACGAGAGTGAAAGGCAGCCACGCGACTTAAAGATGGAAATTTTTATACGAAATGTCCACAAGTCGTCCATCATTTAATTGCTTGAGTGCAAATCTTGAAAAATTAAAGTTTTTCTGTCTCGCTGAGATGTATATCCTCGTCACTCCGAGGTGTCTATACTGTCTGAGTGGATTTCATTTGTTACAATTTTTTATTAGAAACTATCAAACGTTTGACTTGTATTGTATATGGGTTGATTTTAACTTCCACGTCAACTGTCTTGTTGATTTCATGGTTATTTTATTACTTATAATAACCGAGGTTTACGAGTTTTGTCAGTGGGGTTTGTTTTCTGGAGTTCGGTTTCAGTTTTATGAGTGTCTCCTATTATTGTCGCTGCCCACCATCGGTTACCAAGTTATAGGGTTAATAGTATTAAAATTTAAATATAATTTATTAAAACATGACATTGGACATTAAATGAATGAATTAATATGGGAACGAATGAATAAATGAAAGAATTATATCCCCGTTACAATATATGCTCCCTCTTTATTATAGTGTCACTCCTTAACATCCGTGAGTTTTACGGCTAATATTCAGGAGGGATTTCCGTTTGTTGATTTTGTAAGAATGTTACTTCTACCTGGTGGGAACGTTTTCTACAGAACAAGTCTCTTTTAACAACCTGCAAACCCCAGGGTCCTGAACTAGAGAGAGAGAGAGGGGGGAGGGGGTAACGTACACCCGATATAAACTAGGTCATTTTAGGACTAACATATGTTTCAATTGTTTTCAATAATTCGCTTTAGTAGGCCTGTTGACTCGACTGACAGACCTTATGTTACAACGTACCCGCCTAACAATTCGGCCACCCGATGTTCATCATATAAAGCCGAACATACATGATGGCAATTGTGATCGGCGCGTCTATTTTTCTATTTCTTTTCTCATGTAAACGCTACTCTTGTTTCGATTTCTATTTGCCATACTGCCAATTCTATATAAGGGACCTCGGAACTTTTGGTCAAGTCCGAACGCCTAGACAAGTAGCTTTTCTCGGTCACTATTAACAAGTGGAACTCGGCCTAGAAAATCTTTAGTACGGTCCTCGGTCAATATCTGTCTTACTGATTATGTACATTTGATCTATATATCTTACATCATACAAATCCTTAAGTAACTATTAGTCGTTCGGGTGGGAGAAAAAACTCGTCCTAGAAATCCTTAAGTAACTATTAGTCGCTCGGGTGGGACAAAAAACTCGTCCTAGAAAGTCTTGAGGACGGTCCTCGGTCCATGTCCGTGTTACTGATGTATATATCTTGCATCATACAATTTATCAACTATTAGTCGTTCGGATGGGACAAAAAAAAACCACGCCCCGTGTATACATTGGCGTGCACATAAAAGATCCCTTGGCAGTTCGAATTCAATATATATATAATATTGTCTGGGCAACATTTTCCCTCATAGTACACAATATGGCGTATTTAACGTCTTCATTATCCCCGAACGATAGGACGTTAAACCCCATTTTATTTCCAAGTGAATGTTCCTATTATATTTATGCCCTTTCTGATCATGGAAATTGTGTAGGTTGTAAATAACGTTTGAGACATATACCTGTTATATCTAAAGTTATTTTTTGTTGATACAATAAAATATGTTTATATACATTGTGTACCCTGGGCCTATTCATAAACTATTTATAAAATTTATAATTACAGAAAGGAACATTTTGATTAACGGTTATCCAATCCCGTTTTATGTAAAGCTATTTTTGTTTATACAGTAAAATATATTATTATACCCCTGAACCCCTGGGTAGTTAACAAGCACCATACCCCTGTCCCCTGTAGAAGAAAATAACTGGTTGTATTGTTTATAGTGTTACGTTGATTCTGTTGAAGAGGTTGTGGTAAATTGAAATTATATGTCTATACAAGCGGATGAAGACCACTATATTCAAGCGGACGAAGACCACTACATAATTAGTGTTGTATGTCACGTAATAATATGATGTATGTGGAAATGTTAACATTGCGTGTCGTATAATTTTCATCTGATCGATACAGTAAATGGTACAATGTTTTATTTCGAGATAAATAACCTTTAGAAAAAAACCTGGTCTGTTTTTTATTCTCCACATGTGTCTTTATTTTACCGACGTGGTTTCCCTTCCATGTCGTATAATTTTCATAATATCGATACAGTTAATGATACTATGTTTTAAAACCTGGTCTGTTTTTTATTCTCAATATGTGTCTTTAGTTTGACTTGTTTTATTTTTGGTATTATTATAGGTTGATACTATCCGGGAGGTGTTCAATTATATCGTTTCAGAATAGAATACAGACCTAGCTCCGAGTTCACAAAACATTCACAGACTTAAGTTAAGAATTTACGCAAAACTATAAAATATAGCCCTGTATAAAACGTCTTCCTTTTTAATGTATCAAATTGTGTTTCTGGATCAAAAATATTTCTCATAAACAGTGATTCAAAGTTGAATAAATTCATAACTTAAGTCTATGAATTCTTTGTGAACACGAGGCCGTGTTTATATTATATTCTGCATAATATTTGGCTTTGCTTTGACTGGCGTTCATCTTTCCCTTTTATACGCCCACATTTTCATGTGAACGTATATTGTCGTCGCCCCTGTTCGTCCGTCCGGACAATTGTTTGTGAACACAGTACAGGTCACAAATTTTATCTGATTTTAATGAAACTTGAAATATAGGATATCACCATCAGATCTCGGTTATTACGGCCCCTGATTGTACGAAAAATCATGTTTTAAGCATGTGAACGCTGTAAAGGTCACAATTTTGAACCGATTGTGATGAAACTTTAAATGCATGTTTATAACCCACAGATATTGGGTCCTTTCGATATTTGCGCATATCGGATCGTAACTTCTTGAATATATGGCCCCTGATTATACGAAAAATCGCCATTTTTAGCTTGTGGTCTCTCTGGAGGTCACAATTATTATCCGATTTAAAAAAAATCTGGTTGATAATATCACCGTTACATCGTAAGAAAGGTTGAGTTCTAATTTTGTAAACCCGGACCAAAACTGTCGGACAAAATGGCCGCCGATTACGCGAATAGTGTAAAAAATATGGTATATCAAGGTTGTGGACCCTGTAGAGATCACAATTTTAATCCGATTTTGATGTAACTTGAAATGCATGTTTACAACTCAAAGATCCTAGCTCCATTCGATATTTGCGCATATCGGATCGTAACTTCATGGCATATGGCCCTTGATTTTAGGAAATATCACATTCTTTTTAGCTTGTACTCTATCCAACTCCTGTGTGTGTGCATCAGCGGCTGGTTTGTTATTTGTATAGGTGTCTAATATCCGGAACGTGTCCTATTATATCGAAGGGTAATTTTGTCGATATCTGAACCCTTTTCTGACATGCAGCGTCCTGTTTATTTCATCCTATGATTGATGCAAGCAAAATACAATTTTAACAGCTTTTCCACCAAATTGTATATTTGATTTTAGAATGTAGGTTTTGAAAATATGTACGACAAGACAAAAGCTCGATTCAGCTTCCTGTTACGTTGTTGTTGGATGTCGACTTTTTATAGTTGAGAAAGGGCTTCTAGGCTTCTACTGCCGGAAATAACATTCCGATTCTGGTTTGTGTCTGAAGAATTTTGTAAGTTGTCTCTCATTCGAATTATATTGTCTGCAGGAATTGTTTTGTTTGGGGTTTTTTTTGTGGCAGAAATGTGCAAACTAAGCTTTCCTGGTTTTAAGTGATAGATTACAACCAGTAGTGTTACAGAAAAAAAAGCCAAATCAATTGGCCATTATGGACAGCAATCATACATATACACTTAAAGTAGCTAAGTCTCTAACTCCATATCATCTAAAATCTTCGACAATCAAAACACGAATTATTTGTCAATTTAAATCAACATTGATGTTAAGATCTTACCGGTAAAAGATGGGCTTCTGATATCCAATATTTAAGACAAAATAAACATTTTACTATTGGTACACAAACCGTCTACCATAATGCGTTTCAGCTTAAAAAGTAACAATTTTTAAGGAACTCGAAGAACGAGGCTAGACACATACCACAAGTCCTGTCAAACGGTGATATCATATTTGTACCTCGAGAGCATGCACAATACATACTAGAATGTGCTAGAGATTGCTATTCGATTGAGACTTCTGTCGAATTAAACTGATTATAAATTATAATAAAATACAAACGTTTATATTACATTATAATATATAGGTAGCGACCCATTAGTGTCAATTTCTAGGTCCGAAATATTAGCGGCTTAGTTCCTTTAAGTTTAAGGTGAATTACAGACTGACCTTGGTTACTAAACCTAGTTGTGGTCAACCCAGACAGGATGCAGGGAGAGATAATCCGTGATGAGTTTAATTCCATGTAAATGATAGTCTACGGAGGCAGGATTCATGGCAACTAGACCATCGGGTTACATAAAAATATCTGTTGGTAAAGTTCGTGAGTTGAATTTCAAGTAAATGATAGTCTATGGTGTAATCACCGAATGGAAATATATGTTGGTAAAGTTCGTGACTGTAAGAGTGAGAGTTGGCACTGTTTAAATATTGTTAGTGAGAAGGTCAATTGAATTAACTTCAAGTCAAGATACAGATAATAGGAAGAGATGGCTGGTCTCCATGTTCAGGGACGAAGATTAAGCAGTTTATTCCAGGCCTACAGCAAAGTGTGTGTTTGTTTACTTCATATGGCAGCCAAATCTATTTTTTATACGTGTTTTTATCTTTAATGACCGAGAATTTGGCCTCTAGCTTCTTCTTTAATTCTTGTCGTCTCGCAGATTTACATGTCTAAATATACACGGGGAGGAAGTGGCAAAGTGTCAAGGAGAGAGAGAGAGAGTGTGAGAGAGAGTGTGTGAGAGAGAGTGAGAGACAGAGATAGCACGCACTACACCTTCAGAATTTGGCCGCTAGCTACATCTTTAATTCTTGTCGTCTTGCAGATTTCGATTTTTTTACGAAATAATATACATGTCTTAATATACATGGGGGAGGAAGTTGTAGAGTGTCAAGGAGAGCGAGAGTGTGTGTGTGTATGAGAGAGAGAGAGAGAGAGAGAGAGAGGGAGAGAGAGAGAGATCATGCATTATACCTTCAGAGAGAGGGAGAGAGAGGGTGACAGAGAATATGAGACAGAGAGAGGAAGAGAGACAGAGATAGCACGCATTATACCTTCAGTTAAGAGTTTGTGTCAAAATCACTGAAATTCCATTGTATTGTGTCACACATAATTTCTTGGGTTAAAACGCTCCACATTTCGGACAGATTATGTTCTTGATCAGGACATGGAGTTTAGAAATGGTTGAAACGATGCCAAAATAACAGATATTCTAATACCCATCTGACCAAAATGTCTTACAGAATATTGACATGCATGTACTTTATTTCACGTGTCGTTTTTGTAAGATGTCACTTCGTATTCATGTTATACAGTAAAAGACGGAAGTCGCTTTCTGCAGATTTCAGAAGGAAGCGCGTACTAAGCGGAATGGTGAGAGTTTTTAATATTGTCAATGTCAAGATCGCTGCAGGAGGTAAATGTTATGAAGTAACCGACCACGAAACTGCTCTGCTGGAGAAAAAAGACTTCAGAAAAAACCCTCGAAAGGAAAACCGGTTATTCTTTTTCTCTGGTTATTTTCTTCAGTCTTTCGTCACCACCATACACTTAAAACTTTACAACAATACGAGCGATAATCCCGATAGAGTCTTGGAAACGCTAAAACGGGAAACCAAAACAACGAGAACATTCTGCAGTACGAAGGACTGGACTCTGCTCTAACAGTCCAAACTTGTGGGTTTTCTCCGGATCCTCCGGTTTCCTCCCACTGCTAAAGACCCCTTCCCGCAAGCCAATTATTGAAATAAGATTAAAACATATGTTCGTCCCGAAATGACCTAGTTTGTGTTGAGTGGACGTTAAACCCCACTTTCCTCTCTCTCTCTCTCTCTCTGCTCTAACATAAAATATACGAGAACGGCACTACATGTCAACACAACCAATACGACGAACCCCAGTAGTGTTACAATCGACTACCGATGTTTCCGAACTGTAAAAACTATATTGTAGGAAATATTCATTGTAATGATATGAAACACAGTAATATGTGTTGTAACGTTTTTAAAGTGTCCCGTGCACGTTAAAGACTCCATTAAAAGTAAGAGTTCTTTTTGGTACGTGATGTGAACGTAATTCAACTCTCTACTAAATCAAATCTCATCAAAATCGATTGAAAGGAAAACTCGATCTAATCTACCCTGGTAAATAGTTTATAGATCCTATGTGATACCTTGCTAAATAGTTTAAAGGGACAATCCCGAATTAAACAGAGGCTCAATAATGTGATACCTTGCTAAATAGTTTAAAGGTCATATGTGATACCTTTCTAACTAGGTTAAAGATGCTATGTGATACCTTGTGTTAACAACCCGCCCCCACCCAATGAAAGCAGTGTCAATGACTTAAGAGATTCACTACCAGTTAGCTATAAGTACCTATGGCATCGTGCACAGGGCGATTGCATGTCCAGGCAGTGAATAATGTTTGGTTATGGGGATGGTAAAAACAAAGTCCACGTTTGGAAGTTAAACCATTTAAAAATATATCCGTGCATATATACAAATTTATCAGTACACTAGGAGCAAAGAAGACATAAATCTGAATTCCAAATATTGACGTAAAGAATTGGAAATTTTAAAAAAATATTTTATGACAATTTAATGAATAAAGTTTATATAAATCTTGCAGCTGCACGGTTTTCAATTAATGAGTGAATATAGAAAATACAAGTTTATGCGAAATTCAATAATTGTTTTGTTATGGTTACAGCGAAAGAGAGATAGACAAATCGGTTTAAAGTCCACAAATTAGTTCATTTCTTGACTAACTCGTGGTTCAAAATCATTTCAATAATTCGCTTGTGCGTAAGGGACTTTATCGGATGGAGGAAACCGGAGGTAACTGGGAGAACCCACTAGTTCGAACAGGCGACCGCCCTCTATGACACGTTTAACCGGGACTCGACACCACGCCACTTGACTCAATGACATACCTTGCGATTTGACGGTGACAGGTGAAATCACTAGACACCCACTCCTGTTGTTATGGTTACCACAAGTGTCCTTAGAGACATTATTCGCCATTTGCTAGACCAGGAACTGGACCCAAGTTTTACGCACTTTGTTCCTCTATTTGTTCTTGGAATGGGTATGCCCTGGGAAACAAGCCTAAAGCCCCGTAAAATCCAGTACGGTCGACATGAGACTTGGCATGCATGTTCCTTGTACAATGGCGCGTCGTTTGAATGGCGTCCATTTGTGATACGCCACGATTCCAAGATGGCGGCGATGATGCCATGCTCGGTTCTTTGTCCATAGTACGCACGTGCTTGTTCGGTAACCCATCTAATATTTCAGGGGGGGGGGGGGTTACGTTAATATGTACTTACATTGGTTATTTAACATTTAATTAAGACAACAACTTTCAGCGGTAGATAATCCCCGATCTCGGATTGAATCGTATTAAAAAAGGAATTCACAAAAACATGGAGTTTAACGTCCAATTAGGTCATTTTATGGAGAAAATGAAATTAGAATTGTGAATAGGAGTGGGGAAAATCGGCGAAATCCCATGGGGTAGGTTAAGCAATCCTACTCTTTGTCAGATACAGGTGGGAAATCGGAGGACCCGGAGAAATACTACGAGGTTGGGAAAGGTACCTTATTCCTTGTTGGATAGGGGTGGGGAATCGAAACAGACAATGACAGACCTTGAGATCTAGAGTCCAAGTGGTAAACCAACCGCCCAACATTTAGGAACGATATCTTGATACCGCCAACCACAAAAGTTTATTTGATTAACGTGCAGGAAGAATGGTCTGACAAGGACTGGTGTCTAGTCGTTCGGTTGGAATTCGATATAAGAGTGGATCGTAGCGCCGCTGTCCGGGCAAAATTAACCCCATGACACACTGTATGCTGTATGTCCGTCTTCATTCGCCCAGTCTGGGCAGAACAGTAGGACGTTAAACCTCATTTAGTATTTGGATTTCCACTCGGATTTACTAAAAAATAAAAATAGTAGTGTAACTTAAAGTTACATTATTCAAGATATAGATAAGAACTAGCCATTCTTGCTATACTAGTTCGAAAGTAGATGATGTAAAATGAATAATTTGAAAATTTTATTCAAATTACTCTATTGCAAGCGAAGAAATAGGCATTTAAAGATTTGACCGACCTGTGCAATAATTTCAACCACGGTCCTGGTTGATCAAAGCTACGACTCGAAGCGTCTAGCCGCGCCATATTTGATTTACCGCTGAAACGTTTTAATCTGTTTAATATCGGAGCAATCTGATGCCATCCAAAGTTGATTAAGGCCTGGATCAGTTAATTAATGTCTAAGTAATACTTTAGAAAACATTTCATGCCCAAATAAAGACCTGCACTAGGCAGATTTAGCTCTTGAATAATGCATGTTTAATATAATAGCGTCGTGAATTTAAACCACAACATAAAATCCAATATATAAATGTGACTTTAAGTAAAAACCACAACTCGGATTCTGATTTCAGGGTAATAAACTCGGTCAACTGAAAGAAAATAAAAACGTTTAAAACCATAGGAAACACGATGAAGGTTATTCTAGAAGCACTTCCATACAAAAACTGAAATCAGCTTGTGATGAAATTATGTAACATAAAATATGTGAAAAAAATACATCAAGCAGTTCATCTGGAAAATTCATTTCCAACACGAGATTTATTAGAGGTGAAATAAATGGAATAAATAGAGTTTTGTTAAGTTCTCTCGTAAAGAAGCAGGTCAACATATCGACTTATTCGTCATCATTTTTTTAATTTGTTGAAATGATTTTTTGTGTGTTTCTTAGTGTATTGTTGACTTCATCTAGTTCATAGAGATTGTTCGTCGTTTCTCATAAAATTAAACCATATGTTGAACTCTCTCTCTCTTTCTCTCTTTCTCCCATTTTGTCATTCTCTCTCTCTCTCTCTCTCTCTCGTCCGTCGTTGTCTCTGTTTGTCGTTCATGTTCTACGAGAAACCGAGGTCCCGTGTACATATTTGTGTGCACGATTACAGATCCCTTGGTAGTTGAAATTAGATATAAGAGTAGGCAGTTACGCCGCTGCCCGGGCAAAATTTCCCTCATCTTGATAAAACCAGGCTTTTATTTTAAGCAAATAATGTGTAAGTGCAATTTACCCTTCATTATCAAGCACAGCACATGGGTCATTCACTGTATAGAACTCCAAAGAAACAACAATCTATTATCAGGTCACCCAACGAAACAATTGAGACCGGTTAAATACACAATTCTTCGATATTTCATTTTTGAGTCTCGGTTTAAATCGGGATACTCCCTTTTAAAACATAAATTTCCACTAAACTTACTAGTTACTATCTGTAAGCATATTTAAGTACTAAACTAAATTAAATATATTAGCATTTATAAAACGTAGCAATTCAAACATGATATCTATGGTTCCCGATGTAGTTTAGTTCATGTTGTATCTATAGTTGTATCTATGTTTATTTTGTATTTATAGTTCCTGCTGTATCTATAGTTCCCGATGTGGTTTAGTTCATGTTGTATCTTAGCTCATGTTGTATCTATAGTTCCCAATGTAGTTTAGTTCATGTTATATTTATGTAGCTGTTTTATATACCTGGGTCCGTATTCAAAGGTTTTCTAAAAGTTAAGTAAAAATACTTAATTTTTCCACTTAACCATGTGTCTTACCTTTAATCGGTATTCAAAGGCTCTATTTTTCATTTGCTTGGCTATGTGAAAACTTAACTCCACACTTAAATTATGGAAAACTCACATTCGCCAAAAAGCATGAATTTTCAATTTATGGAATACCCTCCACTGCCAAAAATCACGAATTTCTAACATTGCAAGCAAGTTATGCTCCCTTAAGAGCATCAACTATACTCTATTAAATTCTTAGTTATAACTATGAAAATGTTTGTCGAAACATTATACACGTATTGTAACGTTTGAAAATAATATGATTGTAATTTGGATAAATTATGGTATTGTGCATCCTTGGCTGAAATGGCTGTTTTCATAGATTTTTTCCTCTAAAATTCCATCTCAAATACATTACAATAAATAGGGGCAGTATAATGATAGATATTGTAAACTTTAATTTTTTAACACTGTATCACGAATAGAAAAAACATATTATTAGCAATACACAATGGCCTTTGCCTTCTAATTTAGACTGGACAAATCATACAGGTTTTTTTTTATAAATTTATCATTTGCGAAATTCATTGATTTTTTGTACGTACCTACATTTTAGATTTTCAAAGGCCTGGCACGGACGGTACGTACGAAAGATGCATGTTGCATTATATTTTAACTGAATAAATACTATCGATTATGTATATGGGAATGAGATGTAAAAAAATAAATCATGCCTTGCTTCTAGCGGTAGTATAAATAATTTTAAAAAATGTATAAAGATCTTTGAATTTAACTATGACAATTGCGGAAACATGATGAAGCTTGTATACAAACATGATAGATGATCGGAAAAAGATATCCATTACTATCTCGGTGGTAATAACTTTTTGGTCTATTATGGCACCACAACATCAAAGCTGCCGACGAAAAAGGTAATAAGAGGCCAGCTACGCTCGGCGACATTGTCTTTGTTTCAATCTGAATCCCCTAACATTTAAAATCGCCACAACGGGACTGCTACTACAGCGTTTAAAGAAGTAATTATAATCTCACTTAACTTTAAGGTACCTCCCGTAGGTCACTTAAAGTTAAGTGGATATTTCTCACTTAAACTGGCCTTTGAATACCACTTAAAGACTTACACTTAAAAGTTAAGGCAGCTTAACTTTAAGGGAAAATTTGATACTTAACAGTGCCTTTGAATACCACTTGCCCTTAACTTACAGGAAGTTGTGTATATTTAAGTGAAAGGTAGTAGTTAAGTGACTATCTTAGACTTAAGATATCCTTTGAATACGGACCCTGATGTAAATAAATCCTATATTAACTAAACTGATCCCTGTTATCACTAAAATAGTGTTACATTGTTGCTAGGCGTGTATTCCCATGGTAAGTGGTGTAGAAATTCGGTGCCTGACAAGGACCGTATCTAGTCGATCGGATGGTATGGACAGAGAGGGGGGGGGGGGTCTTGTGTTCACATTGGCAGGCGCGTAAAAGAGCTGCTTGATAGTTGTAATACGATCAGTTTTGATCGTAGCACTACTGTCGGGGCACAATATTTCCAATAATACACTTACTTTATTGCAGCCGTCCTTATTCTCGGAAGGATCATAAAATATCACTTAGTCAAGATATATTTCTTTTCAAACAAAATTTACAAATTGTTGAACTTGAATATTTTTTTTCTTCCGCTCGGATAAACTATGATATAGATTTTTCAATCATAAAATAATTTGTGATAAATTTATGTAACGGTATTATTTATAACCCTGAAATGTAATTAAAGCTTTCCCTGATTCGTACGTCAATACTTAATGTGAGGAAAACAAACCAATAAAACTTATATAATATTTATCTCAACATGATAAAGACGATAAATCTAAAATAAAACTTACATGCGTAGAAAGATGAAGACGATAAGTCTAAAATAAAACTTATATAATATTTATCTAAACATGTCTAGGAAGATGAAGACGATAAGTCTTAAGGGACTCCTTGTTGAAATTAAGTTGAGTTCCAAGAAACTTTTCAGTGGTCTATTGCCGTCGTATGGGACGACATTTGAGGTCCCATTTAAACATTGGTTTGCACGTTAAAGAACCATTGACAGCTTTTATTCGAAATAAGAGCAAGGCGTGGTGTCGCTGTTAGGGCCACATTCCCCTCATTGCATACTGTATGGCGCATGCCCATTTTTATTCTCCAACGCAATGGTGTGCACGTAAAAGAGCCATTCATAGTTTTAATTCGAAATAGCAGCAGACCAGGGTGACGCTGTCTGGGCCAAATTTCACTTAATGCCCGTCTTCATTATCCTGGACAGTGCAGAATAGTAGGACGTTAAACCCCATTTCATTCTATTTATTTGTTTCTTCGAACGATCTCTTGAAACGTTAGAAAATAAACCAATAATTTATATAGGCGTGTATTATTTATTTAGCGATGAACCGTCAAATACAACTTGATGTTTATCACTGGTTAAATTAATGTGAAACTTACAGCGATTCTCGTCAATTTCAGTTTTTAACGGTTGAAGTAAAAATGAATTATTGAGGTAGAGATGGTAAGAGATTAGAAACTTTAGATAATTTTGGGGAAGTTGATCGACTATTTGAAAATAAATCAAGGAAATTGAGATAATCAAGCAGAAAACACATTTATTTAATATCTAGTACACATCATTTATCAGAGAAAAACTGAACAGCGTTTAATAAAATATGACTTTTAAAGGTTTTAATCAAAACTGAACGAAATATGGTCCTATTATGCAAGATCTTTTTCGACGTTCCAAAGTAAGCGCGTCACCTAAAGATCAATTTTAAATGTTCCCATTGTTAATTAGAACCGGGTTCGCTTCGACCAATACCAAATAAGGCATATGGTGATAGGGCTTTTTCTGTTGATGCACACAAATTGTTGAATTAATTGCCAGTTGCAAATGTCCCTAAGTTTAAGCTATCAAACAATATTTTTAAGCCTTTATGTTTTTTAAGTACTCTTTTTGTATATATTTTGTATCATGTGATTTATATATTATTTGTAAAGCGTTTTGTGATAATGTATGTAAAACGCTATATTAGGAATAAATCATTATCATTATCATTATCATTATTAGTTTTTATATTTCACGTTGACATTTTAATAGTGTAAAAACGGAAAATTTAACCTTTAACATTGTTTCTGAAAGGGGGATTATTTTCAATCATTTTCAGCTTGTTTTCGTGACACAAGAAGGGCTGCGCATTGGTATTCAGTGTAAATGACCTCATGTAACCTTTGACCTGAATATCTTGAATACGTCAAACGGCGGAATTGACCTTTCCGTCGACTCCGCCCACAATAAGGCTTTGACCAATCAGCTTCGATTACGTTTCCCGCGAAATGACGTCGCGTTTCCACGCTTCATCACCTTAGACAAACTACGTGAATTTTGACATTTTGCCGTGTGTTGAAACGTCGTCAATCGTAGTTAAATATTGCTCACACGGACATCGTAACAGCGATAGCTGCTATACAGACAGGTTAAAGGGTGATGTAGTGTGCATTACTTTCCCGAAACAGTTGAAAGAAATATGGGACGTGTCTTTTAATAGATAGACAGCTGTCGAAGTCACTGCCCAATTAAATGTAAACAAACGTCAATTCTAACCTGTCAAGTGTGTTCTGAGGTAAGTAAATTATTTTTTAAATGCTAAATAACATTTAATTTTATGTACCCTATTCCAATGTTAATAAATTTGTTTTCGTTTAGCCAAAAAACAATAAAATATTATGTAATCTACGCCTTTATCGTATAACACTAACAGAACACGTCGTCTGCTAACACTATGAGTAGGCCCACTATGACTGTAAAGTAACACTACAGTCGCCATTGTGAGTATCATTGTCAAAACGTCGGGAGCAACCTAGGTGTAGGGTAGGCCTATGTTTCTGTCGATACTGATACTGTCCTATCTTCTTTTATGTTTTTTTTACGAGTTATCTCACATCATTCCATAACATTCATCCATTCCGTATTGCAGAATTCGGCAACAAGGAGGGAATTTCTTCACCCTCCCCTTCCTGTTCAGTTCAAGGCCGACAGTAGGCTAGGCCTAGACAGTCTTACCAGACGGTATGTAATGAACGCTTTTATATAGGCCTAAAACTCTATTGCCACAACCAAATGAAGGCTACACTAGAGGCCTATGCCTAATTCTAAGATAGTTTATCAAGATAGGCAATTTAGGCTAGACGAGATGTGTCTTCTAGGCCTACAGGCATTATTATTTGGTGTTTTAGTTCTAGTAGTCTTAAATGTAATGTTTAAATACTTTGCATTTAAAATGACATGTTAAATCAACTGATTTTCAGCACTTTCTGACGCTGCCTGGACCAATAGAAAATATTTCAGAACCATATTCACCTGATCATAAAATGAAAGTATAACATTAAACCAAAATTAACAAGAGCTGCAGCAATAAAAAGACAAATTGTTGACAGGTAAATAAACTAGCTTTTTAACTACTCTAATAATTTTATTATCAAATCAAGAGTTCACAATTAATACAGATCATACAAAGATAGAAAAGCGTTACTCCCATTTTTCTTGTTGCTAGGCCTATTCTTTCCAAATACATTTTCCACTGAAATTTGTTGTTTTGTCTTGCTAGTCATGTATTACGGTGAAATTCAGGGTAAATATTAATCATTTAATTTCACGACACAAATTTGTTGGTTTTTTTTGAAAAACTCTGATATAAAATAGCATGGGTTTTTTTTTCGATGCTGGTGTCAATTAAGTGGAACCATACTGCAATTGTTTCAAAAATATGTAAAATTCAATTTAGGCCTTTATACACACATCACATTTTATGTATGTGTATATTTTATATCAGTCTATAGCTTATTACTTCTTTATTCTTTTACAGCAACATTCCTGAAGAAGAAAAAAAAATACAAACAATTAACAAAAAATGTATACTATTTTGCCTAAAACGTTTTTTTTAGAACTTCGAATTTTGTCTAATGGTTTGGAATGTTCGTACTTGGTTTTATTTTATTTACTAGTACCGTATTGTTTAATATTATTAATAATCTTCGATAACCACATGTGACATATATATAAGCTAATTCTTCAAACTCTTACAAAGGAATTTAATTTGTGATTTCACAATGTCACTCTATTATGCAAAGTCTGTTACCTTTTGCTTCAGAACATACATTATAAAACTGTTGCATAATTATATCTAGTCATTTAGATGTAGCCTTTACTGTACAAGTACATGTATTTTTAAATAAATAATATTTTATTAATACTTTTGAGTATTTCTTACCGGTATCTACAATCTTGAAGTGTATTCTCAAACCAAATGACATTAGGTTGATGGATAATGTGGGTGCGGATTACTGCAACAGGATCATAGAGTTATATAACTCTATGAACAGGATCAATCTTGTCACCTCTTAGTCTTGGTTTTTCTTCATTGTTGTTTTAGTGACTGATCAATGTGCATGGGTCATTTGACAGCAAGGGAGCAGTAGCCACACATCCTACAAGTTAAATCATCGTGATAAAAAGAAAATCTCGGCATGTTTCTCTATTTTATTTGTTGAAAGGAACATATGGGGTGGCCTGGCCTACTATATAGACATACTGCACCAGTTATAAAAAGTGTAATTTCGATGCCTAGTCTTAATATTCCACTATAAAAAATTATATAGTATTAGTAATAGTAGTAGTACAAGTCACGACAATATTGAATAGCCTAACGCAACTTTGTGTTTAGTGTGGCCTACTAGGCCTTATAGGCCTTGCAATCTACATAAGTGCCTTAGTTTTCTCTAAATTTATATCAAATCCAGACCAGACTATGCTGAACTATGATGAACCTTATTAATTTAAAAGTTGCAGCTCCGATGAATGTCATACGTTGATAAGTGTATTGTACTCCACCCCCACCCCATTACGGCTACGCTTCACTAACGTTTAGTAACTCAACATGCTTACAATTTCAATAAAATTATCGATATAAGTGATATTAAAAAAGGAGAATTTGCTTACCCAGTCTGACAGCAACGATGGTAGTCTGTTACTTCCTTTAAAGTCAAATTTAAACGAAATAAATATGGTTTCTCGCTCTATCTATGTCTTGTCAGTTTTGACTTCCGTGACATATCCACTGATCGTTGGTCTGTCGTCAATCGCCTAAAACAGGTTCATGTCAGGAAAATATCCTCCATTATAGTACCCGGAGGATTGTTGTCTTTACTTCAAACTAACAATACACTTCTCTTTCAAAAATTTATTCTAAAAATTTAGCGGAAAGGTCCAAAAGATTGGCACAAGATTGAACGTCGTTCTGCCATCAAGAAGACGGATGTACGCTATACAGTGTACTACGAGAGACATTCTTACGGACAACGACCTATTCCAACTGTCAAGGTTTTTTTTACGTACACGATAAGGTGTACACGGGACATCGTTTGATCGTCCCATTCGAACAACTACACACTGTTCTTGCCAGACTATTCGTAATGAATCCGCCTGTTTCGCACTGTTCTCCCTGTTTTCTTGCAGTACTAAGGACCGCTACATTTCAGATATAATCCAGATATAAAAGCATTGATGTTGATTCCAAAATTGTATATTTCAACAATTCGCTTATAATTAGCGATCTTTGTTTGTAGATAAGAATATGTCCATTTTAATGCGTGCCTTCATAAACCATATTATTCAATCTACATTATGAAACCATAAATAAACGCAACATAGTATTCATAGACGCAGTATTTAGTGCGATGTAATTATTCTGATTTGGGACAGAGAACAGCAACTACTGAAGGGAGAAAACTCCATTGATCTACGATGGAAGTGCGCCATCGTGTTTCACGCATTTGTCTTTATTGTTAAATTCAAGCTATGACATAGTCAAATGTATTCGGACATTCCGAGGAATCCAACCATTTCTACTAGCAAAGCAATGAAATGAAATGGGGTTTAACGTCCTACTGTTCTGCTCCTAACCTGGGCTAATGAAGACGGGCATACGCCATACAGTGTGCTACGGTCTACTCTTATATCGAATTCCAACTGCTAAGGGATCTTTTACGTGCACGCCAATGTGTATACGGGACCTCGGTGTTTCGTCCAATCCGAACGACTAGAGATATGTTCGTGTTAGGACCCCCGTCCTGCATCATTGACAAGGGAAACCACGCCGGAAAATCTAGATGAAATTTCTCGGCAAATGCAGGGATCGAACACCCGACCTACAGGCTAGCGAGCCAGCGTCTTACCCTCTTAGCCACCGCGATCCCCGTTTTCATTGTTGAGTTCATGTTATGGTCGACAAATCTGTTTGGACATTCCGAGGATGGTTAGTATTACTACTCACAAAGCGCCCAATAATAATAATAATAATAACTGTATTTCAAAAGGATAGTCCCCTTAGCACAAGTGTACTAATTTTCAGGGGGTTCCTCCTACACTACAATATATATATACACATAGATATATAGTTACATGCGAATACAAAGCAAAAAGAGCCCCCCCCCCAAGTAAAACACCAAAATAAAGTAATAATCATTATGAAATACACAAACTACTGCTCCCAACCACCCCCTTCCCCTTCATCCTATGGCCTTCCCCAAAACAAAAGCAACAAAAATAATGTAATACCCCCTTGACGTAATTTTGACGGAGTGTTTCAAATACAATGCCTGCTCACCATTGTTCGTTCGTCCGTTCTGTGGTATGACTTGTTGTTCGCGGTGTTAACGGGGTGTTGTCTTATATCTTAGCACACGCGCAGTGTTTTTTTTCTTCTTGTGTGGGGAGAAACTAGAGTACCCGGAGTAAACCCACGAGGTTGAGAAGGCGCCCCTATCTCGAAGCCCCATACGCTAACACCAGGGATGGAAACCACGACCGCAAACCCGAGATTATCGGCTAGCTAAAGCCCGAAAAGCGACAATGTGGACCACTACGTCACCGTCATCGTAACGTCCATTTCTGGTCATTTCTGGTTATGAGCCAAGAGAAGAAGGCTTTTTGACAACTGACCGATGAAAACTCATGAAAACTGAATGTATTTATCTGCAATTGAAGGATTGCGTTTCATCTTTCTAATTTCATAAAAAAATAAAAAAATATGAATGTCGTCTGTACACTTGTATTAAAGTAAATATGAATGTCGTCTGTATAGTTGTATTAAAGTAAATATGAATGTCGTCTGTATAGTTGTATTAAAGTAAATATGAATGTCGTCTGTATAGTTGTATTAAAGTAAATATGAATGAATTACACTGCATGTAAAGCCGTAAACAATTATGTAGCCTTCCTCTGGCTTCAATGGATGGTAGAATTCAATCTAATAGCGACCTTCGTTAATCTCAAAGAGAGAGAGGGCGGGAGAGAGGGAGAGAGAGAGATAAAGAAGGTAGATGGGGTTTAACGTTCACTCCACTAGAACTAGGTCATATCGGGACTAACATATTGATCAAGTCCGTAGTGGTCTTTAGAAGTGGGCGGAAACCGGATGACCCAGATAAAAAAACACGAGGTTGTCTCATACAATCGGTATATAGAAACCACGCCAGTTGATCCAATGACAGACCTTATGATACAACACGCACCGCTAACCATTCGGCCATCCAAACCTCATATGTATATTTTTGTCCATTCATTAAACAGTCTTGATTTACCTTCAACGGATGGTCAAATCCAATCTCAATGCTACCCGTATTGGCACCCCAAAATCTACGAAATAAAAAAAAGGTGTGAGGAACAATTTCGTCATGATGTGACAATACAAAGGTCAATTGTAAATTTTTGTCCAGTCATAATTTAATTTTCGTTTATCATGGCTCTAATTATTAATCAGTTTTTCCTTCCATAGCAGTCTGGAGGCTCAGTGCTCGGGTGTCCATCAAATGGGCACAAAACCACACCCAACACTATTCTAGAGTAAAATTTTGCGTAGAATATGATGACAGTGGCATCAGTCCGCCGTTGGGGCGTTTTCGAGGTATTTGGGGTCAAGGGTCAAATGAGATCAGTTGCACTGAAAGTGAATGCGCAACCATTCTTGTATCATGAAAATATGCTGAAAATGATCACTCTTTCAATAATAATGTAAACTTGCCTATTTCATGTTTAGACTTTTTGACGCCGGAGGTCAAAAGGTGAAGTGTTCCAATTTTGCTCCAGGAGACTCTAAAGCAATAAAATGTCAGCGTAAAATCTAAAAACTAAAGCGAAACCTGATAATAGTGCATTTACAACATATCTTTAGGTGGTCTAAGATGATAGAATTGATCTCAATGCGACCTGTATTGGCACCCCGAAGAAATAAAGGTGTGTATCCCATTTCACCAGGAGGTGACAATACAAAGGTCAATTGTATATTTTTGTCTAGTCATAGATTAGTTCGTCATAGTCCCTGTCATTAATCAGCATTTCTTTTCCTTCCATAGCTGATAGAATTGATCTCTATGCGACCTCGCCTGTCAAACCTCGTGGGTTTTCTCCGGCTCCTCCGGTCCCCTCCGACTGCTAAAGACCCCTTCGCGCAGGTGAATTATTGAAATAAAGTCAAAACCATATGTTAGTCCCGAATTGACCCAGTTTGTGTCGAGTGGACGTTAAACCCCATCTCCCTCTCTCTCTCTCTCTCTCTCTCTCTCTCTCTCTCTCCCTCTCTCCCTCTCTCTCTTTGCGACCTGTATTGGCACCCAGAAGATATTAAGGTGTGTAATGAACCCATTTCATCAGAAGGTGACAACGCAAAGGTCAGCTGCATTTTTTTGTCCAGTCATAGATTGTTTTACCATAACTAGGTTGTTTCGAAGGGAATATTAGATTGTAAGTGGGGGAGCTATTCATGTGTCAATATATTTACTGATAACAGTATATCAGTTATTTACATTAAATAAATCTGAACCTATATATATATGCTCTTGTTCATAAATAACGTACATCACACGGAGAGCAGGGTTCGGATGAGAAGTGGAAGGTAGGTTGTGTATAAGCTTACATTGTAAAGGAGAGTGAGAGAGAGAGAGAGAGGGCGATAGAAAGTTAGAAAGAGCGATAGAGAGAGAGAGGGTGGGGTGTAAAGTCCACAAGGTCATTTGGGAATGGTTTTGGGGCACCCATCTTCCAATCAACTGTTTCCGTAACATATGTGCATATAAGAAGGCTTCCGAATTTCTATTGTGAACCGGCTTGGTACTGTACTTCTCGAGTAGGATCGCCTGCCGCACCTCGTGGGTTTCTCCGGATCCTCCAGTTTCCTCCCACTGCTAAAGACCCCCACTCGCCACCACATGTTAGTCCCGAAATGACCTAGTTTGTGTTGAGTGAACGTTAAACCCATCTCTCTCTCCCTCCCTCTCTCTCTCGCCCCCTCTCTCTCTCGCTCCCTCTCTCTCTCAATTATATCGTTAGTAAAAATAAACACTGACTTCCTGATTTTTGACATTATGTTTTCTATAAATATTTCAATATGGCTTAACCAACGGGATATATGTTACGTATATTCTCTTCAAGTTTATTGTATTGATAGCTTATTTGTAGTGAATATTATTTGCCCCGGGATATCTATATAGTCACAAGTAGTCAGATTATTTCTAATATATGGTCATAAAGATACACTTGTGGTCTGATTAAGAGATTTATGGCGTTCATTCAGATAGCAAAATGTGTTTTCTAGACGTCACAACCCAAACATGGATTTTCTAGGAGTTACAGATATTTATTCTTTTTAAGTTGCCCTGGTGCCCCACCCAAACATGGATTTTCTAGGAGTTACAGATATTTATTCTCATTAAGTTAGCCCTGGTGCCCCATCCCAACAATGATTTTCTAGGCGGTACAAATATTTATTCACACCACGTTAGCCCTGGTGCCCCACCTCAAGTTCATTTCGCACTGGATGGGGACCCTGTTGAAAATATAATAAGACCGATATTTTGCTAGCCTGGTGCCTGTTTCCCGAAGTTTTAACTAAGATTACATCCAAATTTTTTGATTTAATTGGATAATACAAGATTGGTTTTAGTGTTTAGCCAATCAAAATTGAAGTATCTAGTAAAATTTTGATTATATCTTTAGTAAAGATTTCGAGAAACGGGGCCCAGGGTTATACGAACTATTTGTCCTCACGCCCCTTATCTATTCCATATACATGTACAGGCAGGCTATCGTAGTGTTTTAGTAGTAAAATATCACAGTATCTTGTTACTATGTCCACGTATTTATGAATCTAGCTTATCTGTATAATCCTTTCAAAGATACACCGTAGAATACTACCGTTTCTAAAACACGCAATGAACTGACGACATCTTGGTAATCAGAGAGAGAGAGAGAGAGAGAGAGAGAGAGAGATAGGGAGGAGAGAGAGATATTGGGTTTAACGTCCACTCGACACAAACTAGGTACTTTCGGGAATAACATATGATTTAATTTTATTTCAATAATTTGCTTGCGCGTAGGGGTCTTTAGCAGTGGGAGGAACCGCAGGACCCCAGAGAAAACCCACGAGGTTGGACAGGCGAACCTACTACTTGTCACGTACAACCGGGGATTGGAAACCAGACTAATGAACTAGATTGTGAAATCAGAGGGCAAGTATATTAGATTATGCAACAATTTGACCTTTTTAATGCGATGCAGAGATAGTGTCATTATTATCTTTGTTGCATATTCTGTATACATTTGCCCACATTCATATTTTTTGTATCATTTGCTTGATAAAGACGAGAGCATCCTCGTCGAAACGTCGCTTAGTATCAAACTTAGTAATTGTTTATCCATAAAATTGTACCTTGTGTTATTATGTTCAATTACTAAATGCCAATCAAAGAAAATATTTGCATATATGCCTGTAGCTCAATAACCAAGATATATATATATATATTCCGTTATTCACAATACCCACACTGCATGTCTTTCTCCGGGTCCTCCGGTTTCCTCCCACGGCTAAATACCCCTACGCGCAAGCAAATTATTGAAATAAATTAAACCGTATGTTAGTCCCTAAATGACCTAGTTTGTGTCGAGTGGGCGTTAAACTCTCTCTCTCTCTCTCTCTCTCTCTTTCTCTCTCTCTCTACACCGCATGGTCACTATTGTCTGCCAAGGGATCTTTTACGTCAAGCCAATGTGTACACGGGACCCCCTCTCTCGCGCTCTCCCTCCCCCCCCCCCACTGCATGTCACTACTAAAAGCGTTATTTATCTACGATATCCCGGTTTCAACCATCAAATAGGTATTAGTCTAAACAAACAACCACCGTTATTAAAATATCAATATTAATGTTTATTAATAAACCGTCTACAGCCCGTCTTTGTATGAAGTTAGAGCTTTCATGCAGTATGTTATGGCTTTCTTGGTGATTAGGTCATATCTACACTTTTCTCTTAAAGGGACAATAACACTCTTGCTGAATTGACAAGTTCCGAAAAAATAGCCTTATTCTAACTACTAGATGTTTCGGTGTCCTACCTGTTGTGTAAAGTATCCATTATAACCTACATGTATCTCATATGTCCAGAGGGTTCAAAAATATGTTTAAATCCAAGTTGCATTTAAAAAGGCTTACGTAAGGCTTTTTAAACCATGTTATGGCATATAATTAGGTGTGTTAAGATGAAATTTTTATCATTTATTAATTGGAATATTGTAAAATAGTACAATTTGTTGACCAGAATAAAGATTGGGACATATTATTCATTTACAACAAGAGTGGTATTTGGGCTTTAAGGGAAAATATTTGTGCCAGTAATTATTACATATATGATAGAACTGGTTAAACACTTTCCAAATATAATTATGTACACGTAGATCATTGCTACGATTGATGAGAAATAAAGGTTTCAACAATCGGAAGTGACGAACGCAAAAGAAAAACACGAGTTGTCCCTCTATATAACTGGCTGAAGTGACGAGCATCCTCGGTTACCCAGTGTACACATTCCGTTCTACTCCACTATACCCTGGGTTAATCCATAGGGATTCCACGATTTCAAAATATCAGAATGTAGTTAAACTGTACGAGCCAATCAAAGAACCGTTTACAAATAAGTCTCCCGAAGACCCTTTAGCGACGTTTTTTACGTCATACAACTTGTTTACATATTTGCAAAGTGTGCAAGAACGAACTTCGGCAGCCATGTTGGGGTATTCTTTGTTGAAAAAAGATGAGAGTTACTTCCCTTCGTTTATTTCCCTTCCAAGTAACGCTTTCTGGGATTGGACGATAAAAATATCACAATCAGCTAGGGCAGATAATTTGAAATCGTGGAATCCCTATGGATTAACCCAGGGTATAGTGGAGTAGAACGGAATGTGTACACTGGGTAACCGAGGATGAAGTGACGAGTGGTAACAGATATATTGGCGGATTTCTGATCACTAATAATGCCTTCGAATACCAACAGAGAGAGAGTTAGGTCATTTCGGGACTAATATAGGGTTTAATTTTATTAAATTTAATAATTCGATTGCGCGTAGGGGTCTTTAGCAGCGGGCTTAAACCGGAGCCCAGAGTAAAACCAATGACGTTAGACAGGCTACTGATTATAGGGACTTGTAGAGACACATTGCCACTTTTTATATTGATTCCTAATTCGATACGCGGTCAACTATATTAAGTCCAGATGTATGTTTTTTATTTATGTTTTTATTTTTTTTATTTGAAATTTTAGTATAATCTATTTGAATAATCAAGATGGCTGCAGCTGTTAGAATGCTTGTGTTGAATAATGGAAGAAAGTTTCCGATTCTTGGGCTTGGAACTTGGCAGGTAATTTCTTTACTTTCATTCGGATATATCTGTGACTGTGTATACCACCGTGTATACCCGACATTCTTCGGGAGCAGAAACCTGGAATGAAAAGTACCAATGTCGGAAATGTGCAAGTGACGATGGAGCCACGATTGTTCAGTGAGTAGGACATTGGCTCACTATCCTGGCGGACACGTGTTCAATCGGGATTTCTGGCGTGGTTCTCCAATGTCAGTGGTTTCAGATAGAGGATCTGACAAGGGACAGTGTATAGCCGCTCGGATGATGTGAAAAACCATTGTCCCGTGTACACATTGGCGTGTACGTAAAAGAAACTTTGCCAGTTGGAATTTTAAAAAAAAAATAGTAGGCGAAGCTGACCGGGAAAATTTACATCATAGGAGGATGTATGGTATGTTCCCGTCTTCATTAACCCTGTAGGAGCAGGATGAACTCTTTATTAGATTAAATGGATCGGGACCTAAGACGAAATCTGCATCTATGTATTTGAAATAGATCTAGAAACATACCCTCTAGCAGCATGGGGAGTCTTTAGCAGCATGGGGCCAACACTCACTACATTGCATCGATGAAAGACATCATCACCTTCCCCTACCACAGGAAAACCATACTCACAAATCCATACATGCACTCCATAATGCATTGGTTTTTTTTACAGGCGTCTAAAGAAGAATGTCAAACCGCTGTCAGGGCAGCACTCGATGCTGGATATCGCCATATTGATACAGCATACGCATACCGAAACGAGGCTGATATAGGAGAGGTGCTTCAGGAATATATGCAGGCAGGAAAACTTAAAAGAGAGGATTTTTTTATAACTACAAAGGTAATTGATACATGGCATACTGCTGATCCCGCATTTAGATTATTTGAAAATGATATTTTCACTAAAACAAATAATTAAATTTTAACATAAAGTATCATATCCAAATTAACCTTACATGTAGAGTCGGCTAACTATCGAATCAATTAGAGTACTAAAATTGTTAAGTAGCGTAAAAATACTACAAAACTACTGAAAACATATGAAAACTGCTATCTTATGTTGGTTGATAAAAAAACAGGGATTAAAAGTGCTAAACAGTTATTGTATTCCACAGAAGTTGGTCCACAATTACATCGCAACCAACTATCTCAGCTGCTTCTCGTGCCTAATTACATCATGATAAAAGCGATCTAGGCAAACGATCTAGCAAACCCTGTATTTCCTGAAAATAACACCAGCTATGTTTATTGTATATCCTCAACTAATAGTTTGGACCAATAACAGGAGGTCAGTTGATTGTATTGATTATAGAGAAAGAGAGAAATTGAGTTTAACGTCCACTCAACACAACTAGGTCATTTCGGGACTAACATATGGTTTTAATTTTATTTCAATAATTCGCTTGCGCGTAGGGGTCTTTGGCAGTGGATGGAAACCGGAGTGCCCGGAGGAAACTCACGAGGTTGAGAACGCGCCCTATCTCCATGCCACATACGCTCACACCAGGGCTCGAAACCACAGCCGCAAGCCAGAGGATACCGACCAGCTAGAGATCGAAGCGCGGCACTCTAGACCAATGGACCATCACAACCCCACTGCAATGATTATATTGTTTGTCTCGATTATTAAATAAGATTTCGACAACATTTTGTAACGATTCCTTTGCTACAAGTTGGTCACTTATTCCTTGGGTTTTTTTTCTTTGTTTCAGTTGTGGGTAACATTCCATCAACCAGATCGCGTTCTCGTGGGTTTAGAAGAGTCATTAAAAAACCTACAATTGGACTATGTTGATCTCTTTCTCATGCATACCCCATGTGCATTCAAGGTAAGATGACGTCACAGTAAAAATTTACGGCCTACTCTTATATCGAATTCCAACTGCCAAGGGATCTTTTACGTGCACTCCAATATGTACACGGGACCTCGGTTTTTCGTCCATCCGAACGACTAGGCAGCTGTCCTTGTCAGTCCCTTCTTCTTCATCACTGATAGGGGGAATCACGCCGGAAAATGGAGATGAACTTTCTTGGCCAATGCAGGGATCTAACACCCGACCTCCAGGCCAGCGAACCAGCGCCTTATCCATTTAGCCACCGTGATCCCCGGAATTATATATAAGAGTAGGCCGTAGCACACTGGGCCCGTCTTCATTAGCTCAGTCGAAGCAAAACAGTTGAGCGTTAAACCCAAATTCATTTCATATCACAACGTTTGAAGCTACCAGGTGTTAAATTAAATCCCTTGGTGAAGGACAACGCTCAACGTCTGAGCCAAATCTTGAAGCAATACTGCCCTAATTATGTAATCGAAAACTCGTGAGGAACCACACAGAGAACTACATATACCGCCCTGGTGACGTATGCAACACAAAGCATTACATATATCAGCGGTAACGGTCGGAACACAACAATCATACCCAAACCGCATTAAATATACATGTTCTTGTGAGTCAGCGATAATGAAACAAAATAAAACCAAGTACGAACAATCCAAACCATTAGACAAAGTTCTAAGTCCTAAAAAAACGGTATAGGCAAAATAGTAATATCAGGCAAAATAGTGTAATCATCAGCATATGGACTGTTTACCGTGTACAAAATACAGAACAAACAGTGGTAACGATATTTGGAGTTCGATACGACCATGTTAAAATTGGTCAATTTTTCACTCCTCTAAATTGAACACGGTTTCATTAATCTATAATATATTCACTGCATATTCAAAATCTCAAAAAATAATTTAATTTTTAGGACACAGGCAAGGGCTTTTATCCTGAAAATGAAGATGGGACACCAGCTCACCTAAACATTCCTGTAGAGGAAACATGGAAGGTTAGTTATTATTTCCTACCTGAATGTCTTATTATTTTTAGACTTGTGCGGTATACCTACATTTTAAAGATCTGGGGCCCGGTTTCACGAAATTTTACCTATGATAAAAACCAAATTTTAGTAATTTGATTGGATAATATTAGCTTTGATTTTAGTGCTTAGCCAATCAAAATAGAAGTATTTACTAAATTTGGATTTTATCTATAATTACGTTTTGGTGAAATAGGGCCCTGAACATATCAATGAAATTAAACATTTATAATTTCTCACTGCATCATGTCTTGTACTGATTTCTTCCTCGCTCCCGTTTCATTAAGTGGCTAGATGTTATCGCCGCTCGAAAATGAATAAAAGGACAGTGTCCAGTTTAAAAATATAACTACATTTTAATTGGAGTGATATAATCATTGTTATCATTGCAATTATATTTTACAGGGAATGGAGAAAGCTGTTGCTCTTGGGAAAGCTAAATCTATCGGTGTATCAAATTTTAACAGCAAACAAGTTGAAAGAATCTGCAAATCTTGCACCATAAAACCTGTTACTAATCAGGTAAAAATATAAACCTTAAACTATCAAATCCGAAATCAAATCAATTAAGGTACCCAACCCCATCACTAATTAGGTAAAATCTGTAATCTATTTACACTTAACCCCATCTCTAATTAGGGAAAATGTGTAATCGATTTAAATAATGATCACTAACTAATAATGTAAAATGTGTAATCCATTTAAAATCCACCCCGTCACTAAACACGTAAAATATGTAATCCATTTACCAAATTATATATTTGCCTCACACCTGTTTCACTGTATTAGCTTGATAACATTGAGAGAATACTCCGCGAACCGTCGCCTTAAATACACTAGTACATGTAACTGTTATCCATAAGTATGTGTTTGTTATTATTAATCAGATACCAAATGTGACCAAAAAAACCCCAAACAAATGTAAGGCAAAACGGCAGTAGGCCTACTTCTATACTATTTTTATAAATATTAGATGGCACGCCACGTGTCCAATACACACTGATACCAAACTTACATCATTACACATTTTTATTGATGTTTATTATTATTATTATTTCCAGGTAGAGTGCCACGCCTATTTAAATCAGAAGAAATTACAGGATTTCTGTAAAGCTCTGAACGTAACCCTGACGTCATACGCCAGTCTCGGGTCCCCTGGAAGACCAAGTTACTTGTAAGTAGAGACATTAGTTGCTAAAGACCCCTACTCGCAAGCGAATTAATGAAATGAATTAAACCATATGTTAGTGCCGAAATGACCTAGTTTGTATCGAGTAGACGTTAAACTCCACCAGTTCTCTCTCTTTCTATAAATCATTAAACATACATTATGCAAGATTCTAAATTTAACTATTTCAGATCATTCTTTAGGCCAGAAATGTTATCTAAATTATTAATTAGACATTACTGCGATATGTTCTTTGAATAAATTTCGGCATGGATGATTTAACGTCAAAATTGATGATCGAGACTTTTATTGTACCAATTTGAGTAATGATGATCGAGACTAGGCCTAAAATTTAAACGTTTATATCTCGGTTCAGATTAGAACAATTTGACATAAATTTTTATCATATTCTATTTAATTTATCTTTCTTTTAACTATTATAGGGATAACTGTCAGCTCTTACTCTAATCCCCCATAATGCCCCATGGCCCCTTTAACGACGGCATGTAACTCTAATAACGAAGACACTCTTGGCTCGCTGATTCCAATGTCGAAACCATGACATTTCTTAGTCTATAACATTTTTTGAAGATTCTGATACCAAAACAAGCCAAATTGTCATAATCATCTGATAAAATTATTGAAGTTCGTTTCCCTTTCGATTTTTATTCTAGGCCAAAGGAATTCATTGTGTTTACTTTCTGTTTCTCTCGCCTCAAATTCATTAATGTTTTCAGTAACACCTGTCTCTAGACCAAAAAGTCAACACAAAATCCAATGCACAAGGGAATTACCTTTCTTTTCATTAGCAAAGCAAACCGTGCCATGTCTTGCTCCTTTATTTTTCATTATACAATTTATACAACATGAAATGGGGTTTACCGTCCTATTTTTCTGCACCGATTGTGCTGCATCGTTATTTAAATAATTCGATCGGGCGTGGTGGTTTTGTTGGTATGACATGCGTATTCTATATTTTGTGATAAAAGTGAGGCGGGGGAGGTTTAACGTCCAATCGACACAAACTAGGTCATTTCCGGGCATGCGACCCTACTCCTTATGACACAGCGCGCGCACGCTAACCACTCGGCCATACAACACCCATATTATATTTGTATAAAAAACGTTGGTCCAATCAAATTTTATTAAGACATTCTGGTAATTAAATTATTTCGAGAGAAAGCGTTTGGAAATGATTGTCATAGAGAGTTTATTTTGTAGAAAGACGGATGCCGAGCCAGTATTATTAGAAGAACCGTTGATTAAAGAATTAGCAGAAAAATACAAGAAAACAGTTGGACAGGTAAACCACCCCAAACTTGTGCACGTCTCGAATACTAACATCAGTTGATCAGAACAGTGGGGATTCGCTAATCCCAGTTTACTGACAGGACGGGTTCGATGAATGACAGTGACGAGTGTCCACGTTAGGATCAACCAGGCCCGTAGCCAGGAAATTGTTTGGGGGGGGGGGGGGGCAAAGATATATTCGGGAGGGCCAACTAGCATAGGCATTTGCATTAATTTTGCCGTAAAGGCCAAATTTCTTGTGATATTGGGGGGGGGGGGCAAGACTCAGTATTGGGAGGGCAGTTGCCCCCCGTGCCACCCCCTGGCTACGGGCATGGGATCAACTTCCACTCAAAACAGCGCAATTATTAAATATATTTATTTATTGAACCATTACTGTCGAGTGGAAGTTAAACCCCCTCTCTCTCTCTGTCTCTCTGTCTCTCTCTCATTAATTACATGACTATCTATATGTTATTTTCGTTCCGTTTTTTCCGTATCTCCGAAAGACCATATATCCATATATCCTTTTTAGTAACTGTTTTTGTAAGGTCAACTAAAGTTTATAACAAATAAATGATTCGGTTTAATAGAACCATGCTCTTTTTGATATATGGGATAAGCCAATGAAAAGGGCCGTTTAGTCGAGCATTCGACGAAGTGGCAGTGAATTATGAGAGACATAGCGCAGTGGTGAACAATTCAAAGTTCCCGCTTATGCTCTTTGACATGACGGACCTGGCGAACAGGTCAGATCTAAGACGTATACCAGTGTATATTTTAAAGCACCTACCCCTCCCACCTCCATGGGGGTTTGGGTGGCCTAGTTATCTAGAGCGCCGCGCTTCGACCTTTAGCTGGCCGGCCACTTCTGGCTTGCGACTGTGGTTTAGAGCCCTGGTGTGAGCGTATGTGGCATGGAGATAGGGGCGTCTTCTCAACCTCGTGGGTTTCCTCCGGGCACTCCGGTTTCCTCCTACTGCTAAAGACCCCTACACACAAGCGAATTATTGAAGTAAAATTAAACCATATGTTAGTCCCGAAATGAAGTAGTTGTGTTGAGTGGACGTTAAACCCGATCTCTCCTCTCTCTCTCTCTCTCTCTCTCTCTCTCTCGCACCTCCATCTAACGTTTTTAATATTTATAATTGTAGATATTATTGAGGTATTTGACACAGAGGAATATTCTGGTTATACCAAAAAGTAGCACTCCTATTCGAATTGAACAAAATATTGAGGTAAGTTACGGTAATACTATATACCGGAAAACACAGGAAAACACCGAAAAACAACCGGAAAACACCGGAAAACATCATTTTATACTGAATACCGGAAAACACAGGAAAACCACTAAATGCAGGAAAACACCCTAAAAATATGTCGTGGTGTCGTGATGTCGAGTTATCGGCCATATTCCTCCCAATACTATAATTATATACCCTGATCCTTGGGTTGGTCAAGAAGCTTCCCTTAAATTTTGCAGTGTAGTTTCTCTCTGTCGGTAGTACAGGACAAAGGGTATGTCAAAATACAGTGTCTAGGGTAAGGGTTAGTGTAAGGTTTAGGGTTATGGTGGTGGGAACGGGTTAGGTTAGGGTAAGGTTTAGGGTTAGGGTGGTGGAAACGGGTTAGGGTTAGGGTTAGGCTCTGGGTTACATATTTAGGGTGTTTCCCGGTATTTAGGGTGTTTTCCGGTATTTAGTGTTTTTCCGGTGTTTTCCGGTATTCAGTACAAAATGGTGTTTTCCGGTTGTTTTCCGGTGTTTTCCGGTATATAGTTATATGATTTGATTGTGGACCATCATTCATACAGAGAAAACTTGCTTTGTTTTCTTCCGATTAGTGGATGTCTTTAGAAGGATATGCTCTCTACCGTCGCTATAAATTGAAGATTAGTGAATGCTTTCAGAAGAGTATGCTCTCTCCCGTCGCTATAAATTGAAAGTTATTCAAGTGACCTGTACATAGTTTGGTGTATAATAACGTATCTTTGCGGTGTACTAGAGATTATCACCAATACTGACTCAACCTGCTTCATACAAAAACGACAGGGGATTTAGAGTACTAGGGTCGGTTGCTCAAAACTAGGTTATTTTAACGATCCGTTAGACTCTAACGGACATATCTTGGTAACGTGTTATTTGTTAACTTTCTGTTAAACTTACTACAGAAAACACTATAGAATACTTTATTTTTTATATTAGCATATATCTGTAGGAAAATTTGCACCACAGAATGTTCGGGACCTTTATTTCCAGCAAGAATCTTTCTCTCCGTTAAAGTCAACGGATCGTTAAAAGATAACGGAGCTTTGAGCAACCGGCCCCAGTCTCACTCAATTGGAATTTAGTCAAATCTTAACATTCTCGATTGACGAATCCAGGGCCACAAATGGTGTGTGGTAAAGGTGAAATAAATATTGAAGATACTATAGGAAACGCCTGGTGGTTATTCGATTTAACGTTCTGGGGCCTGTTTCGCGAAATTTTAACTAAGATAAAAATCCAAATTTTAATAATTTGATTAGATAATATAAGATTGATTTTAGTGCTCAGCCAATCAATATTGAAGAATCCACTTATAATTTACTTTTATTTTCAGTTCAGATTTCGAGAAATGGGGCCCTGGAATTGAAACTCCTCATATCCACAAACACACAATAGTCGCTAGATGTAATTGAAATGAAATGAAATGGGGTTTTAACGTCCTACTGTTCTGCTCCGAACTGGGCTAATGAAGACATGCATACGCTATGAGGGAAATTTTACTAGGGCAGCGGCGCCATGGCCTACTCTTATATCGAATTCCAACTGCCTAGGAATCTTTTACGTGCACGCCAATTTGTACACGTGACCTCGGTTTTTGTCCCATCCGAACGACTAGAGAGCTGTTCTTGACAGGCGCCCCGTCCTGCATAACATGTAATTAGAATGTCTTTTATATTATTCTGGTTTTCCTTTTCTTTTCTTCTCCAGATTTTTGACTTTTACTTAAATGATGGGGAGATTGAACAGATTAATGGTCTTGATAAAGATCATCGTTACTTCACAATGGTGGCGTAAGTAGAAATTTAACCTGATTAAAATACAGATTTATATCTCGTTTCGGTTATTTTATTCTTTCGATGGCCTACACCGCACGAAGATGTGACAGGTTTTACTGGAAGATCTTTTCATGGGTCGTATGTATGGGGCGCCGATTGCGACTTTATTGTCAACTCAAAATATATACGCTTGGAGTTAAGCATCAATTTAAAGTGTACCAAAGAAAAAAAAAACCACGTTTGTCATATTTGTAGAATACAGCATAATCATTTTGAGTTGAGAGGCTTATGACGTTTCTAGTGGTTTACCTACAGTTCCAGGCATGGTACGCCAAGATCTCGTCGTAACACACCTTTTCATTGGCTATTGCCTATTGTCAACGTAACGGCGGTAATATCACAACTCTTCCGTATCCTAGTGTAATGAGGACAAGTAAAACGAAATTTTGAACTAATAAAAGCCAATTACAATTTTGACAAGTCATTATCCTGGTGATGTTCTTGTGTATTATGTATGCGAATTACAGATAGACATTCTCGGGGGAAGGGGGTCGAATGGTTATCACTTGCGCGCTGTATCATAAGGTATGTCATTGAGTCAACTGGCCTGGTTTCGGTTCCCCCGGTTGTACGTGACAAGGAGTAAGGATGCCTGTCCAGCCTCGTAAGTTTTCTCTCCGGGTCCTTTGGTTTCCCCCCACTGCTAAAGACCCCTACGCTCAAGCAAATTATTGAAATACAATTGAACCATATGTTAGTCCCGAAATGACCTAGTTTGCGTCGAGTGGACATTGCCCCCGCCCCTCTCTCTCTCTCTCCGCCTCCCTTTCTTTCATCTGGCATTAAATAAGTCTTTAGTTCCTGAAATGTATATTACATAAAAAGATAAGAGGATGGTAATATTTTGCCATTTATTTTTCCAGGGGCATAGGCCATCCAGAATATCCTGCAAGTGAACCATTTTAAAAGAATGCGGGACATCGACACACTGTCAGAAATAGGATGCTTGACGTCACCATATTGTTATTAGTTCATTTTTCAAATCATTTTCAGTCTTGGTGTGAAGTTAATACATATTATATTATAACCAACTTCATCTTGAAATAGCCTACGAACACCTGTATTTCTTAATTAAAGATTTTAAAAACTCACTTTTTGTTATTAGTCAATATGGCCTTTTTACATCTTGAGGAATCCTACAAGCCTAATATTTCTAAAAAAACATTTTTGAAATTTAATCGACAACAAACAAGAGGAAAGCTTAACTATATCATGAAACGGGGTATTTTTCGAAGATTACTGCCCCTGTTACAGAAACCATGGAAACACTCTCAAAGTCGTGGGTCTGAGAAATTTTTCCTTAAACTGACTGAAATAGTTCGTCTAGTCAAAATATCGACTGGGGGAAGGTCATTCTCTTCTGGTGATCTTTAAATTGATTCCAATATGACATAATGAAAATTAAATAGCGACTTCAAAACTATATATCAAAGTAAGACGGTGGCTAGGTGAGTAAGACGCTAAGCTGGAGGTCCCGGGTTTGATTCCGGTGTTGGCCGAGAAATTTCATCAGGATTTGCCGGCGTACACGTAAAAGATCCCTTGGTAGATGGAATTCGATATAACAGTAGGTCGTTTATAACATACTGTATGGCGTGTGTCCGTCTGTATTAGCCCAGTTAAAGCAGAACAGTGGGATATGCTTAATAATAAGAGAATACTTAACAACCGTTAAAGGAGGGATGAAAATCAATCTGTCACCATGTCATTCTGGAAGGAAGATGGAGCCTCATACTATCATAGTATTCATACGTGACAAACCATGTTTCATTGCAAATATATTACACTGCTATAAGAGAATTAAATTTGGCCGAAAATTGGCAACGATCGGCTAGAAAAAAACTCTCATCATTTGTTGAAACCCTCTTAGATCCAAGAAACCCCAAGCATTTAAATCAATTCTACGAAGGGTTCTTGCTATGTCGGGGATATCACCTTAGGTGGGGGCGGATGTTCAGCTTTATTGAGAGAGAAAGAGAGAGAGAGAGAGAGAAGGAGAGAGAATATAATTTACGGTAAAGAAGGAAATATTGATAAAATTTAAAATATTGTCAACTATACATTTAGAGGACCTTTTGGGGCCTAAACATCTCATTAACAAATTACACAAGGAATTATGCATATTCATTGGATTTTATATTCCTCTGATGAAATAGAAATAAAATAAAATGGGGTTTAACCTCCTACTGTTCTGATCCTATACTGCATGGGATAACGGAGACGGCTATGAGGGAATTTTTGCCAAGGCAGCGGCACTATGGCCTACTCTTATATCGAATTATATCTACCAGAGGATATTTTACGTTTACGGTCCTCGATCTTTTGTCCCATCCGAACGACTAGACAGTTGTCCTTATTGGGAATAAAATAGAAAGACGAACATTTATACCAAACATAAAAAAACACGGCTACCGTCGAAACACAAATTTAAACTTTTAGAGGTGGCACCATCACCTACTGAAGATTTACACGTCAACCCAATTCAGTACTTTTTTATAATTAAAGTCAATGGGATTTGATCAGTTTAAAAGTATACCTACTTCTGGAAATACCACCGTAAACCTCATTCCATTCAGGCATCCACCTCTAAAAGCAACAATACCTTTGAAAACGGAGAAAATGAAACGTCTTCAATGATGGATACGCCTTGGTGCAAATATATAGAAGCTCATTAGCACAAACATCAAGGTTATGTTCTAAATCAAAGGGCAAGATAAGGCCCGAAGTTCACAAAGCATTCTCATACTTAAGTTGAGAATTTGCTGAACTTTCAATCACTGTTCATGAGAAATATCTTTGATCCAGATACACAAAAACTTTACACATAGTTTCTTATTGGTGTATATGATCCATTAAAACATCATACGTTTAAGAATAGGCTATATTTGCGTTAAAATAAGGTGAAACCGTTTGAGTAAATTCTCAAATTAAGTCTGGAAATGCTTTGTGAACTCGGGGCGAGGTTATACACGAAACATATCGGTATTACATGTACGGCAATACAACAGTCATTTCAGAGTATCAAACGTCAAAGTTATATTTATTCAGAAACAATGTTAACGTATATATCGTCTCTGTCTTGTATATCACCTCAAATACCATGGTAACCTAATCAACACTGTCATTATACGCATAATCACAACCACCATGGCAACATATATCACCACTGTCAATAAAAAATATACAGTAATCACAAACACCATGGTAATGTTAATAATCACAAAGTTAATAGTTACGTAGCCTATATCGTCACTGTCATGAATATCCCCAAAAATACCATGGTAATGTTAATAACCACAGTGACTGTCAGTGTATATAATTAATAACAATTACCATGGTAACGTATATCATTCATGTCATTGTATATCACAAGAATCACCATTGTAACGTTAATAATCAACGCATAACACCATAAGCACCATATCGACGTATATCATTACTGTAAATCCCCAAAAGCACCGTGGTAACGTATATCATAACTGTCATTGTATATCACCACAAATACCATGGTAACGTATATCATAACTGTCATTGTATATCACCACAAATACCATGGTAACGTATATCATTACTGTCATTGTATATCACCACAAATACCATGGTAACATATATCATTACTGTCAATTGCCTATATCACCATGGTAACGTATATCATTGCTGTCAATGTATATCACTGCAAACACCATAGTAATGTATATCATTACTGTCAGCGCATAACACCAAACACACCATGGCAACATATATCATGACTGCCAATCACCAAGACACCATGGCAACATATATCATTACTGTCAATCGCCCAAAACACCATGGAAACGTATATCATTACTGTTAATGTTTCTCACTGCAAACAGCGTGGGAACATATATCATTACTGTCAATCGCCAAAAACACCATGGAAACGTATATCATTACTGTCAATGTTTCTCACTGCAAACACCGTGGGGGCACATATCATTACTGTCAATCGCCAAAAAACACCATGGAAACGTATATCATTACTGTCAACGCATAACACCAAAAAGGCCATGGCAACGTATATCACCAAAGACCAGAGGCGTAACTACCGGGGGGGGGGTATGGGGGGGTATGTACCCCCCCCCACTATTTTGCATTCAGTCGGTAAATTCTCGTGTTTGTCGGTAAATTGAAAATGTCAGTCGGTAAATTTAAACAGTTATATAGCAAATGTTTTTATCATGATTTACCGACCAGATTCTTCGGTATTACACTGTTTCGTTACAGAAATTTCGAAACCGTCAGTCGGTAAATTTCAAGAGTTATATAGCAAATATTTGTATCATGATTTACCGACCAGATTCTTCGGTATTACAGTGTTCTATAATTATATTACAGGAATTTCGAAACCGTCAGTCGGAAAATTTCAAGAGTTATATAGAAAATATTTGTATCATGATTTACCGACCAGATTCTTCGGTATTACACTGTTTCGTTACAGAAATTTCGAAACCGTCAGTCGGTAAATTTCAAGAGTTATATAGCAAATATTTGTATCATGATTTACCGACCAGATTCTTCGGCATTACAGTGTTCTATAATTATATTACAGGAATTTCGAAACCGTCAGTCGGAAAATTTCAAGAGTTTTATAGAAAATATTTGTACCATGATTTACCGACCAGATTCTTCGGCATTACACTGTTTCGTTACAGAAATTTCGAAACCATCAGTCGGTAAATTTCAAGAGTTATATAGCAACACTGTTTCTTTCATTACCGAACTTTCGAATGTCTAAATTCACCAAAACACCCCTGTATGGAACTGCTCTGAATTCTAAATAAATCTTATATGAACTAGAATCCTTGAAAGCAGGCGCGAATTCACGGGGGGGGGGGGCGGCAAGCTGTAAAATGTAAAAAAAAATTGTATCGACAAAAAACACTGAAAATAGGGTGGGAGTTGTGTTTAATATTTGAAGATAAGATGCCAGGAAATCGCATATATGGAGTCTTATCTTAAAACAAATTCTGGGGGAGGACCCCCACGCCCCCCCCCCCCCTCGGCTGCTTCGCACCTGCGGCGTTCATAATTCGAGCTTCGCCCTCAAAGTACGCCCCCATTTCGTAATTTCCTGGATCCGCCCCTGGAAAGTGAAGTCATTATATCTAACCCGCTTTTAAAAAGCTATGTAAAATAGCACATTTTTCTATTGATCGACCCGTCGGTAAAATCGGCATTTGGATACCCCCCCCCCCAGAAATTTATCCCTAGTTACGGCACTGCCAAAGACATGTATATCACCACGAATATCATGGTAGCGTATATCACCACTGCCAAATGTATATTACAGCAAACATCATCCAAGTTTATTGATAAAATCCGTTACAATTTAAATTGTATCTCTACGATGGTTCTATCACATGTTGTCACACACCAAATGCAATGACATGAAATGGGGTTTAACGTCCTACTGATCTGCACTGAGCTGGGATAATGACGTAATGCACTAGAGTAACACACAATCGATATTCAAGATGACGTCACATTACTTCTCACCCTAACGGTAGCCGATTTGCTACGAACCTTAATTGTCGATCTGGGCCTCGAATCGGTAATAGAACATTTCCTATTCGAAGAAAACGATTTGCCAGGTAATAAACCATTGCGACTTCTTGGGCGACCTGACATTGCTGTAGATGGGCGACTTGTCGATTGGCAGGGTTCCATTCCGAGATCTTCCAACTGGTGTAAAGAAGATATGCCCGCTGCTGATTTCGGGCGTAGATCTCTGGGTTTGACGTAGTTAATCCCTCTGCTGAACGTGGCGTTACCAGACCGTGGTCGACCGAGCAGGGTATTATTGGCGTTGATGAATTTGGCTGTATGTTTTTTAAGACACGACGAACAGCACCGTGGATTTTGCTTGTGAACTACCTTTGACGTTTCCTCGGTTCTAGGTTGACGCATGTGTTGCTCATACGACATCAGACACGAACCATTACAAAATGTCTGCAGACAAGTTTTACAAATTTCATTGGCCGTTTTATCCGGACAATCACCGACGCACGCTAATTGTAAACACGAATTACTACACCGTTTGTCACGTGATTTAGCACTACCAGTACGAGAAGACGGTTGTCGTCTGCTTGGGGGACGGCTTTTGACTCGAATTTCGTTCTCTACCGTTTCTTGTTGCATTTTTTCTAAGGAAATCAGACGATCGAAAAATCTTTCTGTATTTTTAGATTGGGGCATTTCAGTCAAACTTCGCCAGCTCAAGCCTTGCTTGGCAATTATAGAAAATTCCAAATGTTGGTAAGGTTTCGGAATTGGGCTCGAAAATTCATAAGGGGGAATATCTACATTATTTGCATCAAAGTCATAACGTTTCCTTTCTTTTCGATCATCTGGGACATATATAGCATCTAGTGTTTCCGGTCGAAGATTCAAATCCGGAACTTTGCGATCTGAATCTACTTCCGGCTCGACGCCATTTTCTAAAGTAGAAGCATCGCTATCAATACCACTGTTCGAACATACGTCATCATCGCTTGCATCTACGTCACTTTGATCTGTGACGCATCGTTCACCGTAAACACTCTCGGGTCTCTCTTTTCCAATTAGTTTAGCTAGAATTTTCGGATCTAATGTGTCAAATTTCCCCGGTTTAACTTCGGGAGTTTCCGGCCGTCTGTACGAACTTGTTGGTCGTAATTTATCACTTGGAACAGAGCGAGGTCGTGAGGGTGGATTCGGTGTCGGAGTCATCGGTGATGTTATGCCTTTGCACATGGACGACTGTGGTCTGTAAATATATAATATACATATTATACTGGTATTATACATGATAGTAAGCGCAGGATGACTGCACCACACACAAACAATTATACAAGGGAAATCAACAGACAAGTCATCACATAGATATACTGTCTTAAAAGCACTTTTTTATAAAATATATATTGGTAGGCCAGTATATACACAAAGAAATTAGGCCGTTAATTATGAATAACATAATTGACCTGTTGAACCGTACTGTCCATACGCATTAGTGTTATGGGCGCGGGTGGGGTGGGGGTGTTAGCGCGTACGCGTTTTATCATAAGGTATGTCCTTACAAACCCAATGCTCCAATTTAGAAGGGGGTGCATAGCACTTGCATACTGTATCATAAGGTCTGTCACTGAGCCAACTGCCGCGGTTTCGATTCCCCGGTTGTGCGTGACAAAGAGCAGGGTCGCCTGTCAAACCTCGTGTTTTTTCTGCTAGACCTCCGATTTCCTCCCACTGCTAAAGACCCCAACGCACAAGCGAATTATTGAAATAAAATTGAATCATATGCTAGTCCCGAAATGATCTAGCTTGGGTTCGGTGGGACATTAAACCCCCTTTCACACTCTCTTTCGCATTAGTGTTTTGGCTGAAACGCGGTAACCATTTACTACCAGATCACACTCGATCTAATTCCGTTTTATGTTGCGGTTGTATATTTCCATTCAAAGATATAGACAATTAGACACAGGTATAATATTGTGTTGTTTGCTGTCGTCCCAGGCGATAGTCGTCCCAGGCCATATATTAGGAAAGCATATTTGTGAAAGTGATTTTTGTATTTCAAGGAGGTCACCAACCGATTACATGAACCAATAACCCTTTTACGTTATTTACAAGGTAGTCTTAACTCGCGGTAAGCACTGTCATTACGAACTAATCTTTATTCGTAACACCTGTATTTACGAGGTAATAGTTATTTATAAACTAATAATAAAATAAAACCAAGTACGAACGGGTACGAACAATCCAAACCAAAAAAAACGGAATAGGCAAACAAATGTAGTTGGACAAAATAGTTTAAATCAGCGGGACTGTTCACCGTGTACAAAATACACGACAAACCGTAGTTACAGGTGTCCCGAAGAGTAGTCTTACCCTGCCTGGCGCCACAGCTGCATCCAAACTATTAGGCGAAATCTCGGTAAAATAGCGTGATTGGCCAATGGACTATCAATATGTAAAAAGCACGTGATGAACTGTGTTAACGATGTATTAGACACACATTATCAAGGAGATAGTGTACGCGTCAATTAAATATATCTAGAACAATAGCCGTAAGATAGATAGAAATGGGATTAAACGTCCACTCAACACAACTAGATCATTTCGGGACTAACATATGGTTTAATTTTATTTCAATAATTCGCTTGCGCGTAGGTGTCTTTAGCAGTGGAAGGAAACCGGAGAGCCCGGAGGAAACCCACGAGGTTAAGAAGGCGCCTCTATCTCCATGCCACATACACTGACACCAGGTTCGAAACCACAGCCGCAAGCCAGAGGTAGCCGGCCAGCTAGAGGTCGAAGCGCGACACTCTAGACCAATATGAAACTTTTTTAAAGATTTTATTAAGTTTAGTTCGCAAGTATCCTTCTCCTTCAATTTACCTGTTAGAAGATACTGACGATTGTGGTCGACATCGTAATACCGTTGGTTCGATTCGATTCTCCTTTAATGGACGCCATTTTTTATCTTGAAAAGCTTTCAGACTAGCTGCTAACTGTGAATGATAAACTTGACTAAGACTGTCAGTAGTTTTATTCTGCACTGGGTATAATTTCTGAAATATATAAAATACTTTTAATTTGAACTGGCTATTTGGTCATTATGTGTTCACTTTCTGGGGTCCACGGTGACTTGCTAACAGCAGTTAAAGGCGGCAACGATTCTGGGAGTAATAACTCTTAAGGATAGTATTGGAGTTTATGAGAATACACCACTGGGCTAGGCTTTGCTATTTTGGTACCCCAATGCTTTTTTTTCTTCCTTGTGCATTATAGTTGTAATTTGTAGTTTGGCAACTTTGGTCTAAATTTTAAAAAAACACAATAGGGCTTGAATTGACATTTTCTGTCAAGTTTTAGTGAATAACCATGAATTTGGAGGCAACATTTATTCATTTTAATGAACGTGATTTTATAAAAGCTGAACACACTGGCCTCAATTGGACGACAAACAGAAAAGACAACTGACAAAAAAGTATTCACCATGCATCTTCAGGTAGCATCGACCCTCAAAACAAAACCGATGAAAACATAATTAAGTGCAGAATAAAACACGAGACTGGGGAAAGAAATACTGAAGAAAATAACCAGAGGAAAAGAAACACAAAGGCCGGCAGGTCGAGGTTTTTTTTCTGAAGTCTTTCTTCGCCAGCATAACTGAAGTCGAGACTCCATCTTGCTTATACACCGTCTATGTTTACATGTACGCAAAATGAGAATATCCCAGAATTCCCGTAAGAAAAAAGCTTATATCATGTGTTCTTATGGAAATAACAATCTACTCTGGAAGAATAACCTATTACAGGTTTAAAGAAAAAAAATTCAAAATAATAACCCCAAATTCCCCTGTATATATCCAAAGCCGCCCCTGACTTTCAGACCTCGATCTTATTCCGGACGTAGAATATACCTCAAAGATCAAAGAGATTTGCTGTTATAGGTTTAGAAGATTGAATATAAATAGATAGCGAATGGGCTATTTTCTCGTCCGAAGGCAAAACCTAGTAACTCACTTTTTTCTTAATTTGAGTAAACAAAGGAAAACGTAATGAATGAATGTTCAACCCCAACTCATCCATTGAATGGACTATTGAGTTACTAGGTTTTGCTGTGGTAGGCATATTCTAGGCAAATAAAGGAAGTTGCTAGGTTGTGTCATGAGTGTAACTGCTTACAAAATCAAAAGATTGGATTATCGAGTACAACAACAAGGGGCACATACCCTAGTAACTACAAATCTGGTCCTAACTTAAAGTTACATTATTCAAGATATAGGTAAGAACTAGCCATTCTTGCTATAATAGTGCGAAAGTAGGTGATGTAAAATGAATAATTTGAAAATTTCATTCAAATTACTCCATTGCAAGCGAAGATATTGGCATTTGAAGATTTGGCCGATGTGTGCAATAATTTCAACCACGGCCCTGGTTGATCAAAGCTAAGACTTGAAGCGTCTGGAACCGCCATATTTGATTTACCACTGAAACGTTTTAATCTGTTTAATATCGGAGCAATCTGATGCCATCCAAAGTTGATTAAGGCTTGGATCAGTTAATTAATGTCTAATTAATACTTTAGAAAACATTTCATGCCCAAATAAGGACCTGCACTAGGCAGATTTAGCTCTTGAATAATGCATGTTTAATTTTGATAAAAAAGTGAGTTACTAGGTTTTGCCTTTTTACGGGAGTATTGTTGAGGTAAATGTATAATTTGACTTGAGAGACAGTGTGTTCCTTTAACCTACCGCTCGTGTGTTAGCATCCGGACTCAGTTTATAGAAATTAGTTGGTGGAACATATAGTTTATCAGGTTGGATAACAAACAACTCAGTTAATTCCCCTTCCATTGTTTGTCCTACAGTATTCCTGGTATTCCATCCACGACTAGGTAATAGTTTCTACTGTTAATTTTGTTGCTGGATTTACGTTGCACAGTTATTCTGTTTCCCGTGAGTTATGTTATAAACATCAGTTATTCTGTTTCCCGTGAGTTATGTTATAAACAACAGTTATTCTGTTTCCCGTGAGTTATGTTATAAACAACAGTTATTCTGTTTCCAGTGAGTTATGTTATAAACAACAGTTATTCTGTTTCCAGTGAGTTATGTTATAAACAACAGTTATTCTGTTTCCAGTGAGTTATGTTATAAACAACAGTTATTCTGTTTCCCATAAGTTATGTAATAAACAACAGTTATTCTGTTCCCAGTGAGTTATATTATATACAACAGTTATTCTGTTTCCCATGAGTTATGTTATAACAACAGCTATTCTGTTTTCCGTGAGTTATATTATAAACAACAGTTATTCTGTCTCCCATGAGTTATGTTATAAACAACAGTTATTCTGTTTCCCATGAGTTATGTTATAAACAACAGTTATTCTGTTTCCCATGAGTTATGTTATAAACAAAAGTTATTCTGTTTCGCATTCGTTTCATAAACAATATTTTGTTAGGGAAATCTGAATGGGGTTTTGGGTACAGGCGTAATAAAAAAAAACACTTTTCTTGATGTACAAACACGTTGATTGTTTTAGTACACGTCGGTTATTATATATGACATTAACCCTTAACACTCAGTCCGGTGGACATTTATAACTTAATAGTTGTCACACAGTGATTCATCTACCATGTATCTTGCTATAAATATCAACCGTGTGTTCCTTGTAAAATTATGTTCACAATAAACTTAATAATATTCCCAAATGCTAGCTATTTTAAATCCCATGGTGGCGATGTTCTGAGTGTGAACACAATATATCCATTGACTGACGTGATATCCTTATTCAATCCATTCATTTCAACTATTGAGAGTTCAGCACAATTTAAACCACTTTAAATATATCTAAATTTGCAGTATGACCTGGTAGAGGATCAATGTCACAACACCTGTACACTGACCAAGTGATGTATATCGAGTTGAATACTATCTAACATAGACTGTGTTATAATTTACTCAATTTCTTCATACGTAAAACCCTATGCTTCATTATGTCCAAGCAACCCCATTCCGCTGGCTAATACGGGGTATCCTCATTGACCATCATCCTTGGAACATCAATTGAAGCACACCAAGGATATATAAACCACTTTAAGCCAATTTCGTATTCTGGACACCACAATTGAAGCACATCAAATAAACCAGTTTAAGTCAACTTCGTATCGCCACTAGTTACTAAACATGAAAACTGATACAACTAAATTGGACACGACAATTGTCGCCCACCAAATAAACCATTTTAAGCCAATTTCGTATCTCGACTAGGTGTTTAAACAACTCTGTTTTATAGATAACAAGCATGGAAATTGTTACACCAAAATGCACCTACCCTCATTCTTAAATAAACCATTTTAAGTCAAGTTCGTATCTCCTATAACTGTGTGTTCAAACAACTCTCTTCTATAGATACTAAACATGGAAACTGTTACACCAAAATGCACCTACTTCCATTCTTAATTAAACAATTTTAAGTCAAGTTCGTATCTCCACTAGCTGTGTGTTTTAAACAACTCTGTTCTATAGATACTAAGCATGTAAACTGTTACAAATAAATTGCACCTACCCTCATTCTTAAGTTTATCGTGCCGTTTTATCATTAAGGAAGATTTATTTTAAACTCCGGGTAAGTTCACGTTGTCAACACATTTCGCGTTTTATTGATCTTTCAAGTAGAAAAGTAATCAGTTGTCTAAAATAGACAGTTGTTTTAAAGAGAGAGAGGGTGTGAGTGGCATACAAGTTGTGTTGCAAATGTTTTAAAGGGAGGGGGAGTGTGGCATACAAGTTGTGCTGTAGATGTTTAAAGAGAGAGAGAGAGAGTGTGGCATACAAGTTGTGTTGCAGTTGTGTTAAAGAGAGTGTGTGGCATACAAGTTGTGTTGCAGTTGTTTTAAAGAGAGAGTGTGTGGAATACAAGTTGTGTTGCAGCTGTTTTAAAGAGAGAGTGTGTGGAATACAAGTTGTGTTGCAGTTGTTTTAAAGAGAGGTGGTGTGTTATACAAGTTGTGTTGTAGATTTTTTAAAGAGAGAGAGAGAGAAAGAGAGACAGAGAGAGAGTGTGTGTGAAATACAAGTTGTGTTGCAGTTGTGTTAAAGAGAGAGAGTGTGACATACAAGTTGCGTTGCAGTTCTGGCAAGTTATAGTGGGCAAGTTCACGTCAGGGGTCAAACGAGCGGCTTTTGACCCTATAACGTCTGACATTGATTAATCAATCAGTGTTAACGTTTCTAGTGGTTTACCCACAGTTCCGTGCATAAAAAAACTAAAACTCGCCGTAACAGACCGCTCAATCGGCTTATCCGGAACAAGTCAATGATAACAACTCTTCAAGATCCCAGTTTACTAAAGACAAGTAAAATGAAACTTTGAGCAATAAAAACGTAACGAAATAGGATCTGTGTTTTAATCAGATTGTTTTAAAGAGACAGTACTATAACAGTTGTTTAACGAGACATTGGAATGACTAAGTTTTATCCTGACAGGGCAATATCATCAACCGCCTCATTATCATAATTGTTAATCAACAGCGGCTGGTGCTTAGCTCTAGTTTACCGCTTTACAGTATCAACATAATAATAATATCTTTATTAAGGTAAGAAATTAGGCCAGGCCTTTTTACAATTCTGCCCTTGAAACATAACAAAACAATATAAGAACAACAAGAACATAGATCGCGTATGTCGTTTCCAAAGATTCAACAACTACGCGATTAATATCCAGACATGATTCACTGACAAAGAGAATCTGAAAATGCTAACTGGGTTATTCCAGGATGATTCTGCAAAGAAAGAACATGTACACTAGGGGATAGCGCAAATCTTTCACAAACATGTTACCCGGGTCCTAGTCTACGATTTCCCAGGTATATACATCGACGGAGAAATAATAACATCGAAAAGATGTATGCGTCCCAAAGAATCAAAGTCAAAAACGAATCAGAGCTCTAAATGATTCCACGGGTAATAATCCTGAAAATCGACAACAGGTACCCATGAGTTGGGATAACGGTTGAATATATTGGTCTATTCAGATATCACTCCAGTGGAAGCGTACGTAAATTAACTCTATGTATAGTCAGATCAAAATATAGTTTGCCCCTCGCCCCCCCCCCCCCCAAAAAAAAAAAAAAAAAAAAAAATTACGTTAAGACGTTTCGGTGTCAATCTTTGATGCCATCTTTAAAAAAAACACCTTTCCGGGGTTCCCACTTTGGTAAACTTTTAGTATGTTATAACGTACACCAAACCCTGCTAGAATCAGTTAAGAAATATTTTGTTACGTTGTTTTGGGGGGTTGAGGGAGTATTTTCCATATATTGACCCGACTAGTACGATATTTCGTAACAGCAAAGCAATTTGGTCATCTATCTCTCCACCACACCTATATATATATAACACAGGACTGGAAGCAGTTACGAATGCATTTCCGGGACGGCTACGGGGAAACTTGTGCCCCGAGTTATGCCAATCTCTTCACGGCATAGTGGTAGAGTGAGTACGATATTGCCACCTCATTACCACTCCCTTTAACATGACAACTACTGGAGAAGTATAATGTAAATAGATATGTAACCACTCGACATAAAACACAGATACGACAAGTTCACACAGAACATATGAATTAAGATAAGGTATACATAAATGATATTAATTATTTTATAAAATCCACAATGTTAAATTACGGTGTTAAACACAAGAGCACTTATATGGCGCCTGTATGTATGTTATTTCCCACTCGTTCCTAGCCTAGTGAATGTTTGTTAGCATTCTGTTGTTAAAATTGTCTGATTAAAATACATATGTATATTCATTTTTGTTTTTATACTTTCGATGGCCTCCACTGCATGACGATCTAACCAGCTGCATTGGGAGCTCGATTCAAGGGTCATGTGGGCGGTTTTTGTCCATATGACGTCAAAGAATTGATTAAATCCAATCAGCGCTGATGTTTCATGGTTTTTTTAAAAATATGGTTTCAAACACTAGCTAAAATATTTGCCTTATCCAGCATAAACAAACATTCTTCTAAAAGTACCCTATTAGACAACTTGCTACTTGTTAGTCATCCAACCTTGTTTACCTAATTTTTTGCAAGTCTTGTCACTTGCAGTACGTGGGAGTCGAAATTCGTTGAGAGATAGAGTCACCTTTCCTAAATTCGCAGAAAACTAGACAAACCCGTGTCAAAAAATTGCTGTGAGTCTTGCATAAAAAAATATCATTGATTAGTCTGTTAAGTTGTACCCTAACGTCCAGATTCAATGAGCCTAGCCAGGAATATTTACCAGAGTGCTAATCGGTTACCAATGCCCGTGGTACTGGAGATCAACTAACCGCACACGCAATGTTTCTAAATATATCTTCCTGTTGATCTTTTTGTTATTGACATGCAACTTCCACGTTGTTTTGGCAGTAAGTATAAATAAACAATTAGCACTGTTATTGATATAATTACAAACTTTGCGTGATTTTATACAGTAAAACCCCCAGGATTAATCAATAAAGGGGGATAATTCTATAAGGGATCAGACTACCGTTACTGACATGGCAAAGGGTTTTAACGTCTTTCTTTCCGATAATGTTTATATTTTTAGTGATAAATAAAACAACTAATACAGGGGAAGATAACCAGGAAATGTTAATGTGAATAAGTTAAGGGTTCAGACTACTATTACTGAAATGACACGGGATTTAACGGCTTTCTGTTATATGTTAACGTATTTTTTTTAACGATTTGTGTTTTGTACAAAGATAATGAACTGGGTTTAATGTCCTACTATACTGCGTCAGCCAGGATAATGGCAACAGACAGTGTCTTATGTGGGTAATTTGGCCCAGGTCATCTCGACTTTTATGATGAATATGATTTGGCCTAGAATCGAATACAAGATGTTCGAAACGCAAATCATTAAACCAAATGACATCCTGTAGACTGTGATCACGAAGGAGACAAAGCTAATATTTGACTGGTTTGGAGATTAGGATTTCAAGTGTGTGAGACCGGATAATTTATAACACATAGAGCAATTTCTACGTCAGTTATAAAACTGTGATCGATGTTTCAACATAATCCACTCCCCCGTAGATAATACTAAACTAGACATAACATTCGATTGTCCAGTGTGATTTACCCTTGTCAGCTATGTGTGGTTTAATGGTCGAGGGCGAGACATTAAGTAATATATTGTAACAACAAGAGGACCGTCAGGTCCGAGTGTTTTTACAATATATTACGCAATGTCTAAGCCAGAGACAATTAAACTACTTAAAATACAGACTCCGCACGGGCGTTTACAGTGAAAAACATCATGCCAGTAGTAATATTGAAATAATGTACTATTGGCAAGTTGCCCGTACATTATTTAACATAATGGTACGCCAACATCAAAGAATGGCGTCAAGACGTCCAGGTGGGACGAGGTCTCGTGTACACACTGGCATGTACATAAAGGAACCCTCCATCAGCCGGTTGATGTAGAAATGTACGAAATTTATCCCATTTAATTTCATATCTTTATTTTTGCATAAAAAACGCAAAAATAAAGTTTTCTTTAAAGCTACAATTTTTTTTTTACAATGTATTAAAATAAAGCCTTAAATCAGATGTCATCCATAAACAATCCTACCTTGTTAAATAATATTCCTATTGATCTTATAATTCAATATTGCCAGATGAGAGATTGGCAAAAATATCATTTTTAACTTCAAATTTAAACGTTTGGAGATAGCTATCCATGGGGGAATAGGAAAACAAGGAAGGTAATTGTGTTATTATTTCCTGTTTTTAAAGAGTGGGAAATCCATGATCGTATAATAGTGAGTTGCTAACATAAGACATAGAAATAATTAAGTTTTGACTATCTTATAAAATATGAATTTCTCGCTTTAAAATACGATTTACTTATACAGCTATTGATTAACATTTTAATTTTTTCCTTTCCGTCACCGGGGGATAATGTTCAAGTTAATTTCGTGACAAATCTGACCTGACCTCTGGGCGAACTTCTACTATAACTGATAACATGTTATAGTTTGATATATACTCAATGAACTGATAACAAATAAGATTGCATATTGGTATTATAAACCACGGAGGGTAGAGAAGAAGGAGGGAAGGATTCATTAAATTCATAAAAAACTTAGGTAAGACCAATATAGATATAATTGTACGTTTAAATATATATATATATATATATATAGAGAGAGAGAGAGAGAGAGAGAGAGAGAGAGAGGAATGGGGGTTAACGTCCACTCGACACAAACTAGATCATTTCGAGACTAAGATATGGTTGGGGCTTTTAAAATTTTATTTGAATAATTCGCTTGTGCGAAAGGGTCTTTAGCAGTGGTGGGGGGGGGGGGGGAGGTCCCGGAGAAAACCCATGAGCTTGGAATTTCAATATAAACAATATTAATAATAAGGTGGTGACATGAGATGTGTAGCACCTTAAAAAAAAGTCACAAGACATATCAATAAAACACAGACCTACACACTGTACATTCGGTTGGAAATCCCCATAGCAACTGATTATACATTTGTCTACGTATTTCGTTTGGACCAGATATCTCCCCTTAATTTTAAACATGCTACGTTTTGTTATTTATTTGAACTTTGAACTATGATTGCTTCACCGTGATGATATATATTTTTATCATACAGTGTACGTACCAGTGTTACCAGAGTAGAGTACTTGTACTGGTATGCATAGGGTGTACTCGATTGTGTAAATATGGCGGTCAGCTATTTCAGCCATGGTTACCAGTGTATCGTTGTTAGAATCGTGATGTTATCAAATATGTAGCTAAGCAGATTATATTAAGAGGCCACTTAGTACCGTATGGTCAAATTTACCAAGATTTTATTAAGAGGCCACTCGCGTAAAGCCGTCAGTCGTGAAAATTCTCTTGGGTGGATGCTTAATGCAGATTCTACTGTATTCAGTTGGCGCATGCCTGTTTCTTAGCACAATGGGAATTCGTTATCTTAACATTCATTCAAGTATCTCCCGAAACTATATATAGATAGGATAGCATGCTAGATGAAGATTACCGGTCAATATCCGAATCTGAATGGGCCTTTCTTTTTCATTCAATGAATTGAACTTTGGAACGCCCGACGTTTGTAACCTGGCATATAGATTAAGCGGTGACTAATTAAGATAATATATGTATGTGTATACAAAATCAAATTTATAACTAGTTTCGAGAGAGAGAGAGAGAGAGAGAGAGAGAGAGAGGTGGGGTTTAACCTCCACTCAACACAACTAGGTCATTTCGGGACTAACATATGGTTTAATTTATTTCAATAATTCGCTTGCGCGTAGGGGTCTTTAGCAGGAAACGGAGGTAATCCACGAGGTTGAGAAGGCGCCCCTATCTTCATGCCACATACGCTCACACCAGGGCCCGAAACCACAGCCGCAAGCCAGAGGTGGCCGACCAGCTAGAGGTCGAAGTGCTGCACTCTAGACCATTAGGCCATCCCAACCCCCCAACTAGTTTTGCCTCAACGTCTATCCCGATGATGTATCCCGTTCATATATCATTAAGATTCTTTTTTTTTTGTCTTGGAGCCACGTATGTGTGGGACTGGTTAACTAACGGGTGCTCGCGATTTCGGTTCCGATTTTCCGTTCTAGTTCCCCCATTGCCAGGGCATTCGGGTGGTACAAAAAAAAACGAGGTTCACGGACAAGACCATGGATAGTGTTCGGAGTCGGCAGAAAAGTCGCTAACGAAAATTACCGAATTAATCACATGACTGAATTGTCAATACTTTCGCCATTTTGGACCGTAAAAGTGCAGAGAAGAAGGATTTCACCACCCGCGTTTGGTTGATTCTACCCAAAAGAACTCCTGGGCTATAAATACTTTCATGTCTGGTAGTGGGTGCAGATATAATCGAAATTTGGACGAAAAATAATTTTGAAAGATATCTTAGAAATAGATAACCAATCTAAATATGCCGATACGGATAAGTATGCTGTCTGTTTTGGTGCTGAATGCTACAAACTGTACCATAAAATATTTAATTGTCAAAGGAATAAAAATGTACTTCTGTGTTCTTTGTATTATTTCGATGATCAGCATCATCAGCGGATGAATGTATCGACCTGAGATGACGTTTTTAGCGGTTGATAAGAACCGAATCTATCAATATGTGATGATGTCATGAAATGTTATTATGAGATATAAGTGCTATGCACATCAAAGAAAAAACTACCGCCAGATTACATGGACCTCAATTCCAAAAACCCTTCGCCCATGTTATTAAATCAAATAAGAATGAATGAATGAAATGGGGTTTAACGTCCTACTGTTATGCACCTAACCTGAGCTAATTGAAGACGGGCATACGCCATATAGTGTGAAATGAGGGATATTTTGCCCGGGCAGCGGCGCTACGGCCTACTCTTATGTCGAATTCCAACTGCCAAGGGATCTTTTACGTGCACTCCAATGTGTACACGGGACCTCGGTTTTCTGTCCCATCCAAATGACTAGGCAGCTGTCCTTGTCAAAACTATAATATTGTATTGTGTTGGTTAATTAATATCGGTACTTATCGTGCTTTCCGGGACCGGCAAATATTAACATAGCTAAACGAGTGTCGCGTCCGCCACCAAATAAAGTTAAATCAGTGCTTAATATCGTGCTTTTGGGCAAAAATATGGACCAACAACTCTTGTCTTGACTTGCGGTGGTAATTTGACAATGTGATTCATAGACATCCCCTCTTCCACAAAGTACAATTTAAAGAAATCTCTACCTTCTAGGCAAAGGCTGAACATTTCTGTTCCTGGAATAGGCACTGTTAAATTGATCAAAAACCACCAAAACTACTACTGATTTCTGTGAATCAACATGTCGAAGTTATTGGGACATTGGAAACTACATAAAAGTGAAAATTTTGATGAATATATGAAATCGATGGGTATGTACAACATTTCCTTTAGAAATACTTTGTCCATGCAGTGTCTCGCCTGTGGCATATTGAACCATATGTGTGACTGAGGTATATATTCCTATCGCACTGTCAGTCACCGGCATTAGTCACATACACCATTCCACCAACCTGATATGGTTTTCAGATATAGAGAGCAAAAAACTGTATTGCTGGACATAACGACATGCGGAATTCTGTCTTCACACAAGTTCGTGTCAACGGCCTCAGTGTGTTTTATTGTATTTTTGGTATGACGATGACAATATTTGTGCACACAAAGTCATTATTGACGATCAGATTGTATTATTGTATAATTTGGTATGACGATTACAATAAGTGTGCACTCCATTACACGCCAATGGCGACCAGATTATTTTTATTGTGCACATGCAATTGGGTTTAAATATCAAGAGGACTATATAAGTGATCACACCTCGTGAAAGACGATCAGATTACTATATTGTATAATTGGGTAAGACGACATTATTGATGATCAGGTTGTGTTGTTTTGTTTGGGGGGGGGGGGTGTAATCTGGTTTACATATCTAGATAATAATATGGTATTTTAGGGCACGAACACGACAGTTTGTATTTTTCTTTTTGCTCTTTTGGCAGATGTTAGCTTCGTTTTAAGGAAGGTTGGTAATTCCATTACAAGCTACGAGGAAATCAGACAAAATGGCGACGAGTGGGAAATATTGGTAACCTCCACTTTTAAAAATCAGACGATAAAATTTAAACTTGGTGAAGAATTTGATGAACACACGATGGATGGCAGGCACGTAAAGGTGGGTTTGTCAGGTAGTAGCCTGCCTACACAAATGGACACAAACTTATAGGAAACTTCTCGACAAACACTTAACTGGGAAACCCCTTTGTTACCCCCCCCCCCCTTCTGGCCTGATAGCCTGCCATTGAGTCAACAAGCGTGGTTTCGAATCCCCGGTTGTATGTGACAAGAAGTAGGATCACCTGTCCAACGTCGTGGGTTTTCTCCGGATCCTCCGGTTTCCTCCCACTGCTAAAGACCCCTACGCGCATGCGAATTATTGAAATAAAATTAAAGCATGTGTCAGTCCCGAAATGACCTAGTTTATGTCGAGTTGACGTTAAACCCCAGCTCTCTATCTCTCTCTCACTATAAAGTCAGAAGCCTAATCCCCGAGATGATGGTGCTCCAGGACTAAATTATTATGGACTGGATTTTGGGGTTTCGAATCCTGTTGCAACGTGGTATACAATCCAACTAAATAGATCAATTATGACCCCGATCAAATTGATCTTACTACTTCATTGTTTTCATATTTTAGTCAACTTTGACCCTAGAAGATGGTGTGTTAGTCCAGATACAGAAAGCAACTAAAGCGGGTGTATGTGACTGTCAAATATCAAGAGAAGCAGTCGACGATGATACACTAGTACTGGTAATATTATAATGCATATTATTTTATATAACCCCCAATGGCGTTAACCAGGTACTACATCTGGTTGTAAACACTCGGTAACCATCTCTTGGTGCGACGCCGTTCGGAAAAATACCAAAGGTTCCGAATTTACCATCGACACGAAACCGGGTATGTTTTTTCGCTGGACCATTGTACTATAACGCCATGGCACCATATACATGGTTTTTACTAAGTGGACTTCAAAATATTCACGTGCCTTTTACGTGGGTCCACTGTACTTAAGCGCCATGGCACCACCGAAAAGGTTTTTACTAAGTGTACTTCATAACATCCCCGTGCAGTATTATAATATAGCCTTTACACGAACATTAAAGGGACCGTCCCCATTGTAACAAAATCTCAGAACTAAAGGTCAGTGTACGTATAAGAGAGAAATAGGCCGTAACGTCCACTCGACACAAAACTATGACATTTCGGAACTAAAATGTGGTTAAATTTCGAAATTGTATTAATTTCGTTTTATTATGTTTTATATCTAATGACATACTTCTATTCCAGTAGAGATATCTTATTGTGTCTTTTTTAAATTTCAGACGTTCAAGAATCTCACGAAAGATGTCACAACAGTTAGAACATTTAAACGATACACACCATAGTTATAAGACACATTGTCGTATTTTAATATAGTTCTGTTTATTTTTAAAACTCCGTGAAAACTTAGTTTGAATATTTGAGTGTAGTATAATTGTAGGCCGATACTGTAGTATAAAACCCGTAACAAGGTGTTATATTGTCTTTAATTATATCTTCCGATCCCTATATAACTAGCTTGTATACCTTATAGATCTTTTATGTAAAGCTTGTTAAATGCCCCTCTCTCTCTCCCCATCCTCGTATCCCTTGTGTATGTCAAAGTAACAGGATTTGTCATATATCTAATGCCATCTAGTGTATTGTTTTAACTTTATAGTTTATTTACTGTGTATACAAATATCTTATATAGAACTTATTGGTACATGTAGATGTATATTAGATACTTTGATTGTTTAACCCTAACCCCTCTTTCTCTCGAGATCTGTCAAAGTATCAAGATCTGTCAATTCGCACAAATAATCTCTTTTTTTTCCTAATTTTTGTCTATGTAGATCTTGTTATATGTCTATAACTAGGTGGTGCTTTAAATAAACTGCTTAATGTTCTTAACCGTCTCCTGTCTCTTTCACTCAAGGACATCTTATATATAGCCATTATCAAGTCTTAACTTTTTCCTGTCTCTTTCACTCTGGAGCCGGACCAATGTGGTGTCCGGATATTTTTTGAAATGTCTTGTAATTAATGACAAATTATAATGAACCATTATAAAGTCTTATAAATATTTTATAAAGAAAGCACAATACTTGTGTAACTTGTAAGCTGTGCAAGGGGAGTAGCAACCCTTGAACTAGCGTTTTGCAATGGACAATCCAACTAAAATCAGAATAGAATACTAAGGGGTAGTATTTGGTGGTCTGTATCCAAACAATGTTACTCGGAGTAACCCTCCTTTAATCAGTGTTTCACATAGCCGAGATCATTCGGCAAACCTCGACAGATTCCGGTACTCTCCGTAACCTACATCTAGACTCGGATGTATGATAGTCATTGATATGTACCTACGACCATACATTTGCGATGCGGTTTGTCGACTACCGATTTACTCTAACAGGAAAACGTTCCGCTTTTACAAAAAAGTCCCAAAATCTGGTTAAGCTGCCCACACCCGTTGGTGGAGTCGTCCAAACGACTTAGTATTATTTCTGGACACATAATGTATTTGTAAATAGTATAGTTTTTCTGTGTGGTCACCCTTTTTTTCGGTGGGGGATCACTGTGGCTAAGTGGATAAGGCGCTGGTTCGCTAGCCTGGAGGTTGAGTGTTCGATCCCTGCATTGGCCGAGAAAGTTCATCTCGATTTTCCGGCGTGATTTCCCCTTGTCAGTGATACAGAAGGAGGGCCTGACAAGGACAGCTGCCTAGTCGTTCGGATGGGACGAAAAACCGAGGTCCCGTGTACAAATTAGAGTGCACGTAAAAGATCCCGTGGCAGTTGGAATTCGATATAAGAGTAGGCCGTAGCGCCGCTGCCCGGTCAAAATTCCCTCATAGCACACTGTATGGCGTATGCCCGTCTTCAATTAGCCCAGGTTAGGTGCTTAAGCGTAGGACGTTAAACCCCATTTCATTCATTCATTCTTTCTCTCGGTAAATAAACAACAAAGTAAATAATTTCTGGATATTGTAATACGTTTTTTGGAGTCGTCCACACGATGTATTTTTAATTAGTATAGTTTTTTTCTGCGTGGTCACCCTTTCTCCCGGCAAATAAACAACAAAGTAAATCGTTTTATTCCATAAATAACAAATTCATTAACAAATTCATAAACAAATTTAGTTGTGGACGACATCACTAATAGTTTTTGACGACATCACCAATGCCTTGTGGACGACTCCACCAACGGTTGTGGACGACTTCGCTTGTGGACGACTTGACTGGCACCCATCTCCTGGGGGCAACCATGTTTATCCGGGTCCTTTAAAAAAGTTCCAAAATGGCGGACTTCATCATACAGCCGAGTCTAGATGTAGGGCACCGGAATCTGTCGAGGTTTGCCGAATGAGCCGAGATCACACTGATCAGCAGTGAACATTCGGCAAACCTCGACAGATTCCGGTACTCTCCGTAACCTACAACTAGACTCGGATGTATGATAGTCATTGATATGTACCTGCGACCAAACATTTGCGATGCGGCTTGTCGACTACCGATTTACTCTAACAGGAAAACGTTCCGCGTTTACAAAAAAGAATCCCAAAATCTGGTCAAGCTGTCCACACCCGTTGATGGAGTCGTCCACACGACTTAGTATAATTTCTGGACACATAATGTATTTGTCAATAGTATAGTTTTTCTGCGTGGTCACCCTTTCTCTCGGTAAATAAACAACAAAGTAAATAATTTCTGGATATTGTAATACGTTTTTTGGAGTCGTCCACACGATGTATTTTTAATTAGTATAGTTTTTTTCTGCGTGGTCACCCTTTCTCCCGGCAAATAAACAACAAAGTAAATCGTTTTATTCCATAATAACAAATTCATTAACAAATTCATAAACAAATTCAGTTGTGGACGACATCACTAATAGCTGTTGACGACATCACCAATGCCTTGTTGACGACTCCACCAACGGTGTAGACGACTTCGCTTGTGGACGACTTGACTGGCACCCATCTCCTGGGGGCAACCATGTTTATCCCGGTCCTTTAAAATAAAATAGTTCCAAAATGGCGGACTTCATCATACAGCCGAGTCTAGATGTAGGGCACCGGAATCTGTCGAGGTTTGCCGAATGCAGCAGTGAATATTCGCTAAACACTAATAGGGATGACATTGATGTGGCTTAATGAACCCCTAGTAGTATTAACATTTTCCCTTCTGAAAATTACATTCTACAACGATTGTTTCAAACATTATAAAAATAAATAAAGGAACGTAATATCATGTCCCATTTGTTGTAAATGAGTATAAATGGCACCATTCTGCCCGGAGCAGTAACTTCTTATGAAAAAAATGCACTCGCCAATGATTGATGCTCCATGATTTGTTGACGTCACATGTTGAGAGCAGTCATCGTAAACAAATTGGGTCGAGATACCTACGATTTGAATATTGCACCATTTAATACAGTGTATATTTTATTTTGTTTGCTTTAGAAAGGGGGTTTCCAGATAGCTTCAAAATAAATCGGCAACTGACTGTACATAGATGATAGTCGATATAACTGTGTGCTTATTATATTGGCAAAAGCATGGTTAATGTTGTATTCTGTTTTAAAAGTTTGAGCGACAGTTGACATTTTGAGATATAAACACATACTTCAGATATAAACAAAATAATATTTTCGATGTACCAATATGACCGCAATACAGGGGCGCCGGAACCCGGGTACCGGGGTATTTAAATGGTACCCTGCCCTTTTCTGGGGTATACATGTATACCCATGCCCTAATGATGACAGTTTTCAACCTTTTTACAAGTCTATAGGTGATAGATATGGAATTGCTCTCATTTTCATGTATTTTAAAGGGTTTTATGTTGGAATTTGGTACCCTGGCCCTCGCGCAGTTCCGGAGCGCCTGCCGCAATATTTGTCTTAGATATCACCACTGGTGGAAGTGTACGTAACGCCTGGAAAGGACAACGACGACCGCAATATTCAAATTGACAGTCACAAATGCAAATTTGCATGCCAGATTCTCGGAGTAAAAGTATGAAACTGTAGTCTGTGGGACGGTGTTTAGTGGTCAAGGGGTGGGTTAATTGCTATTGGGGCCTTTCATACAAGAGATATCCTCGCTTGAAATCAAATTTAACGAACCATCTACATTTAACCTGAAACTGAAAAAAATATTTGTTTTCGTACAAATCACAGCGATAACTTCACTTGAAATTAAATTTTACGAACCATCTACATTAAGACTGAAACTAAAGAAATTATATTTGTTTTCCAGCAAACAAAAGCTATAAACCAACTGCCTGATAGAAACAGCACAGCGGCAACTTATATTTCTGGAACAATATGTCAAAATTAGTGGGACATTGGAAACTGGAAAAAAATGAAAATTTTGATGAATATATGAAGTCTATGGGTATGTAAAACGCCTTCTATTACACAACCGTTGTCCTTGGAGTTTCTTAGCATTATGATAGCCAATGCATAGGGGGCTGCACCACACATAATTTACACGAAAACAAATCAATGGACAGGACACAAAACGCAGAAATCTCAAACAAACGTGCCTATCAAATTAAGTGAATGGACCAGGAGTTGGCCGCAAGCGTCCCCTACGCTGTATAGTTCCGGGCCTGTAGTGATACAGGAAATATAATGGGGTTTAACGTCCTACTGTTATGCACCTAAACCTGGGCTAATGGAAGACGGGCATACGCCATACAGTGTGCTATTAGGGAAATTTTGCCCCGGCAGCGGCGGCGCTACGGCCTACTCTTATATCGAATTCCAACTTTCAATGGATCTTTTACGTGCACGCCAATGTATACGTGGGACTTCGGTTTTTCGTCCCATCCGAACGACTAGGCAGCTGTCCATGCCAGGCCTTCCGTTCTGCATCACTAACAAGGGAAAGAAGTGATACAGACTTGACTCCAAGCTGAAAACAACCAGGACTATAACCCAGAGAAATTACAAGTATTGTGCAATTGGTGACTGTCTGCTATATGTTTCAAGAAGGACATAACACCAAACTTTAGAAATAAAAAAATCAGCAGCCATTGATAGTTGGAATTCCCCTTGTAACATACTGTCTTCATTAGCCCGGTGGGTGCAGAAAGGTAAACCCCTTATGGTTGTATTTCCTTCCAGGTGTAAATTATGTCTTGAGAAAGGTTGGTGGTTCTATTACAAGTTATGAAGAAATCAGACAAAATGGCGACGAGTGGGAAATATTGATAACCTCCACTTTTAAAAACCAGACGTTAAAATTTAAACTTGGGGAAGAATTTGATGAACAAACGATGGATGGTAGAAACGTAAAGGTGAGTTTCTCAATTAAAGTTATAAGGGTTGTAATGCAATAAGGAACTCGCTGGATGACCATGAATTCAGTGAAATCACGTGATCGGTATGGGCCAATCCGAGCCTTCGATAAATAAAATGAAATGAAAGTAGTCTATTTTTAGTAACCCATTAAACGAAGGAATCTGATTGGACCACAGCTTGGGTTTATACCCAATCAAATCTAGTGCCGAAAAATGCAGAGTGTTACATGAAGAGCTTGATAAGATGTATGTAGTTAAGGCGAGATCAAGACTTCTATTGAAGATGGGATATAATCGTGTCGTGTCTCAATCCTGGGCCATGATTTTCGAATCTAAACTAAAAAAAAAATCTAAAATGTAGTAGATACGTCCATTTTGATTGGTTAAACAATAAAATCAATCTACTATTTTCCAATCAAATTTCTGAACATCTGGTTTTTATCTTTGATAAAATTTCGTGAAACAGACCCATGTGTATATATAGACTGGAATTCCTCCGATGCTTTATGTAAATTGCATTCAACTTGTCCTGAGCATTTACTACATGGATATATGATCGGTTGTAGTGGGAGCTCGCGTCAGAGGTCATACGAGCGGCTTTTGGACATATGATTCTAGTGGATACCCACAACTCCCTCATATAAACTAGAACGTGGGTTACATTACAACTCTTCAAGATCTTAGTGTAGTAAAGATAAGAAAAGCAAAATTATGAACTATAAAATACGAAAAGAAACAAAATGTGATCTGTGTTTTAACTGAGTTGTATTTGTTTGAATATTTTAGTCAACTTTTACCCTAGAAGATGGTGCGTTGGTTCAGATACAGAAAGGAACTAAAGAGGGAGACTGTGATTCTCATATGTCTAGAACATTAGCCGACGATGATACACTAATACTGGTAAAAAATTTTTTAAAAAGAACATTTCATTCCATTTGATGAACAGCGGTGTGCTCCAAACGTCCTGCACAGGAACATTATTTGACATTATATAGTGCTAATCATGTTAAATACATTAATTTCATTCCATTTTATGAATTGTGGTGTGCTTCAAGTGTCCTGCACAGGAACATTATTTGAAATTATTTAGTGCAAATCATGTCAAATACATACAAAATGGACGGGCACATCTGATGCAAAACTTGTCAATTCCCAAACACAAAATTGTCTGGTCACATATGTTGTTAATTTTATTGTATTTATACCTAATGATATTATTTTTATCATTTTTGTTACAAAATGTTATTATTGAAATAATATAATTTTTTTTGGGTATATATCTATATATCTAAGGACATGTTTGTTTTTTTTTGTATATCTATATGTAATGATATATTAAAGCCCCAATACCACTCTTGTTGTAACTGAATAATATTTCCCAAACTTTATTCTAATCAACAAATTGTTCTATTTTACAATATTCCAATTAATTGATCATACAAATTTCATCTTAACACACCTAATTGAAAACCTTTGAAAAATTCAACTGTATGATGATGAAAGGCCTTTCGTAAACACTTTCAAATGTAACATGGATTTAAACTTATTTTCGAACCCTCTGGACAAGTAAAATAGGATGTAATGCATAATTTACACAACAGGTAGGACACTTAAACATCTCGTAGTTAGAATAAGGCTATTTTTTTTTACTGTACCTGTTAAGCCAGCCAGAGTGTTAATGTCTCTTTAAGTTTCTTATATTTTATTGTATATTATCTATTTATTTAATTTTGTTGTATATCCAATAGTGTCATTTTTATTTCAATCTCATGACATTATTACTCACTTTTGTCGATTTTGTTTTTTTTATACTTTATTTAAATCTAATGTTATTATTTATATCTATTTCAACTTCAATTTTCTGTTTTATTTTGTATTTACATGTATATTATCATTTTAATATATCTTTAAATAATTATTTTATTTTCAGAACTTCCGAAATATCCAGAAGGATGTTACAACAGTTAGAACGTTTAAAAGATACACACCATAAAAACTATATAAGACACAAGAGACAAAATAAAAGACACTACATTCAGCTAAAATAGTTTGTTTCATTTAAAATAAGCATAACCTCATCAAATTTAATTTTGGGAAATATCAAGGCCCGACTATCATGAACGATCATATGACCCAAATAATTGGTAGCACCGGCAAATTCTAAATAGTGGCAAATGCCTAACTTCTTTGTAAAACAGTAGTGAAACATTTTGAGAATTCTGCAGTAGTTACCACGTACTAGATTGTTTAAAGGAACTAAATCGCTAATATTTGGGACCTAGAAATTGACAAAAGTTATTCCACTTTACATACGCCGTTTGATTTGGTGCAATGTGTCTAGCCTCGTCACTCGAGTCTCTTGTTACGATTCGTGTACCAATGGTAAAATGTTTTTTTAGTCTTACATATAAGATATCAGAAGCCCATCCTTTTCTGGTAAGACCACAACACCAATGTTGATTTACTTTGACAAATAACTTGTGTTTTCAATGTTAGAATATTTTGGATAATATTGGTTTAGAGACTTAGTCCCTTTAAGTGGTATTTAGTAACTGGGTTAGAATAACACGTGACACAAGTATATGGAATACAAGTTACCTGAAGGGTTTATTGCAGCGGCGTTTCGACGAGGGCCCTTGTGGTTATACTCTCGTACAATATCAATACATTATTGAATAACTCGGCAAATTTCGACAGATTCCGGTACCCTACATCTAGACGCGGATGTATGACAAATTCCGCCATTTTGGAACTATATTTAAAGGACCCGGATAAAAAATGGCTGCCGCCATGGAGATTATATCAACAAACTAAAAAATGGCTGCCATATCACTTACTGTCATACATCCGAGTCTAGATGTAGGGTTACGGAGGGTACCGGACTCTGTCGAGGTTTGCCGAATGATCATTGAATGTCTCGCCCTCGACCATTAAAGCCCCAATACCAATCTTGTTGTAACTGGATAACATGCCCCAACCATTATTTTGGTCAACAAATTGTACTATTTTACAACATTCCAATTAATTGATGACACAAATTTCATCTTAACACACCGAATTTAAAAAAATTTGAAAAATTCAACTACATGGTAACAACAGGGTTGGAAAAGCTTTACGTAAACACTTTGAAATGCAACTTAGATTTAAACATATTTTCGAACCCTCTGGACAAGTAAAATAGGATGTAATGGATAATTTACACAACAGACAGGACACTTAAACATCTCGTAGTTAGAATACGGCTAATTTTTTTTCTGGACCTGTCAAGCCAGCAAGAGCGTTATTGTTCCTTTAAGACACACAGAGTAAAATATAGAACGGTTGAGTGGTGGCAATGTTCCAAAGTTATTACAGGGGTTAGAATATAGAACGGTAGTATTCTATTTCAGAGAGAAAGGGGGGATAGAGAGTATGGAAGACCAAATAGCTCTTTATTTTGTGTTCTTAATTCTTAGTTCTTAATTTATAGTCCTTAATTCTTATTTCTTCATTTGTTGTCGTATTTCGACATTTGTAGATTAAAACCAAGATTTGTAGATTAAAACCAAGATTTGTAGATTAAAACCAACATTTGTAGATTAAAACCAACATTTGTATCTTAAAATCAATATTTGTTTTACAAATCAAACATTTACAAATCTTGAACAACAAATCTCCAAATACATATCTCGAAAACATTTCTTTAAATACATTTCTTAAAAAACATTTTTTGAAATACATTTCTCGAAAAACATTTTTTGAAATACATTTCTTAAAAAACATTTTTTGAAATACATTTCTGGAAAAACATTTTTTGAAATACATTTCTCGAAAAACATTTTTTGAAAAACATTTCTTGAAATACATTTTTCGAAAACCATCTAACCGGAACGATCGGGGTGGGCTGACAACATAGAGTTATATAGAGTCCGCACTGATCAGGTGACAGTGTGCCGACATGGGACCTTGTCTGCCATGTTAGTTACGGGGATTATGATCGTAAATACCCGGATGTCCACTATGTTATCGCACCAATCAAGATGTGTTAAACTGTTTTAAAACGTGCACAAATATTAAATTTTTAAATTTCCTCTCCAAAATATTTATCATTTAATAAAAAGGGGACCACGTGGCTAAGTGGGTAAGGTGCTGGCTCGGTAGCCTGGAAGTCGGGTGTTCGATCCCTGCATTGGCCGAGAAGTTCATCTCGATTTTCCAGCGTGGTTTCCCCTTGTCAGTGATGCAAACGGAGGGCCTGACAAGAACAGCTGCCTAGTCGTTCGGGTGAGACGAAAACCCTAGGTCCCGTGTACACATTGGCGCGCACGTAACAGATCCCTTGGCAGTTGGAATTCAGTTGCTGCCCAAGCAAACATTTCCCTCATAGCACACTGTATGGCGTATGCCCGTCTTCAACTAGCCCTGGCTAGGTGCAGAAGCGTAGGACGTTTAACCCCATTTCATTCATCCATATCTCCGGGCCCCTCTTTCCGCGTAAAGGTTATTATAGAGGCACATTCGCACGATACTAAATCTTGTTTATCTAATAGTTTTAGATCACCCTTACCCGAACCCTAACCCTAGGGAAAGATATTTCTCAGATAAACAAGATCTAGTATTGACGATTGTGCATTATAGAGAACAATTTAATTTGAAATGTCAGCGATCTCGACTGCAGTGCCTCTTCGCTTAGGCCTACTTACTTTATATTCGCTTTCTCATTTAATTTTTATTTTTTTTATTAAAATATTGATCTTTTGGGTCAAGGTCATGAATCTCTACACTCTGCTTCTATAGAAATAATATAGATTTATACACATGTATTTCTATGTCTGCTTAAACCATTGATGTCATATATAGATATGACGTCAATATCTTCAAATTAAATTTCCGGTCGGATGCATTTTGAGAAATGTTTTTCGAGAAATGTATTTGGAGAAATGTATTTCAAGAAATGTTTTTCGAGAAATGTATTTCAAAAAATGTTTTTCGAGAAATGTTTTGCGAGAAATGTTGTTCAAGATTTGTATGTCGTTGTCTGTTTTTGTTGAAATGTAAATGTAAATTTGATAAAATGTATATGTATTTTTTTTATATTTCTATAAGAAATTTAATTTTCATATTAATAATAAAATCAAATCTAATAAGATACAATTTAAAAATTTGATGTGACTAATGTCTGATTTGTAAAACAAATATTGATTTTAGTCTACAAATGTTGGTTTTGGTCTACAAATGTCGAAATACGACAACAAATGAAGAAATAAGAATTAAGGACTATGAATTAAGAACTAAGAATTAAGAACATTGAATAAAGAGCTGTTTGGTCTTCCATAAGAGAGAGAGACTAACATATGGGGTTATAATCTATTTTAGTAATTCGCTTGCGCATACAGGGCTTTTAGCAGTGGGGGAGGATGTTGAACAGGCCACCCTACTCATTGTTACGGGGAAATGGGGATTATTGGCTTTGATGTCCACTCGACGCCAACTGGGTCATTTCGTGACCAACATAAGGTTCAATTTGATTTCAATACTTAACCTGAGTGTAGGTGTCTTTAGCAGTGGGGGGACCCGGCGAAAACACCCGAGATTGGACAGGCGACCCTACAACTTGTCACGTACAACCGGGGTAACGAAACCACACCACTTGACTTAATAAAAGACCTAGCCATTCGGTCATCCAACTCTCGAGTTTGTAATGTAACATCTCAAAATGTACCAAAAACCACTTCTACCATTGTTCTGGAAAGGCGACCACCAGACATCACGCACGACTTTTCCGCGACATTATACAATTCTTAATGCCGGGTTGTCGGGTGAAAATGTCGTGATGTCGTATTGATACTTTAAGACGGTCGGTATCGCGACACCACGACAATGATACCAACCGGCCACCATAGTCCCAGCTATTACCAGGATTTAAATAATAATAATCTCATCATTTTACAAGGCCTGTTTTCGATTTGGCTCTTGGAACAGATCGTGCGAATGATTTCGATCATTACTGCAGGAAGAAACCGAAGAACTCGGGGGGAAATCTAGATCTGCCTGATCGGACGGGAGAATCCCTCTCACTTACAACGATAAAGTTCTTGCCCTGAGCTGGGATTAAACCCTCGATGCATTGGTAAGAAGCCGCCTCTCTATTGCCACGGCTATCCGACCAGCTTTAGTCAGTACATGTAGCATACATTCTATAAGTGTAATACATGTCGCTACGGTAATAACATAAACATATATTTTAATCAATCGAATCGATATCATTAACTCGGTTGGTCAGTCGCTGCATATAGTAACAGAAGCCGAACCGTTTTTTAATACGAGTTTATTTCGTCGAGTTAGAAGGTATATCCATATTTTAATCTCTGTAGATACAGTTGTTATAAAGGGAGCTAATCGCAAAGTAGTGCATTGTGAATTGTGAATCAATCAATTAATTATCAGCTACTATTAGCGATATGGTATAGCCCGGTTGGAGCTGACGTGACATAAAACCACATTTAATTTCATTTCATTTATATCAGCGATATAAGCAACTCATACATATAATTTGGCGATTGTAAAAGGTTTATGTATATATGTTGTGCCATTGAATGAAATTATAATTAACTAATGATAAAATAGTGACCGCCATCTTTCAACTGATCAAGTAGTGAACTTTGAACTTCAAGTGTGTTATTTGGCATAATAGTCTACTTTACTTATCAACGAAGACGAACGACCAACTTAAAGCCCCCGGTCATACATTTAAAGAGAGTTTATAAATTATACAATATACAAGTGTGTACATAAGAGTTATGGTTGTGTCAATAGTGTTCTTATAATAGAATACATCTTAGTGACATATATCCATGCAGCAAGGAGCTACAGTGTGACCCAATGAACTATGATTTACTTATATAACTAACTGTATATACATGTCGTGTCGAAGCGAGCTTGATAACCTAGGTGCCCTTCTAACTGTACATGCAGTGTCGAAACGTCTTTGATAACCTAGTCTTTTTTCTGATTATGAACCAACGTCAAACTTTCTTTCACACACAACCCACACTTCACATTTATATTACACTGACTTATGAGGTTTTGATTGACTTGCTATAAAACATTGACACGATATTATTAGCGATCACTCTCCAGTTATTGAACTTTGAACTTAACCTTGCGCGTAATTTGTTCAATCATATTTCAATTGAGTAGACCGACCGACCGGTTAAGAGCCCTAGTTATAGAATTCGGTGTTTCGTCATACCAAGCTGAACGTCCTACCGACAACATGGGCAAATTACTTGGGAACTGGAAATTAGAGAAAAATGAAAACTGGGATGAATTTATGGTAGCGATGGGTAAGTAAATGTATTCTTTTAGGCTTAGATTTGGTTAAATAGTTCTAAATCAATGAAATCGATATTATTGATTTAGGACTATATTTAAAGGACAATATTGGTGCAAGTCATTATCACATATGTGATAGAGCTGGTTAAACACATTCCAAATATACTATAGCTGAGTATTACACGCTGACTGAATCAGCAGTGACACAACAACAGTGAAAACATCAGCTACTGCCTTATATAAGTGACTGAAGCGGCGAGCGATAACAGACAAACGGCTAAATTTATGCCCACTCATAATTCCTTCGAAGACCAACATTTGTTATATGGGACTGTAAGAGAATATCTGACAATTCAATAAAGTAATTGAATGACATTAGATAAGAGAACACGAGGAAAATAGAATCGTAATCCATTGACAGTTGGAATTCTATAAAAGAGTAGGCCGTAGTGACGTAGCCCGGGCAAGATTGCCCTCATAACACACTGCATGCCGTATGCCCGTCTTCCATTAGCCCAATAGGGGAAGAGCAGTAGGTCGTTAAACCCAATTTTCATTCATTTCAACTGTCAAGGGTTCTTTGCATGCACATCGATGTGAACATGGACAACTTTCTAGTCATTCGGGTGGAACGGAAACCCGAGGTCCCGTGTACACATTGGCGTGTAGGTAAAGTATCCCATGACAGTTGGAATTTAATATAAAGGTAAGCCACAGTGCAGCTGTCCTAGCAGACACTATTTCCCTCATAGCACACTGTATGGCGAATGCCCGTCTTCCCTTAGCCCAGGTTAGGTGGATAATAGTAGGACGTGAAACCCCATTTCATTCATTCATTCATTGATAATAACCAATGTATGTACTATGGCTGTATATCAATGAATTTCAGGCGTGAATTTTGTTTTGAGAAAAGTGGCGAGCAAAATAACAGTCTGTCAAGAAATTATACAAAATGGCGATAACTGGGAACTCAACATGACATCTACGTTTAAAAACAAATCTCTTAAGTTTCAACTGGGAGTTCCATTTGATGACGAAACGATGGATGGAAGACAGATCAAGGTAATTGCACAATTCTGCATTTCAAGATACAATTTGGGAGATTTAGATAAAGAGCTAGCCATTCTTGTTGTAATAGCTCGACAATCAATAATGTAAAATGAATAATATAAAAATTTCATTCAAATTACTCTATTGCGAGCGAAGATATTAGCCTTTGAAGGTTTGACAAGACGTGTGCAATAATTTCAACCAACAAACTGGTTGTTGGAAGCTAAGCCGCTCTCCTCCAGATTTGACATGTTACCATTTATTTTTGTCTCCCCGGGACCCTCCGTTCTTAGGGGTTCAGTTGTAATTCACTGTAGTGGTCAAAGGGAAGAACTGGCGAGTTCAGCATCACGATAGAAATTCGCAGGAATCGCCCATAAATGTCACTATATTCGCACTATAAGCAGGGATCGCTATACAAACTCTGATAATTATTCCACATGTTTGATTATCAGTCAACATGATAACTTACGAAGAATTGGTCTGGATTATTTTTAGGCAACGTTTACCCTAGAAGATGATGTATTAGTTTTAAATCAGAAAGGTATTAAAGAAGGTGACTTGGATACGTTGGTTACAAGAAAGGTTGATGGAAATGATCAACTAATAGAGGTGAGATATCTACACTGCCCCCCAAAGTCAAAGTGACGTATCTACCAAATTTGCATTTTCCCGCTTTATTCTACTTAACGCTATTCGAAACACTTTTCTAACATCTGACAAAGGTAGATTAACGTATCGTTTCTCTTTCATGTAAATCTTCAAGCAACATACCGACGTAAATTGTATAATGCTAACGACAGACAACGGAAAAGCGCCGTATTGTTGGTTACGTCGTTTTGCCCTTGACCAAATGCTGACCTTGACTTTCCCGGGAGTGACTTACGTCATCTTGTCCCGCGATTTTTGAAGCCTTTGGGAGTTTGTTTCTAAACGTGAACATGGCGAGGAGAAAAATTAATACTTCTGAAGTATTAAATATTTTAATGAATGATGACTCTGACGATTTAGTTGAACATGGTATAAGTTCTAAATATACCTGGCACCACGTAAGGCAAACCGACGTATCTGAATTTCTGGCACGAGAAACTCGATATTTCCAAAAAAGTTTAAAGTTGATTTTCTCGGTTTGCCTTTTTGTGCAGTTACGTCACTTTGACTTTGGGGGGCAGTACAGTATACGATATTAATTACCTTTATATAGAGAAAGGGAGAGAGATATGGGTTTTAACGTCAACTCGACATAAACTAAGTCATTTCGTGACTAACATATTAATAATTTTTTTTTTCAATAATTCGCTTGCGCGTAGGGGTCTTTAACAATGGGAGGAAACCGGGGGACCCGGCGAAAACCCGCGACGTTAGACAGGCGACCCTACCCGGTGTCACTTACAACTGGGGATTTGAAACCACGCCAGTTGACTCAATGACGGGTGTTTTGATACAGCACGCACGTGCTGACCATTCGGCCACCCACCCCCATACAGTATACGATATTAACCTTTATAGGAATGAAATAAAATGGAGATTAACGCCCTACTGTTCTGTTCCCCCTAGACAGAGAGAGAGAGAGAGAGAGAGAGATAGAACACGATACCCCTTGTCGCGTACAAGCGGGTAATCGAAACCACGCAACTTGACCAAATGACAGGCCTTGTGATCTAAAGAGTACGCGTTAACTCACTCGACCAACCACTCACCGTGTAGACTAAATGTCTTACGTCTATTTATTGTCTTATCATTTCAGACTTTTAAAATAGTACAGAAGAATGTGGTAGCTGTAAAAACATCGAAACGATATACACCCTAGGATGATAGGCCTATTATAGACTGTTTAAATATTTGTATTTATTTTTTATTTCTGTAATATAGAATGCCATAAATCCATCGCATCTTTTTACACCTTATCGTGGTTCTTGATATGAATATGTCAACATTACTCAACATTTCAACGTTCTACCAGCTGTAGCGTTTAAAAGGGGGAGGGAGACAAATGGGGTTTAACGTCCACTTCGGGACTAACATGTGTTTTTTTTAAATTTATTTTATTCGCTTGCGCGTAGGGGTCTTTAGAAGTGGGAGGAAACCAGAGGACCCTGAGAAAACCCACAAGGTTGGACAAGCGACAAGATATTATAGACTGTTTTAAATATTGTTTTTTTTTTTAAATAGAATGCAACATAAATCAAAGTGGTCTTATTAACTTCTTATCGTAAACTTTTGATTTTAATATATCAACACTTATTAACAAAACATGTCCACAGTTTTGCTATCCGCTATGTGATGTATACATGCACTTTAGTAAATAGAGGGGGGGGGTAATGTCCACGCGACACAAACTAGGTCATTTCGGGACTAACATATGGTTCAATTGTATTTCAATGATTCGCTTGTGCGTAGGGGTCTTTAGCATTGGGAGGAAACGGGAGGGCCCGGAGAAAACCCACAAGATTGGACAGGCGACCATACTCAGCCCGGGAATCGAAACCACGCCAGTTGACCCACTGATAGATTAGTACAGCGCGCACGTGCTAAAAAAATCAGCCATCTAAACCCCCTAGAAAATAGGAATTGGCATGAATCAAAAACTGGTTAAGAACAATCATCCTTTAAGTTATATGCTCAACATATTGTCAATCCAACGAATGCACAACTATGCTGCCAGAGTAGTAAATAAAACGAATTCGCGCGGGTCATATTAAACCTGGGGTGAAATCATGGAACTGGCTTCTAGTCACGACAAGAATCGACTTCAAAATTATTTCCCTATCGCAGGAGAAAAAATTACGACCATCACCATCAAAAGAAACTGGAAATTAAAACCCTTCGTACAGCTGTATCTGAAACATGGAATTCCCTACTAGGTGGTCGAATTCGCTACAGGGTGGACCTATGTCCAGTCATATACGTATTCCATTCGTATCTCGTCTAAGAGAGAGAGAGAGGGGGGATAGCTAGATAGAGAGAGGGGGGTCTATATTTCAATAATTCGCTTGCGCGTAGGGATCTTTAGCAGCTGAGTAAACGAAGGACCCGTAGAAAAACCATATGGTTGGACAGGCGACCCTACTAATTGTCACGTACAACCGGGGAATCGAAATGACTCAATAACATGCTTTTTGATACAGCGCGCGCATGCTAACCATTCAACCATCAAACCCCCCTGACCTTTTATAACGACCATGCACGAGTTATTTTCACACTCGGGTACTCTGAGGACCATTATAAGGTCTATAAAGATTGTATTGAAACAAGAGCACAATACTTGGGTAAGCAGTGGAACGAGAGTAACCGCCCTTTAACTAACGGTTTCCAATGAACAATCAAACTAAAATCAGAAAAATGACGAGGTGGGTTTTGGTGGTCTGTATCCAAAGAATTTTAATTCGAGTAGCCTCCCTTAATCAGATGTAGTCTAACATGACGACCTATATCTAAGATTTGAAAACTGAAACAGAATTTTTTTAAATGAGCGCATTAAGATTTTTCTTATCAGCAGACGGTGGAACGATTTACCAAAATCCACCCAATACTACCCAATACCACCCAATACCACCTCAATATCACCAACAATGGGGCTAAGCTTGAGATTTCTGCAGTAGTATCTATCACGTATTGTTTCTTGCGTTCTTGTTATGGTCAGAGCAGTTTACTTTGGAAACCTATTAGGTTGTAGGGAGGTCGAATGGTCTAACGCACGCACTTTGGATCATAGGGTCAGTTATTGTATCAAGTGAGGGTGGTTTCGATTTCCCGCTTGTACATGACACTGAGTAAGGTGATCGGTCCAACATCGTGGATTTTCTCCGGTTCCGCCTTTATCCCTCCCACTGCGCAAGCGAATTATTAAAATAGATTATAACCCCATATGGTAGCCCCCTCTCTCTCTCACTTCTCTCTCTCCCCCTCTCTCTCTCACTTCTCTCTCTCAGATTAATCTATACGATCCTCCTCGGTTCAGTTGTGATTGATTGCCGATGTCAACTTACCCTGCTCAGCTGCATTGGCGGATTCGGGTGCAAGGACTGTGGAAGAGGGCGATGACTCTGGGATTAGATGTGAAGGCCCGCAGGGTTTCCGCCAGAAAAAGCTTGAAGGGGGTACAATTCATACGGTCGACCAATAAGCGCCCGCCTAATACCACTAATAAAAAGTCAAAAGAAGGAAGGGTGTACATGTATCGACCTGAATGGCAATAAAGATGCACTCTATCACATCTTGAGATGTTATATATATTTCTTTAGTTACAGATCATTTAAACACTCTTTCTCTTACACAAAACACACTTTTTGAAAACATTACTCAGGTGACTGAAGGGGGGTATGCACCCCCCTTCTTTAAGCAAAGGGGGGTACGTGCACCCCCTGCACCCCCCACTGGCTGAAACCCCTTAGGGGCGAAAATATTTACCTCTGGTGACTAGTCAATAATACCCGCTAATTAATAATTATTCGGGAAATCCTTTTCAGATGTATATTTCAGCTCAAATGCATTTTTCCCCCACCCACCGACACCTGTTATAACATTCATTCGGCAGTTATTTAACATATTAATATTTCATTTCGCCGCATTTCGTTCTTCCTTTAGTATAAAATATATCCAAATTTAGTCAAATAGGCCGAAATTATAACTACCCTTGGTTGGAAATGTTTTTGTCTTGGGCGCTAACAAACTTTGCTATGCTTTTTCACATACGTACAATCTATTGTCTCCAAAATAATAAGAATGTGTCCTACCTGACAATTAGAAGTTCGGAAGTTGTCCTTCTTGCTCATACTGACGTCACGAACTTGGTCTGTTAATCGCCGGAACTCACCCTGTGACATAAACCAATGCATAATGATGACGTAATAATCGTAATTAAAACAGTTCTTTACTATTGGTAAAACATATCACAATTTACTTCTTACTCGATATATGAATGAGGCTCATTGGTTTTCACAACAGTTCAAAAGTCATTAATTTGATAATATTTGTTCCCTTGCCAACAACATGCGCCGGGTCTTAAGTTACGATTTAATATCGAGGTAGGTGTGTTATCCTGTTTACAACTTGATCCCTGTGATGATATTGGTGGCCCCAAGCTTGATCGGGTTCGTTATGGCTTGAACTAAATAGAATGAAGAACTCAATATCAATATCATTATTGTTTGTTCCAAATTGTTTCTAGACACACTTGTCGAATGCTATGATCGCTTTGGGAGTGGGGTTCCAATAATAGTAATAAGCTTGATCGGGTTCGTTATGGCTTGAACTAAATAGAATGCAATAACATTACACTAGACCTATATCATTTTTGTTTGTTTCAAATTGTTTTTCGATACACCTGTCGAATGATATGATATCTTTCTGAGTGGGGTTGCAATGATATAACAGTAGCATAAATATTTGTCCCAAATCGTTTTACTGGCACGGTTTCGTTTGCCCAGTTGTACGTGACAATAAGTAGTGTCGCCTGTCCAATCTCGTGGGTTTTTTCTCCGGGTACTCGGGGAGTGGGGTTACAGATAGCCTGATCCAAAAATTTATATATACGGAATAAAAAAACAGTAATCTCTAGTGTGGTAGAATCGCTCCCTTCGCCGGTATAATTTTTTTTCTTATGAATGGATGTTACGTCACCAGAGCATACCTTCCTTTCTAGACCCACAGAACTAAACCATTCTAAACGGGTGAAGGGGTGCGATTAATTAGCTTAGAACGCCTAATATCACTTCCTATTTGAGGAATTCGGATATATTACGAGAATCTCATGTACAGTATATTTGAACACACTTAGAGCATACTAAATCACGTTTTGATGGGAAACCCCGTATAAGGACCAATGACAAATCTCGTCACAAAACCACAGCAGAATATTTCACAGATTGCAATACAGAACTCCTCATTGGATAATCCTATTATATAACCCAATCGTACCATGGAGTGCATTAACTCCCGAATGAAGACCACCTGATACCACTCGACCTCCTAATCGAATATATCCACAGACTGATAAACGATTACCTCAAACAATCAGAATTTTTGTTCTGTGATTTCGGCCCTGGGTACACAGTTGAATGCCTATTTGTGGTATACCTAAATCATTGTAATTTCTATAAGTGTAAATACTAATTTTCTAGCACAACGACAATCGATTCAAAAATCACTTAATAATCCGTCAAATGTTTTTTTCCCTGTACTTTTAGAACACACCTCTCATTGTTAATATCAGTTCGAAGGGTGCAGTAACTCATTCTAGAAATCTCGAATTTCTAAAAAAAAATAATCCAAAATAACAAATTTAGACAGACATTACTATGATTCACCCATTTCCAGAAGACCCAAACCTTCTCAAGTAGTTGGTCCAGAACGTCCACAATTGAAGTTTATATCGCTGTGTCAAAAGAATTCCTAACTTCACGAAATATTTAGCCTTTACAAATCGTGTATTTAAAGTTACAGATTAAATGAACACAATAGTTCAAACGGTTTGTAGCTCTTAATCATTTATGCCAGTCACAACTACACTGCTTTATCACATCAGTCGCTGCTTTGGTAAAATCCTCCATTTTGTAATATACACATATTCCTAAATATTAAGCTGTATTTAAAATTACTGAATAAATAAACACAATATAGTTCAAACGATTTGCAGCTGCGTATTATGCCGATTTGTGACCACAACTAAACTATATCCCTTCAGTCGCTGCTTTGGTTAAATCCTCCATTTTGTGATGTACACATTCCTGAATATTCGGTAGTTATCTTGTGAACAAATCTGTTATTTAGTCATCGATGTACAGGTAAAATGTTGAACACCTGTGATTTATTTTACAGGTAACTTGTAGTGATTTGTATATACACGGTTATTGGTTGTTAGGTCGCGAGCTATACTGGGGTATATAGGATATATACAATGGGTGTTATTACCCGGCTCTATATACCACAGTTATAATATACAATAACCCCCACTAACAGATTAACCTGTATAATCCCATAGTATAATAAAACGTCGTCTATAACGTATTGACTATCTAAAGGGACAATTCATCTAATAATAATAGCGCGTACTTTCCAGTTCATATGAATGACACATTTAGTTAATCGTACTTGCATTGGCTTATACTAGTAAAAGTTAATATCATATTAAGCACATAGGTATGTTTATAATTGTAATTTTTCGGAGTCTCGCCAAGTACACCACATCCGCACGTCTTCAGTAGCCCTTTGATGCAGACTAGTTTATCGTGACTAATAAAAGTTAACACGGTTCCAAGTGAGAGGTGGGGTTTCTAATATACATTGTTCACGTACAGGTCTGTGAGAGAGAGGGAGGGGGGAGAGAGAGGGGAGAGAGAGAGTACAAACATGGCCCCTGCGTCACAGTGAACTTATAATTAAATTGTCTCTTTAAGTCTATTAAAGCCATTGTAATGAGCTGAGTAAATCTATTCAACCATATTATACCTAATTGACTAGTTAATCCCATATTGACTCATATTATTAGTACATTCCTATAATTAAAGTGACATCGATGACGTCAATTAGACGCCCGATGTGTCAGGTACTGGATATAGGGTTTACGTCCGGGCCGGGAGAGAGGTGCTTTTATATCCTGAGGGTTTAGTAGACAATACTGGACGCAAGGGCCTTTGATGTTCCCCTATAAACACTCTAACCTCGTGGGTTTTCTCCGGGTCCTCCGGTTTCCTCCCACTGCTAAAGACCCTACGCGCAAGTGAATTATTGAAATAAAATTAAACCATATTTTAGTCACGAAATGACCTAGTTTGTGTCGAGTGGACGTTAAACATACTCTATTGGGTAATTTCGTACCAAGATAGACCTACATATAAGTAGATCATCGTCTAGTTTAATCCAATAAAATCTAATGAACCAGAAGAATATGATTTAACCCCAGATAGTAAAAATACCTCGTAAAATAGTTTTATTGATAAAGTACGAAGTAATAAAATAAATAGACAGAATAGGCTATGTTAGAAGTTATAGAAGATATAATATGTAGTTTGAATAATGAATACAAAGGCCATGGACTAGATTAAAGCTCTGTTTGATCTTTGTTACGTGAGAAAATAAAATGAAATCAATCGGATTAAAACACAGATTCTTTTTCGTTTGTTATTTATAGTTCAAAATTTCGTTTCGTTTTTATAGTTCAAATTTCATTTTACTTTTAGGTTCGTTTTTTATAGTTCAAAATTTCGTTTTACTTTGAAAATACCATCCCCTCGTAGAAAAATTATATTTTACAGAGAAGAAATTAGTTTTGAGAAAAACTATATTTTACAGAGAAGAAATTAGTTTTGAAAATACCATCACCTCGTAGAAGAACTATATTTTCATCCGGAACACTCAGGAACACTAACATTATTTTCGAATGACAGATTAGCAGTTTGACTAAATATTGCAATTAATTATATAGAGACAGCATTCGCAAACAGGACACTAACTGTGAATATTGCACCACACTAGTGGTAACGATCAGGCCTAGCGGTTTCTTTCGTTAGCAGTGGGAGGAAACCGGAGGACTCAAAGCAAACCCACGAGGTTGGACAGGCGACCCTACATGTACGCAGTGTCACGTACAACCGGGGAATCGAAACCACACCAGTTGACTCCATAATTACAGGCTTCATGATACAGCGCGTATGTGCTAACCATTCTTTTCCGCTCGCCCCCGTTTACATCGAAACGGTCCAATTACATTTGCATTAAACGTTTTACATGCCTTCGTCTCAAGACGTTTCCGCGCGACATTTCATGTTGATATGGAAGCGTTCCAATTACATCTGCATTATACTGAGAATAAATATATTAATGTATTTTCTTACCTTTGTTAGCCGTGTCGGGAATTCATCTGAAAGTGAAAATAATACGAGGTTTGATTGACAGATGTCTGGGTATTATTGACTACAGTCTGGGTATTATTGACTACAGCAATCAATAGATGGCTAATATAATAACCATCATTATATAATTAAACTGATATCAATACAGGAAGCCGCCGTGACTCAGTGAATAATAACCTGGAGATCCTGCAGGCCTGAATCCAGGATTTTTCGAGGGGGAGGGGGGAGGCAGAGACAATGCGAAAATCAGTTTATATCATCAATTAAAAAGCAGATACACCAGTCTCGCCCCCCCCCCCCTGGTTCCGCGCCTGACCTGTATACGCATAGCTTGTCAAAACCGCAAACATTCAATAAATTCCGTTTTGTTTATCTATTTTCAATCTATTACAGCCCGAACGAGCAGCACATCATCTGGAAAAACTAAACCATGAATAGAAAATGTCTTACTACCTTGTAGATCTGTTTCTTGGTCATCTGAAAATTTCATCTCGGTAGGTATTCGCCACTTAAATAATAAAAAAAACATATTTCTTTTAACATGAAAGCTAACATTATGTTTCTGCTGTCATGTCGCTTTATATAATTTTTCAGAACCCTTGGTAAAAGAACCCTTGGTGGAAGGAGAGGGGCGAGGGGGGGGGGTTCAGGGGGAGACGGAGAGGGGGGAAGAGAGGTCGACTCGACACAAACTAAGCCATTTCGGGACAAGCATGTCGATTCATGTCTTTTTTTTTCAACAATTCGCTTACGCGTAGGGTTCTTTATCAGTAGGAGGAACCCGATTGACCAAATGAAAACCTACGAGGCTGGACAAGCGACCCCTCTCCTTGTCACGTACATCAGTTGACCCAAGTACAGACTTTATTGTACAGCGCGCACGTGCTAACAAAACCCACAAGAACCATTGAAGGCTGGAATGGAATTAGTGAACTCTCAAAATGTTCATCATGACACACCGTATGGTGAATGACCGTCTTCAATATCCAGGTAGGTGAATGCAGGTAGGACATTAATGAATGAAATGTTGTTGAGCTCCAACCGGGCCATATTGCGCCAAACATATTATGCAAATACGAGACAAACAGGTAGGACATTAAACCCAATCCACCAAATGCTTAACCCATAAATGCTTAAACATACATTATGCAAGAGCTTAATCTGGTTATTGCAGGTATTTCTTTGCGCCTAAAATGTGTTCTAAATTTTTAATTAGACATTCATTAACTTATTGCTGGAATAGAACCCGATCTTCTGCGCAACGCTCATTGATGATTAAATCAAAAAATGGGTAATCGAGACTATGTTTTTATCGTACCGACTTCAATAATGATGATCGCGGCTAGGCCAAAAATGTAATCGCTATATTCTCAATTCAGAGTAAATTTTGAGTGAAATTTTCAGCAATTCAGATAATTTACAGATTTGAACTATTATAGTGAAAACTGCCAGCTCTTTATCCAATCTCCCATAATGTATCTTTAATGAAGTGTTAATATGATAATGGATACCGATAATTGGGCTACTCGTGTAGGCCTACACGTTATCACATTCTTTAAAATAGAATTGTTTCGTCTGTCATGAAGTGCCTTCGATAACCCTCATATCACGTAACAGATAGAGGATAAGCATGTGTGTGTGCGCTGTATCATAAGGTCTGTCATTGAGTCAACTGGCGTGGTCTCGATTCCCCGGTTGTACGTGACAAGAACTATGGTTTTCTCCGCGCCACACACACACACTGCTAAAGATCCCTACGCGCAATAAGATTATTGGAATAAAATTGATCCTTATGTTAATCCCGAAAAGACCTAGTTTGTGTCGAGTGGACGGAAAACCCAATTTTTATCTTTCTTTTACGCAGATGAATTGACACGACACGTGAATTCTGGATGTTCAGTTAGGCCTATATTAACCTACCATATCCAATTTCGAAGAAGACAAGTTCTTCCAGTTGCTGATTAATCTACGAGTGTATAGACCTGGATACTCGAGTCTCTCCCCGTTTCGTGATGTCCTGTTCTCTACTTCTACGACGTTCAGCATTTTCGTTCCATTCCTGAAAGTAGACATATTTCCATAAGTGTTTTTGTCTTCTTCTTAAATACTGTACAATTTCTATAATCACTGACAAAATTGGTCAGTGCTGGGATAGAACTCACATTTTAGCACATATTTTGATGTCGTATATGGATTTTGGGTTAGGGTTAGGACATAGGCCTACAGATCTCGCCAAACCCTTACGCTAGACCAAGTCTAACCCTTAGTTGACCCTAACACACAATCCAACTATGAGGTCGTGTGTGCAAGATCCGCCCGATCTGGCGTTCCCCCTTAAATACTACTCGCTATCACTCGTACAATACTTGCGTAGGGATACACTCTCGTTGTATACAATGGTTATTGCGTTCTGTATTGATTCTATAACTGCATGCACATCTCAAAATAAGAACGAATTCTATGCCTATGGTCATTGACTTCCGTGTTTATATTACAACGACATGCAAATCTCAAAGAACAAAGTATAATGAAAACTGTTGAATTCTAAGACACCGTATCACACCGTCGCGAAAAATCATCCAATAAAACAACCACCAATGAAAATAGTTCCCAAGAGGTTTTAGTAACTTAAGAAATATTCATGTTTCTAAATCTTGAATTTTTCAACTGTAGACAAATTATCAATAAAATCAGACCCAAATGTTCGGCCATTTTTTATTATCTTACAAAAAAGGTGGTTGCCAAGTAGTGACACCATGACAGTTGTGACGTCATCCTGGAAGTGACGCAATTCTGCGTAAAAGTAGTCCCTGGGTTATTCAAAGGCTGTATTCAATGGCTGTATTCAATGATAATATTTGCTTGTATTTGCATGTAGTTATATTATAATAAATTGCGCTCTTTCATTAGGCAGAACTTATACTCCTGATGATTTTTTTTTCACACAGATTGTAATCTATTAGTAAACTGTTGTAAACATGTATCACTTTCCAAAATGAAAATAGTTTTCTAGCATTTGAAATAAGATCATCCATTGATTATTAATCGGTAATCTAAACCATGTCTTCATTAGCCACACTAATTGCACGTGATACAATGTATTCTTACACTGAACACCGCCATGTTAAAACCGACTTTGTCTTCATTAGCCACTCGGGTTGCGATGATGGAAGATATTTTTACACTAAACACCACCATGTTTAAACCAACTCGGTGACCCTATATAATAATATACCATCTAGTATAAACTAACACATACAGATATCGCTTCATTGGTAAATTGTGTTGGAAAACTGACCAATATTACCTGTCACCGTTAAAAAAAGTCCACAAAATGATTCGTTCGTATCTGGGGTTTAACGCCCACTTCCAGGGTGATATCGTAGACAACTCCACAACATATCGCAGACAGCTTTTTATATTTCGCACAGCATAAAGCATCACAAGTGACAGATAGCTAAACTATTTTTATCTTTTATTGACCATATCGACCTGATCTATGATAGGATTATACTATAGTTAATAGGATTAATAAAGGAATTTACATTTACGATCAATACAGCATGTTATCATTATAGATAACCCGTTGTATCATAAAGCCTTCATTGAGTTAAATGGCTTGGTTTCGAATCTCCGGTTGTACGTGACAAGGAGTAGGGTCGCCTGTCCAGCCTCGTGGGTTTTTTCCGGGTCTTCCGATTTTCACCAAATGCTAAAGACCCCTACGCGCAAGCTAATTATTGAAATAAATAATATAATTAAACCATATGTTAGTCCCGAAATAACCTAGTTTGTTCCGAGTGGACGTTAAACCCCATTCCTCATTCTCTCTCTCTTACCACCAGTGTGACCAGACAACCGCGACCCATTAATTGCCCCAATCGAACTGCTCAGTAATAGGATTAGTCTAACGACATTTAATAGTATTAAATAATATTATTACAGCCAATATCAATATCATCGGCCATCTTTGTAGCGGTTGACATAAGGACTATGGATCTTTTTATAACTAAAGTGATTGTCTTCTCTTAACGGACCGAACAGTTTTTCATTTAGGTCGAAACAAACCTTTGAATTGGTGATTAACGTCCGCTTCCACCGAAGGTGATATCGCACACAAATCGTATTTTTAAATTTTGGGGCCTTCCTGTGAGAGGAAACAGGAGTGCCCGGATACAACGAAGGATTATCCGGAAGTTTGAATAATTGGAAAATTAAAAACGAAACTTACTGAATATTGGATGCTCACCAGGCTGTATTTAAATTATTCATTAATATGCAATATAGTACCGCTGCACGAGAAATATCCATTTAATATAAACACACCTAGTTTCCAAATGTAACTATCTCACTATATTGATAACTAATGATATGCACACGAAATGTCCCCAAACTTTTTCTGGCCTCCGATATAGTATATCTTAAAATTTAACAAAACTATCATCTAATTATTTTGTTTACACCAGCATCAGTGAAAGGTCCTAAAAATGTCATCTAATAATTTAGACGTAGATGGTCTCCAAATTTTATCGGACCTCAGATACGGTATATCAAAGATGAAACAATATCATCTAACAATAGCTCATCTCCAAACTTCATCTGACCTCAGAAACAATATGTATATCCCAGCTGAATGTAATTGTCGTCTAATAACTACATCGGATCTGGGGCCTGTTTCACGAAATTTTAACTTAAGATAAAATACAAATTTTAGTACATACTTAAATCTGATTGGCTAAGCGCTAAAATCAATTTAATACTATCCAATCGAATTACTAAAATCGGATTTTATCTTAGTTAAAATTTCGTGAAACAGGCCCCTGAGATACAGTATACATTAATCTGACCTCATACCCAGGATCCCATGTATATCATCCAGTGATTAAGATGCAGTTGGTCCCATAATCCAATGAATATAACCCAATAGATGCAGCTGATCGAATGAATATGCTGATTACACTATTTTGCCTTATTACACTAGTTTACCTATACCGTTTTTTAGGACTTCAAATTTTGCCTAATGGTTTGGCTTGTTCGTACTTGGTTTTATTTTATCCACTGATTAACATGCAGCTGGTCTTTAAGCTTAATCTGACCTTGGATACAGTACATACCCAAGATCCAATGAATATCATCCAATCGATGCAGCTGGCCCGCCCTTAAAGTTCATCTCATCTTTAATACTTTCAAGATCCGAGAAATATCATTTACTCCAGACACCTCTGATTTCTTATTACATAAACTGACGACCGTCATACACCGACAGATACATTAATGATCTCAGATACCCAAGGTCCGATGAATACAATCCAATCGATGAAGCTGGCCCGCCCTTAAAGTTCATCCCATCTTCAATAAAGTAAAGATCCAAGAAATTCTCTAAGACACCGCTGATGTCTCATTACATAAACTGGCGAGTGAAGACCGTCATACACCGATAGTTACAATACTGTTTTGTTTGTTGGTAAGTAAGTAACTAATTGATATGTGATACATGGTAATTTAACTTTAGTTGTTCGAGAGGTGTATATCTTATTACTTATAGTTTAAATATATAATAGACTATTACCGTGACGTCCTTATCGACATCTTGATCCAATCCGTAAATATTATATATACATGTTGTTACAACGAACACTAACATATTATATCTGAACATCTGTTCGGGGTTACGGTGGCTAAGTGTGTAAGGGCAATGCGCTCTGCTCCGAACTTGGCTAATGGAGACGGACAAACGTCATACGGTGTGCTATGTGGGAAATTTTACTTGGACAGCAGCACTACGGCCAATGCTTATATCGAATTCTAACTATCAATGGATCTTTTACGTGCACGCCAATGTGTACACGATACCTCGGGTTTTTTGTACCATCCGAAGGACTATACAGCCAGTTGTCCGTGTCAGACCCTCGGCCTTGCATCACTGACAAGTGGGAACCACATTCTCAGCCCATGCAGGGATTGAACACCCGACCTTCAGACTAGCGAGCAAGCGTCTTACCCACTTAACCAACGTGACCCAAAACAAAATAAGACCACACTAGGTGTGGGTTTATTAAAAAACTCCGTTAGATTGAAAGCAAATTCGATACTCGGTGTTAAATGTAATAAAATATTCTGCCTCAGTAAATTTTTATGATTTATAAACAAGTCAAACTGCAATCAAGATGGGGTAAGTGACCATAAGATTCATAATACGATTATTATTTAGAGCCTCATATAGCAATATAGTTACAATACGATATTATTTAGAGCCTCATATAGCGATACAGTTACAATACGATATTATTTACAGCCTTTTACAGCAATACAGTTATTAAAATACGTGATATATTACGTTATGAAGTGTTTAATATAAAGATTAGCGAACTGTTTACATATTTACTTCTGATACGTGTGTGCCCTGAACAAAACTAACCCAATAAAAATAAATAAGTAACAAACGCAAATTCTGAATATTTGAGGAATCGGACACCCGGATAGTCATACTCATTTCCATACATGAAATTATTCTATAGACTGTGGGCATCGGTCATGGAAGGGGTAGTCTGGACTGGTGGACTATGGATAACTGGTTCTATAGACTGTTGGCATTGATCAGGGTAATCTTGACTGGATAACCGGTTCTATAGACTATGGACATCGATCAGAAAGGGGTAATATTAGAGGGGAAGTATAGATATCGGTTCTCTCTCTCTTTCTCTCCCTCTCTCGCACATACCACATGTTCATCTTCATTAGTATTATTGGTTTCGAAAATACATTAAACCCCATTTCAAAACCAGGGATGCAGATCTTATTGTAGGAAATACGTGTTTTAAAGCATGGAATGCCACGTGTAAAATGTGCGATCCATGACTTTATCATCTCACTTACCTATATTGTAATCTGGAGAAAGGAACCTGTTGAATCCACGTGTTTGCTTGTAATCTGGAAACCGGAACTGGTTGAATCCACGTCCGTTGATACATTGTTGATAGAAGTTGACTTGAGTTGATTAATTCACTTCCCATGTACATAGAACCCATTGTAAAACACTACCACGAGACTACTTTCAGTGCTAAAGTCTGTTCATCTTATATCATCTTCATCTTTGATGTTCGCAGAATTTAAGGTGGCGATTTGTGGGTCTGACGTTCACCTTAAACCTGTTCTGAACCAAGAACACGCGGTGAAATACAGTAAATCTATTGCAACATAACGTCCATTAATAAAGCGCTAAATCTACATAACTTACGAATACCACATAAGACCATAGTGTCTAACAACAGTATAATTGAAACACACGTGTTATCAAGTCACATTTTATTGACTGTTGTATTTCTGTGGCGATTTGAAGATAGTTTATTTCATTTTGTAGATGTAGATGCAGACACCCAAACACTTTTGAAATTATAATTTGGGTGCGAACCTCCCAGCTCATCTATCAGTGAAAATACGTTAATTCTTTAAATGGCAATCCTTGATGAAACATCAGTTACCATATCAACTTAGCATAAACGCATTCTACAGGACATATAATTTTGTGAAACCTACATTTTAAAACTTAAGTTTTAACTACAGTAGCACATGTAATGCTACGATTGGTCTGCAGAGTATCCGCTATGTGTCACATTCCACATAATATTTCAAAATAATACTCCGTTTATGTATCAATGCGGGACTATATCATATTACTCTAAGGTACCGAGTTTCGCCGAATAACTGCTGTTTTAGCAACGTATATGAGCGTGTGTATAATGAATACACCATTAATTCCACTACATAACAGCAACAGGAGGACGTATAATGCTGTAATTGTTCTGCAGTACATCAACTATATGTTTTATTCCACAGTATATTCCAAAATAATATTCCGTTTCTCTGGATCTCCAAATGCACCATATGTGTCAATGCAGAACCATATCATGTTACTTTAAGCTACCGCGTTTCGCCGAAGACCCGCTGTTTTCGCAAAGGTAATGTTGTTATTGTTGTGCAGTACATCCGCTATATGTTACATTCCACAGTATATTCCAAGGTGACATTCTGTTTCTCTGGATCTCCAAACTTATCGTATATGTGCCAATGCAGAACCTTATTATAATACTCTAAGCGTTCGAGTTTCGCCGAATGCCTGCTGCTTTAGCAACGTATATGAGCGTGGACATAATGAATTCGCTATTAATTCCACAGCATATCAACAACAATTGAAATTGTTCTGCAGTGTATCCGCTATGTGTCACATACTCACATTCCGCAGTATTTTCCAAAGTAATATTCCGTTTCTGTGGATCTCCAAACTTATCGTATGTGACTAAACTACCGCGTTTCGCCGAATGTCTGCTGTTTTAGCAACGTGAACATAATGAATATACCATTAATTCCACCACAAATCAACAACGTCATCAGGTATAAAGAAAAGTTACGTTGAGCTCTTTAGACGACAACCCGGACATTGTGTACCTTTAATTATGAGACCTTGTGTAATCAATCAGTCTGTCAGGTATTCTATAGAAGTCGAGTGATCAGCTCGTGATTGTTTATTCTCGTATTGTAAAGTACCCTGATCAAGTTAATATCAACACTCAATATAATACCAGAACTGATCATAAATAACATATAACAAGTTTATTAAAACTTTCGTGTGGTTCATTCGTATATCAATAAAATGTCGACCGAATCGACGACCGGGGGGGAGGGGGCTTGAATGGCTATCACGTGTGTGCTGTAAAGCCCAGCTTATGTCGCCCTGCGGCGCAGTAAAACTATCGGCGACTTGAATTCGGCGACTGGTCTACGATCGAGTGGATCTAATCAGTCGTAACTACTTGGGCGACATAAGCGCTCTTACGACGGATGTGAGTCGTACGCAAGCCAGTCGCCGTCCAGTTTTCTCCGAGTCGCACTAGTTGTTCTTCTTCTTCTTTTGGTGTTTAACGTCTGTTTCCACTTAAGTGATATCACAGACAAGACACAAGAGAGCCGAAGCTGCTTCCTGATTTTTAGAATATGATTTTGCAATCTTTCCATTTTGGCCTTAGGCCATGGATTAGGTTTTAGTGGGAAGTTCTTCCCTTTTATTTAATAAAAACACATCGTTGGTAGATGATCACTTCTGTTTCTGGATTGGTAGATGTCTTCTTTGTTGGATTTGTGTTTTTAGGTGCCAGACCTGTCTTCTCGTGGTCTCCCCTTACTCTACTATCCCACTGGTATTTGTTTTGGCAGAATAGTGTTAAGATGCCGAGCCCGTCTGATCATGACTCCCTCTTACTCCACTACCCCGGCAGTTTAGTAGATGTTAGTAGTAAATTAAACTAATGTAAAATTAAATAAATAAAGAGAGTATAATAAAGTTGTAGCCAAATAAATTAAAGGTAATAAAATAAAGGGCTTCCTTCGAGAGGACGTTTTTACTGACCCACCCTACGTCGTATATAAAAAAAATAAGTTAAGATAAAAAAAATAAGTAGAAAAAATAAAAAATAAATTGAAGGTAATAAATAAAAATAAAATAAATTTAAGTAAAAGTAAAGTAAAGATAAAGTAAAATGAATAAATTAAAATAAATGTATAGGATGGTTGGGCTTCCTTCGTGAGGACGTTTTTACTCAACCATCCTACGTTGTATGGAGAATTTATCCAGCCGTGACCCTTTCTTATTTCACTAATTTACTTAGTCCAACTGTGTCCATTAGGGTGTGGATTTCTTCGAAGATTTGTAGCTTCAGATCTGGTCTAGGGAAGAGTCGGTTCTTAGTGTTGAATGGTATGTTATTGGTCTCCATCATTCTCACCAAGTCCCGTCTCTCTTCCTTGTAAACCTCGCAGTCTACCAGGACATGGTTGGTGGTACACTATTCTCCGCACTCATAGACGATGACTTGGTGTTTGTAGTCTCGCAGCCGCTCTTTCACCCTTAGTTTCGATATGAGTATGCATATATCTCGTCTAGGGTGATTGGTCGCTGTCTTAGTGTAGATCTCGTCATCCAGTCGGAATCTGTATGTGTCAAGTTCAACGAGATTTAATTCCCAGATTGAATTGACCTGTCTTTTGACATAAGCGCACTTACGACTGACTTAAGTCGGCGCCGACGTAGCCAACATTTAGTCACGTGGTACCCAGGGGGCGGTAACAACCATGTTGAGGCCATTTTAAAGCCCATCACGTGTCAGTCATGTGGTCTGTCATGGCTTCGATTCTTCAACTGATGCCGGGCGACATAAGCGCTCTTACGACTGCGATCAACTGGTTTCTCGTGGGTGCGCCCAATCGTGGATAAATTCATTCGTAGCGACATAAGCTGTCAGTTGCCGATAGTGTTATCACGTCGTAGGGCAACACAAATGGACTTAAAGCCTGTCATTGAGTCAACTGTCGTGGTTTCGAATCGCCGTTTGTACGTGTCAAGGAGTAGAATGAATGCAATGTTGGTTATTTGCACGTCAGCTCCAACTAGGCTATGACAAAAAGTAGGGTCGCCTGTCCAAGCGAATTTTTGAAATAAAATTAAACAATATGTTAGTCCCGAAATGACATAGTTTGTGTCGAATGGACGTTAAATCCCATTCCTCTCTCTTTCTCGATTCAAGTTATTTAAATTCAACAGGTAGGGTAGCACTATATACTATGGACCAGCATCCGAGCATGACGTCATTTTGGGATCGCGACGCCATATTAACGACCGGAGATCGGCAATCGATGCATAGGAAGGAGCATGTCTAGTTTTATTGGCGGTTTCACACAAGAAGAACAACAAGAGTCGAGTAGTGCTTCCAAAAGTTCAGGGGATCTTAAACGTAATACCTATGAGACGAAACGCATAGGTCCTGAGGCAATTAAAAGGTAATTTAACAAATGGAATTCGAACAAAAAATTGACTGTAGCCCGGTTGTTGTTCAACGTGGAACTTCGCCCAGGCGGCATATTTTCTCAAGACACAAAATCCTCCGGCATGTAACAGCTTTCTGTACATTTGGTAAAACAGACCAACCCCATAGCACAATATCACTGTTTGACACAATCATCCGTCACGGGACTAAATCTACCATTGGAACTCTTCCTGTGTCACACAAGTACTAAGTCGTGTTGATAAAATCAAAGGACCCAGCTAGCAAAACTAAATTTATAAAATAATTGGACAAATCACAAAATTCAACATAACCTGTCTATTGCAGATCTTTCTTTAGGCCCAACGTGTTATATTTAGTAACAAAACAAGACCATAATAAACTCTCGGTGGAGATTTTAACTACTGTCTGTTCCAGACGACACTATGACTCGAAAATTGCTTACTATTTCTTCAATTTTTAATTTAAATGGTTAAAACTTAACAACCTACCTGGAATTGTCACCCCATTCCTTTATGCGTATAGCCTTAACGCCTATTAGTTCGATAAAAGCCTTTACCCTCTTTTAAATTTCACATTTTTCGACACGAGTCAATTTCACAGAACATCAACAATTCAACTGAGTCGGCGCAAGTTGGGTCACTCTATATCATGTAAAGGTATAATGATATTCCCGGCAATCCCCGGCATCGGCTGTACGACAGTCCGAGTAAGTGATATGTTCTAACGCCTATGCAATTGTGATGCGGCACCGGTTTACTTATGAGGGAAACGTGCGGCATTAATTTTAGAAAGAAGTTCTCAAAATTGCGTCGTTCAACGAGGGTGTAGAATTGTCAGTGCAAACTTGTCCTTGTGACGACTTGTCTAAAGAAAATCGGATAAACTAGAAAGAAAAGCAGCTTCAATGTCAATGTCCGTTTTGGGTTTAGGACTTAGGGAGGGAGATGCAGGGGAAGAGACGGCGGCAGAAGTTGGAGAGAGAGGGCCAGGGAAAGAGACAACCGCGAGTCGCTGCGTGGCCTCTCGAGGAATTGGCCAGAGGAGAGAGAGAAACAGGCAAGAGAAAACAATTATAGTCTCTTTCATCCAGAAAAATATTCTTCGAATATAAGTCTTGATGCGTTGTCAACACTTGAGAAAAATTGGCTAAATACAATGACGTCTAAAAGAGGTAACGCCACCCAAAATAAGATGTTTCTAAAGAGACGGTATAATCAACCACATTAAAAACCAAACTCCTGGCTACGCATGGGCAATGGACTTTATGTCAAATATTAAAATAAATCCCAGGCCCTCCGTTTGTGGAAGACTAGGAGGTTCTGGGTGGCCGAGACTAGAGACGGCCGATGCGTGGAATTCCTCGGGTCGACCGCGTGCCCGTCTCTGAGTTCGAAAGGGATAGAGAGAAAGGGGAAGATACGGCCGGGTCGAGGCAGCCATTTCTCCAGACGGCCGATGCGTCTTCTGCGAGGTGACCCGTCCGCCCTTTACTGCTGCTGTCACCGATCCGTACCACCCGCCGTTGACTTAACTTGACTTGGAATGTCACAGATCCAATCCGTACGACCCGCCTATGGCTTGACTTGGAGTGTCTTTACACAAGCTGGAAATTCCTCGGGCCGGTCGAGTGCCCGTCCCGGAGTCGGAGAGAGACGGAGAGAGGGGCAGGCAGGGGAAGAGGCGACCGGGGTTAGATAGACTATTCGTTTGAATTGTCATTTAGCCTACTTTCAAATTTCCATGACGTGTCACTACAATAGTAGGTCACACTTTGTATGTAGTTTGTATCAATTTCCAAAAGCCACCAGACTGGGGCCGCCAATTTAATATCTAAGGCAGTGGAGCAAACAACTGTGGTCTTAAACCCAAATATAATAGCAAATTTATATTACCTACTGGGTCGAAACAACACTTTAAACATGCAATTAGGACGAAACGACCCCATGCCAAATTATCACCCCTGAAAGATTTCGTATATTCCAAATAACTAGGTCAAGCATGACTGTCTTCAATACCGCGAAGTAAACAAAACACGATTTTTCTCGAGAGAACTGATATATAGCTTGATCTGAAATTAGTTAACGTGAGGTAGAAAGTAAAGGGATGGCAATTTCAGGTAGGTTGTTAAGTTTTAACCATTTTAATTAAAAATTGAAGAAATAGTAATCAATTTTCGAGTCGTAGTGTCGTCTGGAACAGACAGTAGATTAGAACAATTCGCCATTTAAAAAATGGGAAAGCAATTCAAGTTAAAAATGGAAAAGCAATTTAAGTTAAAAATGGGAAATTAGGGCAAAGTCTCGAATATTCGAGTATCCTGGTTACCACGATGTATCAGAATGAAGTCATTTGAATGGAATTTTCAATATTTTCATTTTACATTATCTATTGTTGAGATTTTATATAAAGAATGGTCAGCTCTTTATCTAAACGGTACATAATGTTTCTTTAAGTGTTAATTAACTTCACTGCGTACATCGGCGCTATTTAATCATTCACATGATATGCTACCTTTGACCCGACGTCTGGGAATAGGCCCTAACCTATTTAACCGACATTTTAATTCCTACATCGACGATTTTAGTCGAAAATACTGAGTATGCTTCTAGACATTTTTCTCTTGTCATGTTGAATGAAATTAAATACTTTTTTTAGCCGTTGTGTGTTTGAAAGGTGTCAAAATATTCTGAGCCGAATCACCAAAAAATCCTCTAGTTATTAAATATGGCGGCGCCTGTGCACTGTTAAAAATATGTGTAGTTAAACACTTGTTTTGGTGTAAAGTTTGTCCTTTAAAGTGTCAGACCACCGCATACACTGGCAATGGTGTAACCGGTTACACCTGATGATATTCATGGTGTAATCCCACACTTTTTCTAAGGCTACACTTTTCGAGAAATAAATTTATCTCCAAAAGTGTAACGTTTCATCAACAAAGAGAATCCTTATTCGTAGAAAGTGTAGCATTATACGGCAGCTGTATTTGTCTTCACTTAGTGTGATGTTTGCCATCATAGAGAGAAACCTTTCTCTTAGATTGTGTTACGTCACCGGAAAATTGTATTTTAATTTATTAAGTGCAATGTTTGTAATCATAAATAAATACATTTCCCTTAGAAGGTGTTACGTCATCGGAAAAAAGAAAAATTTCCCTTAAAAGGCGTAACTTTTCACCCACAAAGGGAACGCTTACTCGTAGAAAGTGTTGCATTATAGGCCTACAACAGATATATTTGTCTTCACTTAGTGTAATGTTTGCTTTCATAAAAGAAACCTTTATCGTAGATTGTGTTACGTCGCCGAAAATATTATATTTCTCGTTAATAAGTGCAATGTTTGCAATTATAAAGAGAAACATTTTCTATAGTTATCAGAAAATTCGGTTACTCTTGTCGTCCCCAGGTGTAACGTTTGTAATTTTAAAGAGAAACTTCTCTCTTTAAAAGTGTTAGTCTATTAAATTTTCTATTAGGCATTAGCGGAGAAAGATTAAGTCCTAATATCACGATGCGACCTGAAAAACGAGTGAAAGTGCGTTACATAAATCGTAAAATTATTAAATCAAGTTTTCGAAGTCGTCCTTTTTAATAATTCAATATCCCTTAAAATGAATAAAAAACCACCAAGACTCCCATGATGCCTGCTGATCTAGCTGACGTCATTGGCTACTCCCGCCGAAAGCTTTGCTCCCGCCGAAACACTCTGAGTTTCGTTACCGGTACGTTGAATGTTATGTTAAACGTTGCAAGAGAATTGTTAAACTGTAATATCGCCGGCCAAGATGTCATTGGAACCAATTGCACAGAACGAAGTAACACCAGAACAAGGTGGGTAAAGAAGCAGAGTTCAGTCAGTGTTAATTATATTTTAATTTTAAACAAAATTGAAACCAAGCAAACCGCCATATGGTTTTAGAATAGTGAAGGTGAAGGTCCAATGCAAAATAATATGATAGTCTGGGAAAGTGACTCAAATCAGCTTGTCGTCTTATTTAATATCTTATAGCCAGTTTAGGGTTGTGTCACGAATAAACAACATTTCAATATAGTTTGTATCCACAAATATAACATATATTCGAGTTTTAAGGTTCTAAGAGAAAGGGAGGTGTAGGCATTTGGGTATCCAGCAAGTCAAGACTTAGTTAGAGAGTCGTGTGCACAGACAGTCACAGTGTAAGGCGCCAGTAACCACGTGACGAAATCATCAGGATTAGTAACTTTAAAGCTTGATCTTGTCTTCTTTTACTACTTCTAGGAACTTTACGAGAGCTTAGTATATATTTTTTCCCTTATTTTCTTAATGATTTATTAGTAACCCTTGCACAGTCAGCATGAATAACTCGGATTAGAATAATAGCAGTACTGTTACAATTAATTTACTGTATGAGCGATGCATTGCTGCTAGGCCTATCACTACTAATCAGTAATAGTATAGTATAGTATATATCACAAATTCAAGACAGTAGTCTCTAGAGTACTACTTTTTACTAGTACTAACTAGGCCTACTTTTATGTTATTAATCACATATGGCATGGCCAGATGTGTCACGGTGGGGGTAATCGTTAATTAATTCTAACTATAGGACATAGGCCTACTTAGCCTGCTTACAAATATAATACACTGGCAATGGCATGGCATGAAATTAGTTGTCATTAATATTTTCTGATTTAATTAAAGAAGGCCTAATAATATTAGTGGTGAACAACATGTCATTCAATTGCTTAATGTGTGGGTCATTTAGATCTAATTTTTTAGATGCATATCTTAAACGGGCAGATCCAAACTTTGACTTGTTGTGTGGTATAAAAGGTTGCCAAAAAGTATTTAAAACATTTCCTGCCTATAAAAGTCATGTTTATCGATATCACTATAAAATTGAAAATAAATCTTCTGATGATGTACAGCCAAGTAGCAATTCGGGTTTAATTTTGGTTTGTATGTTGTGTAACGAAGAAAAGATTAAAAGTTCTAAAGATTTGACAGTTCATTTGACTGAACTCATAAAGAATGGGAGTCCCATTGACTGCCCTGTTAAAGGGTGTACATACTCTTACAGTGTTGCATCGTCTTTCACATCACATATCAGTCGCTCTCATAGATTCATAAATTTAAATGTCTTGAAAGATGAATATTTTTCTCAACATGATAATCCTACTAGTAGTAATACATATATGGATGACGAAAATGACACACAAGCAGACTATCCATGCAATGCTGTTGTATCTTTAGGTAATTTTGAACATTCTTTTTTGGCTTCATTTGCTTTTTCATTGATATATTAGTCAAAAATGATATTAATGTAAACGTTTTAGATAAAGTCAAAAGTATTTTTGAAGAGAATGTTATTCAAAGGTCAATCCAGTCTATGAAAACAGATTACTTAAGAAACAGACATTGGAAAGAACAACTAAGATTTATAAAACCTATTCGTATTAATCTTGAAAATTTTCTGACAATTTGTACATTACGAGATGCTCCTGTTACACGAGTGAAACGATCAAACATGATGTAAAGAATTGAATTTTCACAATTATGTTTCCATTCACTTGATTTAATAATTGTTTATTTTTTTGCAATGTCTATTTTCTGTCTTGTTCGTAGGTTTATCTTGTATATTTTTGTTTTGGTTGTAGTGCGGTCCCTCTGCACTTACTATTAAGGTGCGTGCTGTGCTGTATCATTGAGCCAACTGGCTGTTATTGTTGAGCCAACTGGGTGTCATTGAGCCAACTGGCATGGTTTTGAATCCTCGGCTGTTCGTTACAAGGAGTTGTGTCGTCTGTCCATCGTCTTGGGTCCTCCGGTTTCCCCTCACTGCTAAAGACCCCTACGTGCAAGCGAATTATTGAAATAAAATTAAATCCATATGTTAGTCCTGAAATGACCTAGTGCTAGTTTGTGTCCAGTGGACGTTTAAACCCATCTCTCTCTTTACTTTACATATTTATTGAATATTAAAAAAGTTTTATTGTGAGATGCCCCCTTTAAAGAGAGAGTTTGTCCAATTCATGGCTTCAAACACCAGTGATCTCAAATATTATTTTCTCACAATTTGTACATTCTGACATGTTCCCTTTAAGTATTTAACGATGACATCATGTAAAGAAACTTTATTTTATTTTCACAGTTATAAAAAGTAATATTAATAGGTATGGTATTGATAAAAATTTTTTGAAAAATATGTGAGCATTAGTTTGTATTAAACATGCATTATGCAAGAGCAAAATCTGCCTTTTGCAGGTCTTTCTTTAGGCCTAAAATGCTTTCTAAAGTATTAATTAGACATTAATTAACTGGTCCAGGCCTTAATCAACTCTCGATGGCATCAGATTTTTCCCATATTAAATAGATTCGAATGGTTCATCGTTACTTTGATTTAATCAAATATGGTGGACCTAGACTTAGCTTCGATCAACCAGGACCGTGGTTGAAATTGATCTTTCGATATGTACATGTCTTACGATATGTGCATTTCTGACAATTTGATTTTGAGTAAGGTTTGGGAGCAATCGCTTGTAATGATATTGAATTGAGACATTTTTAAAAAAATTTAACCCAACTATTTCAGATTTTGATGAAAATTGGTATACATGTTTGTTTACCACCCAAAAGACAATATTTCAAAATTCAGCTTGATAAGAATTTTACTTTTGGAATTATGGTGACTCAAAATTTGACATATTCTGTAACCTTAGCTACTGGAAAGGGAATTCAATAGATCTTTAGTGTAGTGGCCACACCCCTTTTTGCAGAAATATCAAATTTTCAGGCACCATCTCTTAAAGTAGAATTTCGATCAAGCTGAAATTTGAAATATCGTCATTCAGGTGCTAAACAAAATACAAATTTTCATCCAAATCTGAGAGGGTTAGATTAAATCCTTTGATTGAATTGACACATAATGACCCTGCTGTTATTTTTTCTGTTTGCAGGTAGGCCTAACAAAGTATTTTTAGTTAGTTATGAAAACTCGACGAAAGTTGTAACTACACAGTCCTCTTCTAAAGACCATTTAGATGAGAAATTAAGAGAGGCGTTCAACTTGCCCAAGTCCGTCTTAATAAAGATAAAATACTTTGATCCCAAGTGGAACGATTATATTGATGCTGATAGTGATACTAATCTCACTGGCCTGAAAACAGATTCAAAACTGTGTATTTATATTACCACAAATAGATCACATGAACAATTACAAACAACTCCTACATGTAGTACCACAGATTGTTCAGTCAGTAGTTCGAGAAGAATAAGTGAACCATGGCCCTGTCAATTCACACTTGATGAAACTTTATACTCTAAAAAACTAAAGGGGTGCCTGAAAAATAAGCAGAAATTGACCTGGCTAATGAAAAGCGAATTCCTCGGCTGCATTGTGGATATGATTTTTAAGTATACCTATTATCCGACTTCTAATAATATTTCAGAAGTGGCAATAAATATAATCAGTAATTATCCACACCTTTCTGAATCGATTGGAAGTGGCCATGATGGCTGGCATCAAACAATAATCAACAGACTAAAAAATGCAAGGAGATTTCTCTCTTCTCCTGACTTTCAGAAAAAGAAAAAAAGAAAAACCATGAAGCAGAGTACCGGTACTGAGATTATAGAAGTTGACAATGGTGTTGAATGTTGTAATGCAATAAAGGAGGAATTCCAAAAACCACATGGAAGAGACTTAAATCGAATCGATAGTCTTATGAAACAGTCATTCAAATCTCGTAGAGAAGCTATCTTGTCTTCCAAATGTAATGTGAAAGATCTCATCCACATATATCCCCCTTTGCAATTACCTGAAGTAATTGAAAAGGAATTTTCACAAATCATGGAATTCCAAAGTTGTGACAAGACAATGTTTGTTAACAATGTAAAGAAATATGCCCAAGGTGTATTAAATGTTGCTCTCCAGATGAAGAAAAAGTTTCCAGATATTGTAAAGCCCAGTGAAGAAAAGGAGATACTTGATGCCTCTTTTATCGTACTTCCAACATTATTAGATTGTGAGAACAAATGCTTTATCACAGAATATCCAGTAAGTATATATTAGTACATATACACAACTTATGTAGTATGACTAGAGCCAGTGTATAATTTGTCTTGTGTCCGTCCACATAAACCTGTAGCAGTGGCAGGCAGAAAATGAAGACCAAATAATACGCTTCACTTTGTTCGAAGAGAGCGTCTGACAAGGATAGCTGTCTAGTTGTTCAGATGGGACGAAAAATCGAGGCCCCATGTACAAATTGACAGTTGGAACTTGATATAAGAGTAGGCCATAGTGCCACTGTCTAGGCAAAATTTCCTTCATGTCACACTTTATGGCGCAAGTATGAGCCCCAGCCCCCTGATTTGCTAAATGTGTGCGAGTATCTAAGAATTCCAATTATTTCATGTTTATATATTTCAGGTAATTGCAACCAAGGAAGATATTTTGAGGGAATCAATTCTAACCCCACACATAGCATCAGTAGGAAAGATGAATGTTACGCGCATATTTTATATTCTGATTGATGGGCAAATACTAACATGCCTGGATAATTTACTAGATGCTGTGTATTGTTTATTTTCTTCATACTATGTATTTAACATTCAGTATCCTAAAAACTTTTACCACTACATTGAGTACTGTCTACTGGAAATGAAATCCAATCGCAAGCCAGCATCCAGGCTGATCAGTGTTTTTGAAAGTATTAAGAAATCTGTGACATATGAGTGAACTCTGCAGTGTGTGTAATGTTTTCTATAATTTACTGATAACGATATAATTTGGCACAACTAAGAGCTTTTAAACTTGTAGCTTCAGATCCAAAGAAATTGTTTCACAATGATTCACCTTTTTACAACTGTTATCAAGAAATGTGGACATTAAAAGAAATGTTATTAACTTTAGTTACTTATCCCATTTCCTCCAATAATTTCCCTTTATTTTCAATTGAAAGATATCTGTAATAGGTATGAATGTATCTAACCAATAAGCTTATTATTATTTCGCGTACCTTTGTTGAGATATTTGCATTTGTATGACTAAATGTCTAAATCGTAAATGTTTATCTTGTTTTGTAACAATTATACATCACATCAATTTCTTCTTTTTGATGATGACGAATTGTACTTTTCACAATGGGTAAGACTATGAATTACCCCCATTCCACATTTATACGTTTTAATTTCGATAGAGATGAAATTTCATTCAACAATTTTTTCCTTTTCAGATTATTTGTCTAATCTGCCACCTGAAATATTATTCAAAATATTTGGCAATTTAGGACTGAAATTTAGAATTTGCAATTTGTCATTTGTTTGTAGAAGATTTCGTGTTTTGTGTAGAACACCCCAGTTATGGCATGAAATCGATGAAAATGTAGTCAAAACCCATAGAGGGCTAACACATGTAACACTATCCTACAATCGGTATATAGTATCACTTTCCTTGTCCGGAGATTGGATGTCTTCATTGAGACCAGGCGTCTTAACAAACCATATGTCATTGTGTGCATATCTGCAACGATTAACCATACATAGTAATCATATGTCACAAATGAGCTTTCTTTCACATTTACCTTATTTAAGACAACTTAATATTGATAATTGTCCAAGAATTAATGTTACTTCACTATTAAGGGGCTTGTATCGAATGGTTAACTTAACAACTCTTCAAATGTCACATTGCTACAGTTTTCGAGAAACTGAGCTTTTAGATGTATTAAGAATTGTAAACAATATTGATTCTATTGATATAAGCTTTTGCAGTCCAATAAAGCTTAAGGATATTGTTAACATTTTGGAATGTGGTACTTTTAAGCAGTTAAAGGTTACACCAAGCCTAACCCAAAGTGGATCTTTAACAATTGAAGATGTGGCTAAAATATATGGGGACAGGTTAATTTTGGTTGGGGAGAATACAAATTGGTATAATCCCTATGATATAATTAAAATGGCTATGGTGTAAATCTTTTAGGTTAATTTTGGTTGGGGAGAATACAAATTGGTATAATACATATGATATAATTAAAATGGCTATAGTGTAAATCTTTTAGGCGGCATGTAAACAATAGTCTTTGTAGATGAAATACTATGCATATTAGTTTATAATATTATAACAGTGACAGTTTGGGGAACTTATTACTACTATAAAAATATGTTTAAAAGTTAGAATAACTTTGAAGAGTAAAACACATCTATTTTTTGTTAAGAAACAGGTTTTAAATCATTAAGTTTTAATTTGATTATTATGTAAAAAAAAGTCATGGTATTGCTAATGTTTTTTTTTAGTATTTGTATGTCCATTGAAGTTTTAAATTGATTTTAATGTAGACAAATTTGTTCTTGTTATTTTTGTGGATTATTTCCCTTCCTGAAATAACTTAAAGTTATGTTCTTTGAAGTTTTGAATTAATCATTATGTAAATTATCTTTTATGTTATTGTTAATTTATTGGGTTAGTTTTGAGCTCATATTGAAATATGGTTGTGTGTTATTTTCACCCATCGTCTGTCAATTCATCAGAAGCTAAAGTTATCTATCATCTTTTTGACTAGGAATTTATACATGGCGTTGATGTTCATGACAAGAAAAATCTTAATGATTTTAGACTGATTCTGAAAATTACTGATGGGGAGTTAAGGCCCTTGATCAATTTAAATGATTTTGTGGACATCTAAAGGTTAAAGTTAACTTCCAAATGATTTGAAAGTTATAAACAGTTTAATCAAGGCAGCATATTGATTTTCAAGATTTCTATTATTACTGCCAATGTTATTGCCTTTTACCACTTTGAAAAAACTTGTGCCTTTAAATTTATAGAATGTTTATGTTCATCAGATCAAGAAGTCGATAATTGCCCTTGATCATTTTAAAAAATTCTGTGGACCTTCTAGTGGCTAAAGTTATTATCTGATTGTTTTGAAATGTATACACAGTGCTTATGTTCATCAATTGATTTAAATTTTTTTACTTAAACAGGGTATTCATCTGATTGCCAGTTCATGTTTTGTATAATAATTATTAGCTTTAGGAAGAACTAGAAGCCAATCAGATTTTAATAATTACTTCATTGGTTGCTAGTCTTGATAGTTTTTAATTTGTTGTAGGGATTTCATTTTTACCTACATAAAAATTAATATGTGGCAACTTTTGTGACATACTCAGACGACATAGTTTATGTGGGCATGTTTCATTGTCTGGCAACTAGTCTTTTTTCTTGTACAAAAGTAAACAATTTATTGGTATGTCCATTAATCTTTTACTGATTATTGATGATAATTTGATTCATTATGAGTTTTTATTATTATTACTACACATGTTTATGGACACTATTGGGTACACTCAGCTTTTTGTCCCAATTACTGTTTATGTCAGACATTTATTGCTAAAATATTTGTCCCATTACTGGTATATGAAAACAGATTTGGGGTACCTGAGGTTGTAGGCTGCTGTCCAGTGGTATTACTCTTTGTTCCTTCTTAAATCTTTATTGAAATCATTGCAAAGTTAATAAATGGTAGAAATTCACTCTCCCCATGAGGTATTGATTTATCAGCCATAGATGTGTATGCATAAAAGAAGACTTTTTATCCATATGATATGATGTTGTTTCATTATTAAATTTGTTAATAAAGTTTCGTTCATTTCAATTTAAAGTTGTTTTTGCTCTTTACTTAGATCAGTAGTGTTTAGAAAAATGGAAACACTGTAAGCATGCATATGTACCAAGTAAAGTGTTTATGTACACCAGAGCAAGTGGCAGCTCAGTTGCCACCCACATCAGTAATATTATACCCCAGAGCTGTGTTTCCATTACACTTATTTAGTGTTCAGTTACTCTCTGCGGAAGATAAAATGTACATACACACTTATACTTTCAGAGGACAAATTAAACTGAAAACAGTGTTTAATTACACTCTAGAAGATGTAATTGTACCCAAAATAGTGTTTAATTCCGCTTTCAACAGGTATAGCTTAAGCCTTTATAAGTAATTAACAGTACTTTCAAAAGATGTAGCTTCATCATATATTGTGTTTAGTTGCACTTTCAGGAGATACAGCTTAACCCTATACAAGGTGTTTTATTACACTTTCAGAAGATACAATTATATCCTAAAAAGGGTTAAATTACTCTTTCAGAAGATATATCTATATCTTAAAGTAGTGTTGAATTACACTTTCAGAAGATATATCTATATCTTAAGTAGTGTTGAATTACTCTTTCAGAAGGTATACCTATATCTTAAGTAGTGTTGAATTACTCTTTCAGAAGATATATCTATATCTTAAGTAGTGTTGAATTACACTTTCAGAAGGTATACCTATATCTTAAGTAGTGTTGAATTACTCTTTCAGAAGATATATCTATATCTTAAGTAGTGTTGAATTACACTTTCAGAAGGTATACCTATATCTTAAGTAGTGTTGAATTACACTTTCAGAAGGTATACCTATATACCCTAGATGGTGTTTATTTACACCTCGAGAGGATATGTCGATACCCTAAATAGTGTTAAATTATATTTTTAAAAGAACATTTTACACTTTCGTTAGATGTAATTTCACGGTATGAAGAGGGCATTTACGTGGACGAATTCCCACATCCTCAAATAAGTGTAATTAATTACACCCAATGGAGTGCTTATATACGCTATTACAAGTGGCAGCTCAGTTGCCACTCGTACAGGTGTAAAGTAACACTATTGTTTTAACTGTGTGACAGATAATTTCACTTAGGCGGTTTTGTTTGCAAATAAACAGATTGAAACTCGAAAGACAGTTTTACATGGCGTGTTTACATTAAACACACGTGCTTTGGTTATTTTTACTCTGTGGTGTCTAGTCGACAAGTTCTGCCCCAAAATAATCGCGTGAGCGTTTTAAATGGAGGGTAATCAGGGCAGTGACACCTTCTGGGAAGTATGACGTAGATGGGTCGCTGCGTGCAGTATGGATAATAGTATGTACCCTTTTATAAAGACAACAGATGACCAATTCTCATCAATATCAATATCTAGAGGTGGGAACTGTTGTGACTTATGTCTACGAATTTTGCAGAATCGTGCCAGGGTTGTCCACATTTAGTAGCATTAAGGTTCGGATTATCTGCTTAGTATCGCAGATGACGTATATTGCCTGCGTTACCATGGATATATGTATTACTATATGTTAAGACTCGTGTTGACGTTAAATCTCTTTCTATTCTATTATTTTCATAATTGGTTGAATAGTAATAGTCAATAATGTCTCTTTATTGACACATAGTTTGTATTAAAGATACCTTTCCGCGTATAAACTAAAACATATACTAATTAAAACAGGATGGTCGAATTGTAAGCGCATGCGCGTTGTATCATAGGGTCTGTCACTTTGTCAACTTGCGTGGCTGAGATGCATCGGTCGTATGTGACACGGAGTAGGGTCGCCCGTCTAACCTTGTGAAGTTTATCAGGGTCCCTTAACTGCTAAGATTGAAATGTTAGTTCTGAAATGACCAAGTTTATGTCAAGTGGACGTTTACCATCTCTTTCTCTGTCTTTTTGTTATGTTATCTAAGACAATTCATGACCGACGAAGCAAATATATATTTAAAGAATGTGGTACCCTGTACACGGGTAGACCTATTATCGTTATCTATTACCACATTAACGCTTCATTTGAATAAAAATAAACCATGTAAGACTCTTTCTAGCTTCTCTCTCTCTATCTCAAAACATTGCATTTTCGAGGAAATACCCCAAACTATAAATAAAAATCTATTAAAAGACATCATTTTTGTGTCAAATGACTTGAGTGTCCCGGTACCTAAGCCTAAGTAAATTCTCGGAATATCCGCTGCCCACGTCATTTTTATGGTATTAATCTCAGATAATCTCATGTGTGTAAATCTACACCAAGCGCCCCCTAACGTCAAGAGCCCAGACAATCTACGCGTACAACCTTTGACGTCACTGAAACTGCCATACCCCAAGCATATGACGTCAATGCCCCAAGCTATAAAAAATTTATTAAAAGACGTCACGTTTGTGTAACGTGACTTGAGTGTTGTGGTACCTAGCTGGAGGAGAATACGGCAACACTATATACCGGTAAACACCGGAAAATAACTGGAAAAGACATCATGTTTGTGTAACGTGACTTCAGTGTTGTGGTACTTAGCCGGAGGAGAATATCCGCTGCCCACGTCTTGTTCGTTGTATTTATCTCAGAAACTATTGTACGTTTAAGCCTTCCACTCTTTCCACGTCCGCTTACCATCACTAAGCGCTCCCTAACGTGTACAACCTTTGACGTCACTCGAGCCGACAGCCCCTTATCGTCAGCCTCTAATAGTGAACTCCTCTCTCATGCGCGTTCCATGGGTGTCTTTCTAGTAAGATTGGGCGTCTCTAATTTCCATAATATACATGGTGGCTAAGTGGATAAGGCGCTGGTTCGGTAGCCTGGAGGTCGGGTGTTCGATCTAGTTGGATAGGGTTTGTAACATAATTCCCATCCGTGGGCTTTTCGGGTAGAAATCATGGAATAAGCTTTATTTTGTAGGTTTTGATGTTTGATTACAAAAAACCAATGTTGACATTTTTTCTGAGTAGGTCTTCATAGTATGAGGGGCCATTATTTGACGTTGCCATTTTGCGATAATATTCCAACTTATGTTTTTATTTCCACCTTATTTATAATGTTATCGACATATCAACTGTGATTAGACAATGTATTAATTTTGGCAGGGTTCATGACTATACTTAAGATTGTTTTCATGATGATATTTCCAAGATGGCGACCATTTTTGTCGGGAAAATTGGTCAATGTGTTAATTTCGATTAAGTAGTAGTGTTTGGTGTCAATATATATGTTTTCGGGGTCACAGATTCCATTCCTGGCATTGACAACCTTGTAAAATGATCGCATGTTTATATATTTAGCATATTACCAAGACGGCGGTCATGTTTGGCGGCAAAATAGGACGATGTGCTAATATTGATTAAGTAGTCGTCGTTGGTATCAAAATATATGTTTTCAAGGGCACATAATCCAAGTAGGTCGGTAACAACTGTGTAAAATGATTATAAGTTCACTTATTTTGAAAATATACAATATGACGGCCATTTTGGGCGGTAAAACGGAACGATGGGCGGATATTGATTAAGTAATCGTCTATGGTACCAGGATATATTTTTCGGGGAGCAGATTCCATTTTTGCCGTTTATAACTGTGTAAAAATATCACATGTTTGCATATTTAGCATATTTCCAATACGGCTTTCATGGCTGGGCGGAAAATCGGACGATGTGCTGACTTTAATTACGTAGTCTCGTTTTTGTATCAATATTTGTTTTTGTGTCAATATTTGGTATAAGAAACCTTTACAGCATGGGTTATATTATCAACTGACCCCAAGATGCGTGTGAAAGGAATCATTCAGAGCACCCCAAATGGAAACATAAAGTAAACTATGATATGTTCTTTATTGCTTGACTTTGGTTGTTCTCTGCTTTGAAAGTGACTGGGGATGGGTGAGCATGGCACAGTCTCTATAGGCCTGGTAAGCATGTCACTGTAGTGCGATGAGAACATATCCCGGTCTGACTGGTAGCCGCTAGATCATGGTGGGAACACTTTTCGCGCACAGCCAGATCTTGGCCATGAGCGTAGCAAGATCGTGTAGTAAGCGCTTGGCGTGGTCGTGACAGGCACATGATGGGCACGTGACGTAAGCACCATGCAGCCGCTAACTCTCTTTGCCTTTGTGTCAGGAATAGGCTTTGCTTTCCAAGGAAACTCGATGATAAATAAATGATAATAATGTGTGCAGAAAACGTTCCGCCATCTTGGAAATATGCTAAATTGGTGAACACACGACCATTTTACGTAGTTGTATATGACAGAAATCGAATCTGCCTCCCCGAAAACATATATATTGTCACCAAAGACAACTACTTAATCGAAATCAACCCATCGTCCGATTTTCCCGCCACCAGTGGCAGCAATATTGGAAATGTACTAAATATGTATACATGTGATCATTTTACAAGGTTGTTAATGTCAGAAATTGATTCTGCACCTTCGTAAACATATATATTGACACCAAACACTACCACTTAATCAAAATCTGCACATCGTCTCATTTTCCCGCCAAAAATATCCGCAATCTTGGTAATATGCTAAGTATATGAATATTTGATTATTTAACAAGGTTGTAAATTCTAGGAATTGATCCTGTGACCCCGAAAACATGTATGTTGACACCAAATACTACTACTTAATCGAAATCAGCACATCGATCGATTTTCCCGCTAAAAATGGTCGCCATCTTGGAAATAACATAATGAAATGATGGAAAATAATCTGAAATATAGTCATAAACCCTGCCAATGTTAATGCATTGTCAAATCACAGTTGACATGTCGATAACATTATAAATAAGGTGAAAATATAAACATAATTTGGAATATTATCGCAAAATGGCTACCCTCAAATAATGGCCTCCCATACTATGAAGACCTACTCAGAAAAAATGTCAACATTGGTTTTTTGTCATCAAACATCAAAACCTACAAAATAAAGCTTATTCCATGATTTCTACCCGAAAAGCCGACGGATTTACATTAAACATCCCACTAATCCCTGTATTGGCCGAGAAAGTTCATCTCGATTTTCCGGCGTAATTTCCCCTTGTCAGTGATGCAGAAGAAGAGCCTGACAAGGGCAGCTGCCTAGTCGTTCGGGTGGGACAGATGGAATTCGATATAAGAATAGGCCGTAGCGCCGCTGCCCGGGCAAATATTTCCCTCATAGCACACTGTATGGCGTATGCCCGTCTTCAATTAGCCCAAGTTAGGTGCATCATAGTAGGACGTTAAACCCCATTTCATTCATTCATTCAAGCCATAGTTTTATTGTATGTTTTTATATTTGATTCAAGACGAGTTACTTATGTTTCTTCTTGCCAGTCAATTAAAACAAAATGTGTCCTATATACGGAAGCTCAAATACGAACTAATTTTGTTTTTTTCGATTTCCTATTTCTATTTTTAATTTTTAATTTTGTAAAATAATTTTTAATTTTGTAAAATAATTTTTAATTTTGTAAAATAATTTTTAATTTTGTAAAATAATTTTTAATTTTGTAAAATAATTTATAATTTTGTGAAATAATTTTTAATTTTAAACTTATAATTTTTAATTTTAAACTTATAATTTTTAATTTTAAACTTATAATTTTTAATTTTAAATTTATAATTTTATATTTTGTATTTTAATTTCTATTTTGTAAAATAATTTATAATTTTGTAAAATAATTTATAATTTTGTAAAATAATTTATAATTTTGTAAAATAATTTATAATTTTGTAAAATAATTTATAATTTTGTAAAATAATTTATAATTTTGTAAAATAATTTATAATTTTGTAAAATAATTTATAATTTTGTAAAATAATTTATAATTTTGTAAAATAATTTATAATTTTGTAAAATAATTTATAATTTTGTAAAATAATTTTTTATAATTTTGTAAAATAATTTTTTATAATTTTGTAAAATAATTTTTTATAATTTTGTAAAATAATTTATAATTTTGTAAATTAATTTTTAATTTTGTAAATTAATTTTTAATTTCAAACTTATAATTTTTAATTTTAAACTTATAATTTCATATTTTGTATTTTAATTTCTATTTTGTAAAATAGTTTATAATTTTGTTTTTCTCGAGCATTATGGCACGATCGTAGTGAACTGTCCTCAGCCACCTGGCATTATACCGTTACGTGAAACAATGTAACAATTATTGAACTTGCAATGATTTGAACTGACCTCAGCGACCTGTCGGCCATAACCTTCATAATTGACGGCCCAGGTTTTACTTAAATTATCACAAGCGAATTTCAAAGCTAATCTAATGCTTCGATACAATTTCTTATTGCCGACTTCATTTAGATGACAACGATCGTCACCAAAATCGTCACCCACTTAACCTGAGCTAATTGAAGACGGGCACCAGGCCCGAAGCCAGAAACCTAAATTTAGCCGACATAGGGGGGCGAGGAAGATAAATTTCCGACAACAAATAATCAATGAACGAAGGTCATCGCCGACTGCCGTAAGCAGGGGGAGGGGAGAGCACGAAAATTAGAAGCTGTGAGAATGAATTTGGGCCTCTGTGACATGCGGATGGCGAATGTGTCGGAAAATTAAGAGTTTCCAGCAGACATTAACTATCTTTCGGCCGAATTCGGGGGATATGTCGTACTAAAACTCTCTCCCGGCGAAATTGCGAGCATAGCTAAGCAGCGATTTTTTTTCAAAGCAGACAGAAAAATTCCGACAGGAACGGCCATGGGGGGGCGGCTCGCCCCCCCCCCCATAGCCTCGGGCCTGACGGGCACACGCCATACAGTGTGCTATGAGGGAAATTTTGCCCGGGCAGCGGCGCTACGGCCTACTCTTATATCGAATTCCAACTGCCAAGGGATCTTTTACGTGCACTCCCATGTGTACACGGGACCTCGGTTTTTCGTCCGATCCGAACGACTAGGCAGCTGTCCTTATCAGGCCCTCAGGGGAAATCACGTCGGAAAATCGAGATGAACTTTCTCGGCCAATGCAGCGATCGAACACTCGACCTTCAGGCTAGCGAACCAGCGCCTTATCCACTTGGCCACCGTGATTCCCCATATAAAAGTCAAAATTGCGTTCACTACATTTCTCCGATGTAAATATGATTGATAGGTGTCTCCGCTCTCCGAGAGAGAGAGAGAGAGCGCGTGAGAGAGAGAGGGGGAGGGGGTTAACGTCCACTCGACACACACATAGGTCATTTTGGGGCTAACATATGGTTTGATTTTATTTCAATAATTCGCTTGCGCGCAGGGGTATTTAGCAGTGGGAGGAAACCAGAGGACCCGGAGAAAACTCTACTCCTTGTTACATACAACCGGGGATTCGAAACCACGCCAGTCGACAGAGTGGCAGGCTTTATGATACGGCACAAACGTGCTAACCATGTACAAGTGATTATTGTCTTGTACTCGGTGCCGTTATGTCTTTAGTGCACTGATTGGCATCTTTGTATTAATAATTTCTTGCATATTTTGTATGAAAGGTTTTTGCTAATATTAAGTGATAATTTAAGAATGATGTGATGTGTTGTCTTTGGTTTCTTGAAATTTTGATACATACGTGTACAATATAGACCACCCTATACATAATCGTGCTGTCAACGTAGGTCAAAGGTGATGAAAACTAATGTAGCGTTCCCGGAACTGATAAGGATGTAAAGAAAACATAAATGTAAGATAGGGTGTGTGTATAAGATTTTTTTACAAAATGAAATATTAATCTACAAAATTAAAAATTATTGTACAAAATAGAAAATTAAAATTATTTTTACCAAATTAAAATAATTTTTACCAAATTAAAATAATTTTTACCAAATTAAAATATTTTTTACAAAATTAAAATAATTTTTACAAAATTAAAATAATTTTTACAAAATTAAAATAATTTTTACAAAATTAAAATAATTTTTACAAAATTAAAATAATTTTTACAAAATTAAAATAATTTTTACAAAATAGAAAATAAAAAAAAACAAAATTCAAAATTATTTTATAAAATAGAAAATAAAAAAACAAAATTAGTTCGTATTTAAGCTTCCGTACCTATATCATGTTTATTATGGTTTTGGTATTTTTTAATGTATTTCTGTCGATACTCTCGTTCTTAGTAAACAATGATTAATGGGTTTCAATCTTTTGAAAAGTGTCTTAAAAGTATAAGGCAATTAAAGAATCGCTTTATTGATAATAAAAATAAATAATATTAAGTTATATATCATGATAGAAAGACTGGTTAAGCGCTTATATACTTGAGACCTTTTAAAGTACAAGCGGTTTCCATTGAAGATAGGGGGGTTGGGATGGCCTAGTGGTCTAGAGTGCCGCGCTTCGACCTCTATCCGGCCGGCCACCTCTGGCTTGCGGCTGTGGATTCGAGCCCTGGTGTGAGCGTATGTGACATGGAGATAGGGGCGCCTTCTCCACCTCGTGGGTTTCCCCCCCCCCCCGCACTCCGATTTCCTCCCACTGCTAAGGACCCCTACGCGAGATCGAATTATTCAAATATAATTAAACCATATGTTGGTTGCGAAATGGCCTAGTTGTATTGAGTGGACGTTAAACCCTATTACTCTCTCCCCATTTTGCAAAATATGAACGAACGTACATGAATCATCTTATTGTCCGACTGCGTTATATCCAATTAGGGAGAGGGGTTTTACATAGACTAAGCCTGTTCCCCTATCCCATTCAGACATCCTGAATAAAATATTGTTTATAAAAAAAAATATCCAAATGAAATGAAATAAGGTTTAACGTCGCACTGTTCTGCTCCGACGGGGTTAATGAAGACGACATGTGCCATACAGTGAGCCATGCGGCCAACGGCACCTCGGATTAAATGCTAACGGTGAAGTGTTCTTTTACGGATACGTCAATGTGTACACGATTTTCGGAACGACCAGAACGACTATACGTTGTCTCTTGCCAGAACGAAATGATAACGTTCAATTCATTAAATCACAAAGGCAGCCTCCTAATCTAAAATCCGGACCGGCGGAAGCCAGTCTCAATTTAGGAACGGTGAGGGAAAATCCTAGGCCTCGAGGCGAGGGTCAAGGGGCCGCCTAGGCACCGGAAGCTCTCAGGGGATCTAGGTCGTCGGAGACGCTTTCTGAGCCATTTCTGGTGGCTAATAAAATTACTTAGCAATGAATTGGAATTTTATTAATTTTTCTAATAGCTTTACTACGCAAACACAGTTGAGGGTGTCCTTGACACGTATATACATAATAATATCAAGGTTGTGGACATTTCCTTGATTATGGCCCATGATTGTATATGCATAATAATATCAAGATTGTGGACACTTCCTGGGTTATGGCCCCTGATTGTACGACCGCGTAGAAGTCAGTTTTATTTAATTGTAAAAACCGTTCAAAGATAACAAATTATGATAATACTATAACCAGCCTAATAAATGGTGAAAACGAAAACCATTGCAAACAGACCAAAGATATGCCCGAAGTACGCGTCGAATTGACTATTTTAATATAATCTTTTAATAAATTACACATTTTTTTTGCGATCGCAAGGTGTTTGGAAATGCGGGGAATAAAAAAACCAAGTACAAACAATCCAAACCATTAGACAAAATTCCAAGTCCTAAAAAACGGTATAGGCAAAATAGTGTAATGATGGACTGTTCACCGTGTACAAAATACACGACAAACAGTGGAAACAGGTGTCATCTCGTGACCTTAATGCTGCATTCTAAATTTGAAATAAAACTGTTAAAAACACTAGCATCGATCGTGTTAAAATGGTTTTCCAAAAGCAGGGTAACTACGGAAGGTTGGGAAACACCGAAAATTAGTTGCGTTGGTACTCGTTTGAACTTTATGATTCACATCAAATGATTTTTTTTATAATCTGTTAGCAGTGGATATCAATAAATAAAATAAAACCAAGTACGAACAATCCAAACCATTAGACAAAATTCGCAGTCCCAAAAAAACGTCATAGGTAAAATTGTGTAATCAGGCAAAATAGCGTAATCAGCATAGAGTACATCCAAAATAACACTCATCGACACACTTTGTACATCTTTGCGTAAACGATGGGGACCATAATCTAAGATACGCTCTGATGTGCACAAAAAAAAAATTCATCCACTTTCTTTAATATGTTTATGGTAGTCAGACAATAATATTAACCTCTGGATTATTGAAAAACTTTGCACATGATTTGCATCCGAATAAACTGTCTAGTTGTATTCATTTTGTAGTATGTTGCTTGTAGGATACCAAGGTTCCCAACCAGAGAGAGAGGGAGAAATGAGGTTTAACGTCCACTCAACACATCAAGTTCATTTCGGGACTAATGGTATAATTTTATTTCAATAATTCGCTTACGTCTTTAGCAGTGGGAGGAAACCTGAGTGCCCGGAGAAAACCCACGAGGTTGGACAGGTGCCCCCATCTCCATGCCAATTACGCTCACACAAGGGCTCGAAACCACAGCCGCAATCCAGAGGTTGTCGGCCAGCTAGAGGTCGAAGCGCGACACTCTAGACCACTTGGCCATCACAACCCCCCTAGGTTTCAAACGAACACGTGGGCTGCTATATGTGTGCTTTTAATATCCGTTAACAAGGAATTGATTGAAAATGTCACATTCCTTAGATCCATGTTGTGACTGCTTGATTATTGTGCAGGAGATTTCCGAACTGAGTCACTATACTTTTCTATCAGTAAAATACATATGGCAACTGCTAATCCAACTGAGGCTATCAAAACAGCACCTAAAACGTCCTCCAACAGTAGAGGTCGTTTAATGTTCTTTATCTTACAATATTGCGGACGGTTGTCTTTATATATTATGTCATCTAACATTTTTAAATAGCCATTGTCCGATAATTGTACCATCGCTGATTCAACATCCGGCGTCAAGTAGGAATTCTTAGTAACGGCGATGGCTGTTTGAACATTGTAGAGGAAGCTATCGAAAATTTCTAAAGCACAGTCGTTTCTGTTCATAATCTCATACTTCGCTTCAGATCCAAGAAAAACATACTGTTCACCACTGGTAAGAATTCTGTTAACATGCGCATCTATATCCAAATCAAAGATAGTTGGGTCTGATTTATTAAATTCCCGCATGCGTTTCCATATTTTATTCATTAAATTATCTGAAGAACTGCTAATAAGTTTCTTCCCTAAGGTATATCCAGTCATGCCCCATTTCCAATCCGGTAATTCAACAAGTTCCTCCAAACTATTAAATGGTTTGTGGTATCTGATATCGGTTAACGCAGCGGTCAGATTACCCAGATAAACACTAGTCCACACAATACAAAACATCCATATGAAAGAAACCAACAGTCGAACCGGTGCCTTCTTGGTGGAAACGCCATCTCCGCGTGCTGTTAAAAAACTGATTAATACTAGAACGTTATTAAGAATAGAAATCATACGGTTCCATAGACTGAAACGATGATTGCCGATTTGTTCTGAAGAATACGTCTGTACTAAGAGGAGTAAAACAGCCACAGCGACAATTGTTGCTAAAGTTGCTATATAAACATGAGCGCTGAATGGACGAAATATTTTAATCCAGTTACTTTCTCGCTGTATTCCCCTTTTACACAAAGCTGACCAGGTATTTCTCGCAAATGGCGGGAGAATGAAGTCTATGACCTTTGATCTTTCTTCAGTGATCGAAAAGTCGGCAATGACCATATCCACCTCCTTGCGATCCAACAATCCAACCAGTCCTTGCCATTTTCCATCGCTGGATTTGCCACCATATTTACCATCACTAGGTTGAACGAAAGTAAAAGTAAAATTTAAATATTTAGCCAATATTTCAGACAATTCTACAACCACACCAGAATAAACAGTGTTATTGTTTTGATCAACTTTTGTCTGTAATAAGTAAGATTCCAGGGTTCCAATAAGAACATGCTGGTTGCTATATCTGTGTTTAATATTTGGGAACAGATCCTTTGCAGAACAACTCTGGTGCTCCGGTCCCATTTGTTGTGCGCCACAATAGTTTAAGCAGTCAATACGAGTAATCTTCGTATCTGATAGTGTATAATGGCCAATAAGATGACGGGAACAAATCAATAGTATAATGTTCTGGAATTCAAAATCCAACAATTGTCTTTTGAAAAGTAAAGATGACAGAATAATCCATCTTGAACCCGTTCTATAATTCGTTGTTTTATTTGAACGGGAGTCAAAAGTATTTGCTATTTCCAGAAGTTCTAAAGTTGTGTTACCCAGGAACAGGATGATTCGAACGTCCTTGAATTTATTCTGATATATTTGCCGAAGCATGTTCTCAATGTTGGATGTGTTTAACCCTGTTACATCGTAAAGTGTTGTTTGTAAACCCAAAAGTTCTTGTTCAATGTGACGGAGTGTATTTAGAACTGTTTCACTGTATTGCGTTTCGTAGACAATATTGAAATCCGGCCATTCTAGTGTTTTAATAATAGAACTTAAGGAGGATGCGATATCAACGGAAGCACAATAAATGTCCATTTCCAATTCCTGCCCCGTTGTTGCCTTTATGTCTAAATCCCGGGAATAAACACCAACATCGAGACACCAAACTATGGTTAAGCTAATACATGTATGCCAGATCGCCATGCTTGTCATCTTTAAAGAATACACCCTGTATATAAACAAAACACATTAATGTTTGATTTGGTTGATAATACTAGATCACTTTCCTCGTGGTATTAATGCTAATCACATCGCTACCTGCGTCCATATAAAAATCGTTATCGGAAAATTTCTACTGGCGTCGTCTTAATAATGTTTTCACAAGAATTTCAAAATTACGTTAGATCAATTGTATTGGAATACCCGGAATATCCTTCGAAACGATTTCTGAGCTGTTGTGAATGAGGCCAGTTAACGATTAAGCTCCCTTTGCAATACCCAGAACATCCTTCAAAGCCATTTTTGAGCTGTTATGGATGACGCCAGTGAAAAAGAAGCCTTGTCATTCGCCAGTATCTATACTAATCACGAAGATAAATATTGCCGTATGTCCGTGTTGTAACTGTATAATCTCTTTTTATAGCCTTGTCATTCGCCAGTATCTATACTAATCACGAAGATAAATATTACCGTATGTCCGTGTTGCAACTGTTAAATCTCTTTTTATTTAGTTATTATTCTATTATTGGGTTGACTATAAATATAGATGGAAGCGATTTTACATAAGCAGCAATGCTTGTTATTGTATCCATATATAGTATGCTGTATATATCTGACTCACTAATGAAATAAAATATTGTTTAAACCAAATATAGATATGGATATCGCACCACTTTACTTTAATGGATTCCGTTACGAAAATAAATCTGAAATAACATTGGATAATTACACGATTAAATAAGGGAAATGTGTGCTTGACATAGTGTGTGGTTGAATATGTCAATATCCAGTTATTTTGGGTTTGTTCTGTATTCCCGCTACTTAGATGATGAAGATGAGATGGGATTTAGCACCATCAAAATAATGACATAGTAATATTTACAACAATTCAAATCAACACTTCATAACATCTACTAACCCTTGACAATGCTTATACTTTGGGTTTCCGGATATTATGGTGTATTAAAGGACAATATTGGTATCAGTGAATATTACATATGTGATAGAATAACTTACATAAGATTCCAAATTTAATTTGTAAGTAAACCGCAATAGCGCGGTTGAACCGTGACCTCGACCTGTTCAAAACGGAAGTGACGAACCTCAAAGGAAAAGAGACATTGTTTTGATAAAACTGTGATTGTAGATTTTCTTACTGAAAATGTACCGTTGTTGTGAACACGGGTTTTCACATCTAACCTTTAGCTGTCAAACATGGCATTCCTTTTCACAATTTCCAAAAAGATCCAGAAATAAGACGACGGTGTCTTGTCAACATAAGAAACATAAGTGCACAACAACTGAAGAACTATCACGATGTGACAAACATTTGAAACCAAAGATTACGAATGTGATACGAAGCATCTTGTAGCAACTCATTTATTTAGAAGAAGAAATATTTTGAAAAAAAACCCCAACAGTTCCTACTCAATTTTCTTTCGAAGAATGCCTAACAAGTAAAGGTAAGTCATTTATAGAGGGTTAGTCCTACACAGCCCTATGGACTCAGTTTTGTTCAATGATTCCTACAAACAGTAAAGCATGTTTAAAATTGTGAGGGAGAGTTGTATCAAAAGGTATGTCATTAAGTCAACGGTGTTCTCGATTCCCCAGTTAAAGGAACAATCCTACTCTTACTGGCTGAAAGAAAACATTGCCTTATTTTAAAGTTCTAAATGTGTCAGGAGCCTACTTTTAGTTAAAATCATTCTACTATAAAATATTTTTTTAGACTAGTATTAAAAATTCTAAAATATTTTAAAGTTCAATTTTCAATTAACTCTATTATGTACGTGCGAAATGGATTTTTTTAAATTTAGTTTTTATATTTTAGATTCAAGTTAGCCGAAATGTTTTTAATTTTTCAATAGGTTGATTCAGATGAAATATATACTTTGGAAAAAAAACAACACAAGTGTCGAACAATTTTTAATCTTTAATAGTCGTTTACTTCTTTTTTTTGCCGACCTTTAGTGCATTTCTTGTTACAATGGATTTTCCAAGATTGTGACAACAAATGCACAAAGGTCTAACAATGCTAAAGCTGTCTGCCATTCTTCCCCATCATACAAATCATTTGTGTCTCCACAGTGAAAGCAGGCCGGAGCAAAGTTTACACTGCCACCTGAAAATATATATAAAAAAAACATTGTTTATTCTCTTTAGTTTAAATTTATATGTAAATTTTCCAGGGCTGTAAAAAATAATTTCATTATCGATATTTTGCAATACGATCTTTTGCATTACAATATGTTTTTACTTGTGTTTTATCTTATTTAAATAATTTAACATGTAGTTTTTACTTAGAACCCTTATATATTGTCAAATTAACGACAACTACTAGTTACTTATTATACCTTGTGGTAAAATTTACTTTTGAAAGTATTGCAATACAGCAATATTATATATATTGCAATTCTCCTTTTACCATGTATCACAATACACAGCCCTAAAATTTTCAGATATCTAAAGCTTTAATATCTGCATAATAGGTGACTTCCATGTGGGATGAACATGTCAAGGCCTCATTGGCTACGATTACAACTATGTTGGGACCCTCTGCAAAAAGTGTGTTGCCACACACATACATTAATTATTCTTCTAATCTGATGACTGCTTGGATCTGTTTGTTTTTAAGTCTCAGCAGAGAGTAATATATTCTCCTCTTTCCGCACCCCGGCAAAGTATGTAGCCTCTTACACGGCCTGAAAAAAAATGAATGAATATTGTTTTATGGCATGTCGACACCGTAAATCAGGTCCATATGTTATTCTAGATAACCTGCCTATGCGCTGGAGTACTTCCGGACCCCTGCATGATCGAATGGGTTACTCCCACACCTTGTCACTGAGATCGCAAAGAACAGGACTTCCCATCGATGACAGACCGACAGATAGCACATTGGTTATCCGACCACTCTCCGCAATAGTCACCTTTTACGACACGTTGAGAAGAGGCGCTGGATCTATTCTACTATCTCACAGGGCGTTAGGGGTCTAGCATTAGATACTGACGCTATACTACATTTCACATATTCTAACAATTCCATGCAACAAGACAATGATTTCTCTAACAGAAAGTAAGATTGCAGTTCCAGTAAAGCGGCAATAACGAATTATCTGTTGTGACCTGGCTGTGACCCAATTCATTAACAATAAAGCAATTGACATTTGTTGATTACATTCAGAACCATATCTAAACTCTATCTATGCTTACTACCTGCAACAAACAGCTTCTTGTGTTGTAGATCCCTCTCATTTGGTTTTGGCTTTAGCAGTAGGGATGGTCGTTCATGGTCAGTAGTTTCGGTGCCATAGAAGTCATTAAAGGGTTTGTACTCGTCATTGTCAGAAAGTCAGATTCCAGTGGACATATCATATTTTATAGCCTATTAATAGGCCTATATTTAAAGTTACATTATTCAAGATACAGATAAGAACTAGCCATTCTTGCTATAATAGTTCGAAAGTAGGTGATGTAAAATGAATAATTTGAAAATTTCATTCAAATTACTCTTTTGTAAGCGAAGATATTGGCATTTGAAGATTAAGCCGACGTGTGCAATAATTTCAACCACGGTCCTGGATGATCAAAGCTAAGACTCGAAGCGTCTGGCCCCGCCATATTTGATTTACCACTGAAACGTTTAAATCTGTTTAATATCGGAGCAATCTGATGCCATCCAAAGTTGATTAAGGTCTGGATCAGTTAATTAATGTCTAATTAACACTTTAGAAAACATTTCATGCCCAAATAAAGACTTGTACTAGGCAGATTTAGCTCTTGAATAATGCATGTTTAATTATTTACATTACAAGTATTTTTTTAATAATTTTTATTTTTAAATATTAACACTTGATTGAACAACACTGACTGGGCTACCTAAACATTCTGAGAATTATCACTTTTATCAATTGTACTACTCATGTCATTGTCATTCAAATTAAAACCTATCAGTATTAAGTAATCACATGATATGTCACATGACTCATTTATCAATGCCATGACCTACTACTTCTAGACTAGGCCTAGTGCTAGTAGTACAGTAGTCAGTACTAGTAGAATATAATAATCAGAATATAAAATATATTTTAAATATAAAAGCTAACAATATTTTAAAACAGTACGTACTTTGCTGCAGGAAGGTGGGTGTAGGACTTTTGAGCCTGGCGAAGGATTGTAAAGGCATTTTTTTCCGTCCCGGAGATTTCACTACTTTCAGTTTGTTGTCGATTTGTCGTGACAGTGTAGATTCTTAAAAATCGGCAATTGAAGGATTGGAGCACGTTAACGGGTGTGTTGGAAGGGGTTTCAGTTCCAACCGTCCACGAGTCCTCTGCTGCCGCTATTATGGAATTACCGTATTTCCTCGAATACAACCCCGGGGTTCTATTTCGTTCAGCATCCCCCGACCCCCGGGTTCTTTTCGAGGCCCGGGTTATAATCGAGGCCGGGTTGTATTTTTCCAGACCCGAATTAATGCTTCAAAATCTTCTACAGGAGTGACATTTTGGACAAGTAAAACAAACAGACAGGGTCGGTCTTGCAAATAAGAAGGCTAAAATCTCTGTGTGTTACATGAGACAATTCTACTTCCTGTGCAGGGATCATCAATTAATTTATATTTTGACAGGGAGTATTCAGTCTTTACGTTAGACCCGGGTTATATTAGAGACCCGGGTTGTATTTATCTCAACACCCCCTTACTCCCGGGTTCTATTCGAGGCCCGGGTTGTAATCGAGGCCGGGATTGTATTCAAGGAAATACGGTAATTTTGATGTCGTTCTCATCGAGAAATTCTGTACCAATATCGCCGACTGTTTCGTCCATGCAGCTTACCCATCCATTCACTTGATTTGATAATTGTTTAGTGTTTGCAATGTCTATTTTCTGTCTTGTCCACAGGTTTATCTTGTAGATTTTTTTTGTTTGTTTTGCGTGTAGTGCAGTCCTCCTGCATTTCCTATTAGAGTAGAGGTTTAGCCCTTCGTACTGCAGAATGTTCTCGTTGTCGGGTTTTGCTCCTGTTTGCTCACTACATTAATTATTTTAGCGTTTTCCGAGTTTCTGTCCGGATTATCGCCCTTATCGTTAAAATTATTTTACGTTTCAACACCTGACGTCAACTGGCTGACTATGGCCATAGAAGAGACGACCACTGACAAGGTCGGTCGCATTTTTATTTTTTTATTAAATTTTTTTTTTTATACTTTGTTACCTCTTTTTTTGTAAATCATTTTAGTGAAGTCTGTACCACAATAGGCCCGGGTCCATTCACTTGATTTGATAATTGTTCAGTGTTTGCAATGTCTATTTTCTGTCTTGTCCGCAGGTTTGTCTTGTAGATTTTTTTTGTTTGTTTTGCGTGTAGTGCAGTCGCCATTTTTAATTACTGTCAATACGCATGCGTGATAAAGGGAACGAACTCGTATCGAGCGTTTCTTTCGTACCTACTATCAAACAGTCAATCGGTCTTCCAAACATCGACTTTTAGGTTTTATTTAGCACTTTGTTGACGTGAAATACTGAAATTGACAATATTTGTTTGCCAAATCAAGTAATTCATTTTTATTTTCACTTTTTCTTCCAAATTGTAATCGTCGGCAATAAAAAAATCTAGGAAAAGTAAATTTATTTTTATTTCTATTTTGCCGTTTTCAATGTCACCGGACTCGTAAACCAACAAATAAAAAATAAAAGTCTTAGTGAAGGAGGGGAATGTCTTGATGGAGTTCGAAGATGAGCATTTTCTGCTTAGGGTTAGCCAAGATAAGCAATTTGATTGGTTGATGCTCGGGGTAAGCAAAGCGATAAGTCGAGGCTTTTGAGCACAATAATACTCCTTCTAATTGAGGTAGGATGTTCAAACTTATAGAGAGTGGTGAAACTTTGTGTATAGTTTGATTGCTCAAGTGCTTTTGAAAAAATAAATGTGCGATTAATTACGTCACTTCCGTGTCTTCAAATCTATCGTATCAATAACCTGTGAATTAAAAAAATATTTGGAATGTGTTCGAATTCTGTCTAATGGTTTGGCTTGTTCTTACTTGGTTTTATTTTGTTTAACCAGTTGTATGACATATGTATGGAAGCCTATAACTACCATTCATAATTTCTACTTTTCGCCCCTTCATAACACGAAAGTAGAAAAGTCGAAAGTCGCCAAGACGGTATACAAGCCAAAATCAACGCAAAAATAGGAAATTAAGAAAAAAAAAAAATTTCCTAATTTTTTATTTTCGACATGTCCCAGCCTTGAAAATACCTGTTATAAACTGTAGCCTCACAAGGATTTCGGAAAGGAGGGGGGGGGGCGTGGAACTCTGGAATGGTGGTTGCCAAACATTGAATATAAATAGTATTTGCACTCTCATTACTTTAATGCTTCACACCAAATTTCTAAAGCATTACAGAGGTTTGCATTAAAGGGGGATAACCTGGAAATTTGTAAACTACTGTAGAATCTATCGCGTTCACAAAGCAATCGTTGGTGGACAGAAGAGTGGCGGCATATGGACAAATAAAAAGTTAAATGCATAATGAAACCTGTAAAATATTATTTGAGAGATAATTTCCAACTGGGTTTAACGCTATGTTTCTCGATCCAGAAGGGCCCTCAAAAATGCAACTATTCTGTACAGCGTGCATTAACATGCCCAAGAATTCCCTCTTTGGACCCCCTTCACCCACTGCCCCTTCAGACGTGCCACTATCATCTGAAAATTTAACAGAAATCTTTTGTGTTGGATTAAAACTTTTCCTTTGTAAAGCTCTTCTGGCACATTCCATAATACTGCTTCTACAAATGTTGAACTTTGTGATCTTATCATAATCCAGCAGTTCTTTCAAAATCAGTAACTCCTCTTGAATAGACCTTTGACTGAAACATAATTTGTGTTTCCTGAATTACTTAAGTATGACATACTATCCTGATCCAAAGTCAGTCAGTGTAGTGTGTCAAGTCTGTCTGTCTGTCTAAAATGCGACTATTCTCAATCACCATTTAAACTGGTTTGAAATATCTGAACAACAATACCCTTCACTTTTGTCAGCCTAAGATCAAAAATTGAATAATATGAAATGAAATTGCGTTTAACGTCCAACTTGTATAGGCTAATTAAGACAGACATATGCCATGCAGTGTGTGGGGACCTATCCTAATTTCGAATTTTAACTGCCACAGTTGACACAGTTCCTTGCTTTAGCTATTGTAACACAATCGTAGTGATAACAGATAAAAGAGTTTTGTAGTTAAAGGATTTATTTAGATCAGGAGCACATCTACATAATACTGTAATACAGGTACATGTGTACTTAAACTATAAGAACTAGGCTACGACACGAACACATCTACATAATATAAAATCTACTAGTCTTCTACAGTAACACATCTAACAATATAACATTTCATCTACAATTCTGCCCCTCTGCCAAGGCAGCGGCTGGACTCGGGTGAGTCCCTACACTCGTACAAGCCCTCCTTCTCTCTCGGCTCGTCGCTTCTAGCTGACAGAGAACTCCTCAATATATACCCGTTGAACACATGGTCATATCTGCAATTATCTCTTTTATCTCGTCACGGCATGTGCATAAACATTTGAAGCCGTGTGGATCTTGTACACAGATCATGTATAGCTTGTAATGGACATATTGAATAAATTAGATTTAATAAGATCGTGACTGGACAACAGTTTAATATGAGGTGAAAGTCAAAATCATCTATTGTCAAAACTAGCAGAGTTCAATGCACCTAAATTATAAATGATATTACTTTGTTACACTTTTGGCCATTATTCATTTACATTAAACTCTGTTTAATCTCATTGTAGCCATAACCGCCATACACAAGGTACTATTTTTCTTTAAATTAATTTACCTCCTAGATATTTCATTCCTCTCAAATTCATTCATCTCTTCCGTATCTGACTCAGACAAGCTTAACTGTATTTCATCTCGCATCAGATCTAAATACGACCTTAATTTCGAAAATAATAATTTTTATCAAAATGGTCAATTGTTGGTGCAATTACAGTATGAGACGAGAAAAAATGAAATGAAATGGAATTTAATGTTCTACTCTTTTGCTAATGATGGCCAAACACCATACAGCGTGTAATAAGAAAGTGACACCATGTCCTACCTTTTCTTGTGATTTTCAAATGTTAGGGGATTTTAAAGTGCTGCCATCTGAACGTCTGTGTGTGTGTGGGGGGGGGGCACATGTGGCTTAATTGTCAACATACAGTATTAATAAAGCTACTCATATGAACTGTATGTATGATGTATTTCTCTGATTTGGAAGCTATTCCATTGCTACCACATGCTTTCACACTTCACAGTGTATTAAAAATGTAGCGATGATTTTCCACCTTTTGTTCAGATTAATGATGACATTTTTGGAAATCTTGCCAATGAAATGTGTTTAAAATTATTGTATCACATACCAGCATAATTCCTGTCTGTTATTACTTCCACTAGGTACTGGAATTTCAATATCATTACTATTACATGGACTTTTAGCTCTTCTTGGTTTGAATGTAATCTTCATTATGAAAAAAATCATATATGCAACTGATAAATCAAATTCAGCTGGTCGGATAGCCGTGGCGATAGAGAGGCGGCTTCTCACCAATGCAACGAGGGTTCATTCCCAGCTCAGGGCATGAACTTTATCGTTGTAAGTGAGAGGGATATTCGGTCTCCCGTCCCGTTCTTCGGTTTCTTCCTGCAGTAATGATCGAAATATTCGCACGATCTGTGCCAAGGGCCAAATCTGAAAAAGGCCTCAGGCCTAATTTGCTACCCTTGTAAAATGACGTGATTATTACTATTATTATTATTATAGATCAATCTCCCAAGATGAATAGTACTGGTATATAAAGGGTTTCATTGGTATATTCATTTTTTTGTACGGAAGTACATTAGGGTCAATCAAATGAAAAAAAATATTCTGATCAAGATAATCAGAATGTTTTGGTTTTATTTAATTGACCCTCATTGTATTCTGTAGTTTTGTGATTATGATGGGTGGAAGAGAACATTATTCTTCTTTATTTTGAGTGGTCTAGCAATTAGCATAATCTGACATCATGTATGAATTCGAGATTTACAAATTTAAACTTTTAAGAAAGGCACCTACTGTTGGTGTTCCAGTTGAAATATCTGGAAGGGAATCCGTGTCAGATATGTCGACATCAGCAGAAACACCATCACCTTCATCACATGTTTCATTAATTTTCTGGGTATGAAGATATATCCTGACAGGTGGAGTGTCAATTTGTTTAAAGCCCCAATACCACTCTTGTTGTAACTGAATAATATGTTCCAATCTTTATTCTGGTCAACAATTTGTACTATTTTACAATATTTCAATTACAAAATGATACAAATTTCATCTTAACACACCTAATTTTAAAAATTGGAAAAATTCAACAACATGCCGTAACATGGTTTGAAAAGCCTTACGTAAGCACTTTCAAATGCAATTTTGATTTAAACATATTTTCGAACACTCTGGGCATGTAAGATAGGTTGTAATGGATAATTTACACAACAGGTAGGACACTTAAACATCTTGTAGTTAGAATAAGGCTAATTTTTTTCTGGACCTGTCAAGAGCCAGCAAGAGTGTTATTGTCCCTTTAATGTTAGCACCAACTGAAAATGCATCTCCATTTTCAAGATTTTGTGTTAATTCAGTTCCAGTAAAATTAGATAAAAAAAACTGCTGCAGTCTTTTAGAAGTAAATTGTTAGTTGGGGACCTCCCATTTCGAAAAAAAAATTCTTTATTTTTGTTTCTAATTCAATCAAAGTACAGTCTTTGGAGACATCAATGAGTGTTGTACCTCCACCTTTACTTACAGGTACGACTGAATATATTGAGCTATTTCCCTTTGTATGTGTTTCCATCCAATGTGTATACGTCTTGTTGTTTTTCTTATTTTTGAAGGCATTTTACCTATTCTTGGATTTCTTAGGGAGTTTTTGATTCTTGAAATGACAGTTGAAACTTGGTCCTCTGGAATACATAAATATGTGGCAAATATATAACAGTTTTAAAAACCAGCGGTTGCCGAGAAAAATACGCCGACATTTTGCATGACATTGATAGAGAACAAGCTGAAAAACCCGAGACAACAGCGAGGCTGATGACCCCCGCCGATATTCCCCAAAAAATAGATGACACATATTAACTTATCGCACAGTATTGAGCACAGTATTGAGCAATCAAACTATAAACTAGGTTTCAACACTCTCTATCCGATAGAATCAAGATAAACTTGTCCCAAAGCATCGACAAATGAAATTGCTTTAGCTCAAAATGTTAATCAATGAACCCAGTCAAGACATTTACCTAATGAAGGGAATCACGTTGCTAAGTGTGCAAGACGCTGTCTCGAATGTTTGATCTCTGCATGGGCCGAGAAAGTTCATCCAGATTTTCCGGCTAGGTTTCCCCCTGTCAGTGATGCAGGACGGAGGGCCTAACAAGGACAGATGTCTAATCGTTCGGATGGGACGAAAAACCGAGGAACCAGTTTACCCATTGGCGTGTACGTATAAGATCCCTTGGCAGTTGGAATTTGATATGAGAATGGAGTTCATTCTGCACACAGAGATCCATCTACTTCATACTTCGAGAATAGATCAAAATGGCCGCCATATCTAAAACTTAGTATATTGTTTTGTAATGCAGTTCTACTCTGTTTCACATCGGGCATACACACACAGATTAAATGAACCTATCAATTACATTATATAGATGCAGAATAAATACTTTTCAAAATTCTCGAAAGTATACTTTGTGTTTTCGACTATAATTGTCGATTTAGGACTTAAAATGTCGGTCAACCAGCTTAGTGTCTGTTCTCAAGCGGAGATAACTGTAGACAGGCAGCCTAAATTTAGTATGAGCCCAGTTGTTATCTTACAAAATCTTGACCAATCACATTGCTTGTCACTCTTTAGCCAAAGTAAAAAATTATCAAGGTAATAATATAATAAATCTATATGAAGAGTTTCATCTCTCTCACTTTATCATAACCAAAGGTATCGGGCCCCAAAGAATAAACCAACCAGATTACTCTTAGCTGTAAATACTCATCTTCGAACTCCGTCGAGGCATCGTCCTCATGAACGCCTACATCAAGTTTAAACATTCTACCTCAATTAGAAGGAGCGTTATTGTGTTCCAAAGTCTTGACCAATAAAGTAGCTCATCGTCAATATGAACAAACTAGGATTAAAGGGTGACAATTTTTGACTATAGAATGCCCTCAAACTAAAAACGTCATCTTTCGTACATTCAGAGGTCATAATCCATGAAGTTACATCCCGATACATGAAATTTCTAAGATCTTTAGGAGATAGACCTATATTTAAAGTATTGTCAGAATCAGATGAAAATTGTGACCTATAGAGTGTTCTCTCACAAGGCAAAATCCATCATTGCATAAAAAAACATAATAATTTACAATAAACATACCATTGGCATTTAGTTTAGCTCTGCACCTCTGAACGAGTCGTGCTTTGTCGCCAATTTTAGTGACACCCAACAAATTGAAATCTGTGTCAGACAAATTACAGACCTCGGTTGGTCCAACCTGTAACAAAGAGTTGATAAAAAGATAGTAAGCTGGCTCTGCCAGGCAGGATACGCTCACATTTTCCAAAGATGGATAGAGAACAAGCAAAACCGAAAGTGATTTTTCCTACAATAAAAGGCCATAATTCATTAAGTTACAATTTGATTTGTGCAAATATCAAAAAGAATCAAGATCTTTAGGTTATAAATATGCATTTCAAGTTTCATCATAATCGAATTAAAATTGTGACCTCTACAGGGTCCACAACTTTGATATACGAAATTTTTACAATATTCGCGTACAAACGTCGGCCAATTTGTCTGTCAATTATGGTCCGATTTTCTAGAAATTCAAACTCACCCCCCCCCCCCTGGGGTGTAGGGGGTGATAAGAATATACCCTTCGTAATTCCTGCGTGTCGTAAAAGGCGACTAAAAGGATCCCTTTAATGGGGCGACGTGTTTGCCGTGCGTTGCGACCCGTGTCGGTGGAGAGTGGAATCCTGGTGATTGAGTGGAGATTTGGCTTGCGAGCCCTTTCTCTGCAACACATTACTTTGGCCCATGGTTCACCTAGACGGGGGGTCAGAGTGACCCACTCTGATCAATCGGCTTTGGTCGTGTTAGTTGATGGGAAGATGATTTGTTTTTCCCCTTACTGTGTTATTAGTTTAGTACAGTTAAACCTTTGTGTCCTGTAGCATCTTCTCAATCGGGTAAAGCAGAAGATCTCCTCTTTACTTTGTCTGAGTATATCACTGGCTGTTCTCGTCGGGCGCCAGCGCTGGTAATCCGCGCAATAGCCTGTACGGATGTTGCAATCCATGGTGATTGGGGTGCAGCCAGTGATGAATCTTCAAAGCTTATAAATGGCTTCCCAAAATAAAAAACCTCGTCCGCCGAAACGCGGACCGACAGACGATGTGTTTGATATTTCGAACAAAACTTCCCGAACCTGGTATAGGTTTCTGGTTCTTGAGAGTACCAATGAAACCTCATTAAGTAAACAATCTCCTTTTTTAATTGCCAAGGGTCTCGCCGGATTATCTGGTGAACCTAAAAGCGTTAAAAAGATGAGGAATGGTACTCTCTTGGTTGAATGCGCTAAAGAGCAACATTCATTATGTCTATTAAAATCTACTTCTTTAGCGGGCATTCCTATAAAGGTAACGCCTCATAATAGTTTAAATTTTTCTAGAGGCGTTATTAGGGCTCAGGATTTAGAAGGAAGCAATGAGGAAGAGATGCTTGAAAATCTCTCCTCACAAGGTGTGACAGTTGTAAAACGTATTTCTATCAAACGTAACGGTAACGTCATCCAAACCAACACCTATATCCTGACATTCAACAAACCAGAACTGCCCAAAACCATAAAAGCTGGATTTCTCTTAAATACAGTTTCCCCGTACATACCAAACCCATTGCGTTGCTTTCAGTGCCAACGCTTTGGACACAGCAAAAATGTATGTAAGGGAAAACCAATTTGTGCACGATGTGGCCAAGACGGCCATGAAAGTGAATCATGCCAACTCCAACATCACTGTGTCAATTGCAAAGGAGCTCATTTTGCTTATTCAAGAGAGTGTCCTTTGTGGGAAAAAGAGAAACAGGTGCAACAGATAAAAACAGAAAATAATATTTCTTACCCTGAAGCGCGGAAATTGGTCGAGCTTGCCACGCCATTGCCCGTATTTGCAACTTCGTTTGCAAATATAGCGAAGCCAAAGACCGTTTCCGTTGCTTGTCAGACTGAGTTGCCCCTGCCAGCTTCCGGGCAGACAGGATCATCCAATAAGCCTCCAATACCAAAGAAACCGGAATTTATCGCTCTCGGCACTCAGACAAATTCGTCTATAGTGCCCGAGGCAGCGGAGGAGATGGTGCCAGAAACTCCTCCGTCAAATGGTGGAAAGCCACCCACACTACCCCCGAAAGGTGGAAAACCACCAAAAGAACGACCTTCAACTTCGAAGGCCGGTTCTAAATTATTAACCTTCCGTAGCAGGAAGGGCGAAGATGATCCTGTCCAGACCTTTAACAGGTTCGGGGACCAGGACAACCTGATGGATGTTGTTGTGGATGTTCACGACCCCAATCCAAAACAGCATCCCAGAAGTCCTATTAAACATCTCTGACGATGGTTAATTCCATAATTCAATGGAATTGTCGTGGTATTAAGCCAAATTTTAATGAAGTCCAAATTCTAATACAAAAATTCAATCCATTAGCTATTTGTTTACAAGAAACTTTTCTTAAAACATCTGATAATTTATCATTTAAACATTTTGTTGACTATCATCATTTTGCCAATAATGATGGTAGAGCACATGGTGGCGTGTCCGTTATTATAAATGGAGATGTCCCACAGAGTCAAGTTCCCCTAACCACGCCTTTGCAGGCTGTGGCTGCTAGGGTAACTTTACATATCCCCGTTACTCTTTGCTCTGTGTACTTACCACCGAGTTTAAATCTAAACCCCAGAGACCTTGATGACCTGATCACACAATTACCTCCCCCTTTTATCCTTACGGGAGATTTCAATGGTCATCATTCACTCTGGGGTAGTCAAGATGATAACAACAGAGGTAAACAAATAGCGGACTTCATTAACCTTAATAATTTGTGTTTATTAAATGATGACTCGCCTACTTATCTACATCCTGCCACAGCTTCTTTTTCTTCCCTTGATCTCACCATTTGCTCTCCGGTCCTGTTTCAGGATTTTACATGGAGAGTAAATAAAGATCTTTGTGGTAGTGACCACTTTCCTATCTTGATTGATAATAATGGTCCCTCTCCGGTCGAAAGACCCCAGAGGTGGAAGTTGCATAAGGCTGATTGGGCTCTTTTTGAATCTTTGTGTCTCTTCCCGTTTGATGCAAAAGAGTTAGAAGATGCAGATGAGCCCATGGCTTTATTCACTTCAATTCTTCAAGATGTAGCTGAGCAGGCGATTCCAAAAACCACGACTGAACCAAAACGTTTCAACAAACCATGGTTTAACAACGATTGCAAATCCGCTCTAAAAGAGCGTGATCGTATTTTGAGACGACTAAAGAACCATCCTTCCATGGAGAATATTGCGGCTTACCAGATGGTCCGGGCGAAGGCCCGTAGAACCATACGCCAAGCAAAGAAGTCTTCATGGCAAGGTTACGTCTCTAGGATCAATTCCCGTACCACATCCAAATCGGTATGGGACAGGATTCGTAGGATTAAAGGTAAAAGTAGTGCATTATCAGTTAACCATCTTAATGTTGAAAATACCAGCTTAACTACATTTCCTGATATTGCTAATTCTCTGGCCAGTACTTTCTCTTTCAATTCATCATCCAATTTCTCCTCTGATGCCTTTAGAGGCATTAAACAACAACAGGAGAAAAGGCGACTTAATTTCAAGTCCCGCAAATGAAGACCACAATGATACTTTTTCTATTGCAGAACTTCGGGATTCGCTAAAGCGGGCTCGGGACACTGCATCTGGTCCAGACGAAATACACTACCAGATTTTAAAACACTTACCTTTATCAACACTCTTAATTTTATTGGATCTTTTTAACCGGATTTGGGTTGATGGGAGTTTCCCTCCATCGTGGCATGAAGCCACGATAATCCCCATCCCTAAACCTGGTAAAGATCCTACGAATCCTACAAACTATCGTCCGATCGCTTTAACTAGCTGCATTTGCAAGACCATGGAGAGATTGATCAATCGAAGGCTTGTTTGGTACCTCGAGTCCAATAAGCTTATTACAGACCTCCAATGTGGATTTCGGTCCCAAAGGAGCACTCTTGATCATCTCGTTAGATTTGAAACGTTCGTCAGAGACGCTTTCATCCAGAAACAACACTTGGTTGCTATTTTCTTTGATCTGGAGAAAGCGTACGATACCACGTGGAAATATGGTATTATGCGTGACCTCTATAACCTAGGTTTACGAGGTCGGTTACCTATCTTTATTTACAATTTCCTAGAAGATAGGTCGTTTAAGGTACGCCTGGGATCGATCTTCTCTGACCCATTTCCTCAGGAAATGGGGGTCCCTCAGGGAAGTATATTATCTCCCACATTATTTTCTATAAAAATTAATACGATACCGGCGTGCCTCAAACGTGGGGTCGACGGCTCTCTTTATGTTGATGACTTTCAGATGTGTTATGGATCGACAAGTATGCAGACAATCGAGCGCCAGTTGCAGCTTTGCTTGAATTCTATTCAACAATGGGCAACTGACAATGGATTTCGATTCTCGAAATCTAAGACTGTTTGTATGCACTTTTGTCAAAGACGAGGTTTACATCCTGATCCGGAACTTACACTGGATGGTAATCCTATTCCGGTTGTCGATGAAACAAAATTCTTAGGTTTGATATTTGATAAGAAATTATCATTTATACCCCATATAAAAAGCCTCAAGAAGAAATGTCTGAAAGCCCTTAACATATTGAGAGTCTTGTCAAACACTGACTGGGGAGCAGACCGCAAGGTCTTGCTCAGATTATATCGAGCATTAATAAGATCCAAACTCGATTCTGGGTGTATTGTGTATGGATCAGCCCGCGAGTCTTATCTCAAAGAGCTCGACACCATACACAACCAAGGACTTAGAATCAGTTTAGGAGCCTTCCGTACTTCTCCAGTGCATAGTTTATACGTCGAGGCTCACGAGCCCTCATTGCACGACAGACGTGATAAACTTGCACTGCAGTATGCTACTAAAATTGCATCATTTCCTCATCATATTTCATATAACACTATATTTAGACCCTATTACGAGCATTTATATCTGCTTAAACCTAAAGTTATTCCATCATTTGGTATTCGCATACAACCCCTTTTGTCGGAGGCTGGGATCAGCCATGACAGTATTGCGAATACCCCTTTCTTTAGGACTCCGCCGTGGGCTATATCGCCCCCAAAGATTGATTTTGATCTAACACAACATAAAAAGAAAGATACTAGCTCCACGGTGTTTCAATCTCTCTTTCGAGAGTTGAGGTCTAAATATGGTGATTATGCTCCTATTTACACAGATGGTTCAAAAGATGGTGATCGTGTAGCCGCGGCTACCGTGACGCCATCTGAGACCATAGCTGTTCGTCTTCCACCTGCAGCTTCTATTTTTACAGCTGAGCTCCAGGCTATACTGCAAGCCCTGGAGTTCATTCAAACCTCACCTAATTTAAAACATATAATCTTTACCGATTCTTTGTCCTCTCTGCAAGCAATAAATAATAAACAACTTGATCACCCATTAGTAGCGGACATTTATCGTCTGCTACTATCTTTCGAGTATATCAGCAAGGACATTGTCCTTTGCTGGCTCCCTAGTCACATGGATATAAAAGGGAATGATCAAGCAGATTTGGCTGCCAAGTCTGCTTTGGATCTTCCCATATCTCAATTTTTTATACCTTTCAACGATTTTAAATTTACTATAAATTCCTTTATATTTGACCGCTGGCAACGGTCTTGGGATCTTGCAGACACAAATAAACTTCATCACATACTAACAGGAGGGATGAAGTTGTTTTGTGTCGCTCTCGTATTGGTCATACTTTTTTAACTCATATTTTCATTTTGAAGCGAGAGCCTCAACCAGAATGTGTTCACTGTCATGTTCCTTTGACAGTAAAACACATCTTGATTGAGTGCAATCATCTCAAGAATACTAGATCTAAATACTACCGTTGCCAGTCAGCACGTCAGCTGTTTGCTCAACCGGAGCTTTATGCTAAATTGTTAGCTTTTTTAAAGGAGACAAACTTTTATTTTAAATTTTAATTGTATATATTTCTCATATATTACGTTTTAAATATTTATATATGTAAAGGAATTGGTTTATTTTTAAATATATTTTCTGTGATATTTGTTTTTATTTACATATATAAATACATCGCTGTGATATTAATTTAATTTGTCTCTGAAATTTCATTATGCTTGGCGCAATATGGCCCGGTTGGTGCTGACGTGCCATTAAACAATATTTCAATTCAATTCAAACTCAACCTCCCCCCTGGGGTGTAGGGGGTGATAAGAATATACCCTTCGTATTTCCTGCGTGTCGTAAAAGGCGACTAAAAGGATCCCTGTAATGGGGCAACGTGTTTGCCGTGCGTTGCGACCCGTGTCGGTGGAGAGTTGAATCCTGGTGATTGAGTGGGGATTTGGCTTGCGAGCCCCTTCTCTGCAACACATTGCTTTGGCCCATGGTTCACCTAGACGGGAGGTCAGAGTGGCCTCCATGCTTCTCAAGTCAACAACTTTGGCAGACATTCCTATCAAGGTGTCTCCACATAGATCATTAAATTATAGTAGAGGTGTTATTCGATGTTGAGACCTTGAAGGTAGCAGTGAGGATGAAATGGTTGAATACCTTTCTTCTCAAGGCGTCCAACAAGTTAAGCGAATTAGTGTACGCCGAGGAGATAAGGTGATTCCTACAAGCACCTATATCCTCACTTTTAATCGTCCCGACATACCGAAATCAATCAAGGCAGGTTATTTAAATATACCTGTTGATTCTTATATTTCCAACCCTCTTCGCTGCTATAAATGTAAACGATTTGGACATAGCAAGACCGTCTGCAGTGGCAAAGACACCTGTGCTCGTTGTGGTCATGAAGGCCACGAGAGCACTGCCTGCCAGGCTGAGTTTTGCTGCGTTAATTGCAAGGGTAAGCATTTTGCTTATTCTCGCGAATGTCCAATATGGCAGAAAGAGAAAAGAATTCAACAGGTAATGTCTGAACGGAAGATTCCATATTTCGATGCTAGGAAGCAAGTAGAACTGGCTTTACTCATTGCACCACAAGGGAAATCCTTTTCGAGTGTAGTTAAAGTGTCTACAACATCCATATCTGTTCAGACAGATATAACCTGGCCACGTAAAGAGAAAAAACCTAAGACTTTGCCTCCATCAGGTCATGTAAAAGTGGTCTCGATCCCCACTGAGAGATCAAGTCAAAGCACTAACTCTCTCCCTGATGAGAGTATATCCTCCTTGCCTTCATCTGGAGTTATTGAGAAAATTCCCAATACTCCAATCCAAAATGGCAAGAAGGATCCTCCCTTGCGCGCCTCTAAAGCTGACACTGTTGATTCCAGTTCCACTGGGTCAGGGGTGCAGTTTCAGGGTATTCCATCCGCAAAGGACAAAATAGTGCATCCTAAAAAACATTAAAAAAATTTAGACAAATTTAGAGATAAAGAATCTAAGGGTTCAAAAAACCCGATTACTCTCTGTAATAAATATGGGGATGATCTGATGGACGACATTACTGTAGTGGATGTCCATGAGGACCCACTCAGTAAGCCGCCAAAATTTAAATTTCCCTGACAATGGCTAATTCCATTATTCAATGGAATTGTCGTGGTTTAAAACCAAATTTTAATGAAGTCCAATTATTAATTCAAAAGCACAATCCTTTAGCTCTTTGTTTACAAGAAACCTTTTTACGGAATTCTGACACTTTGTCTTTTAGACATTTTGTTGGTTACCATCATCATTCAGTTGGTGATGGTAGAGCTCATTGGGGTGTTTCTATTATTCTTAATGAAGATATCCCTCAAAGTAAAGTTACTCTCAACTCGACTTTACAGGCAGTTGCAGTCAGAGTAACTTTACATATTCCTATAACACTCTGTTCTATATATCTTCCTCCTAGTTTACATCTGAACCCCAAAGATCTTGATGACCTTGTTGCACAACTCCCTCTCCGGTTTATAATTACGGGAGATTTCAATTGTCATCATTCACTCTGGGGTAGTCCGGATGATAACAACAGAGGTAAACAAATAGCAGACTTCATTAACATTAATTTGTGTTTATTAAATGATGACTCGCCTACTTATCTACATCCTGCCACAGCTTCCTTTTCTTCTCTTGATCTCACCATTTGCTCTCCCGTCCTGTTTCAGGATTTTACATGGAGAGTGAATCAAGATCTATGTGGTAGTGACCACTTTCCTATCTTTATTGATAATAATGGTCCCTCTCCGGTCGAAAGACCTCAGAGGTGGAAGTTGCATAACGCTGATTGGGCTCTCTTCGAGTCTTTGTGTCTCTTCTCTTTTGATGAAAAAGAGTTAGAAGATGCAGATGAGCCCATGGCTTAATTCACTTCCATTCTCCAAGATGTAGCTGAGCAGGCGATTCCGAAAACCACGACGGAACCAAAACGTTTCAATAAACCATGGTATAACGACGATTGCAAACTTGCCATAAAAGAGCGCAATCGTATTTTGAGACGACTAAAGAACCATCCTTCCATGGAGAATATTGCGGCTTACCAAATGGTCCGGGCGAAGGCCCGTAGAACCATACGCCAAGCAAAGAAGTCTTCATGGCAAGGTTACGTCTCTAGGATAAATTCCCGTACCACTTCCAAATCGGTATGGGATAGGATTCGTAGGATTAAAGGTAAAAATAGTGCATTATCAGTTAACCATCTCAATGTTGATAATACCACCTTAACAACATTTCCTGATATTGCTAATTCTCTGGCCAGTACATTTTTCATTCAATTCATCATCCAATTTCTCCTCTGATGCCTTTCGGGGCATTAAAAATCAACAGGAGAAAAGGCGACTTAATTTCAAGTCCCGTAATGATGAATGTTATAATGATCGTTTTTCCATTGCAGAGCTCCGGGATTCGTTAAAGCGAGCTCGCGACACTGCGACTGGTCCAGATGAAATACACTACCAAATTCTAAAGCATTTACCTTTTTCCACTCTCTTAATTTTATTAGATCTTTTTAACCGGATTTGGGTTGATGGGAATTTTCCCCCTTCGTGGCATGAAGCCACAATAATTCCCATCCCTAAACCAGGCAAAGATCATACGAATCCTACAAATGATCGTCCAATTGCTTTAACTAGCTGTATTTGCAAAACCATGGAGAGATTGATCAATCGAAGGCTTGTTTGGTACCTTGAGTCTAACAACCTCATTACAGACCTCCAATGTGGATTTCGGTCCCAAAGGAGCACTCTTGATCATCTCGTTCGATTTGAAACGTTCGTCAGGGATGCTTTCATCCAGAAGCAACATTTAGTTGCAATATTTTTTGATCTGGAGAAAGCTTATGATACTACATGGAAACATGGTATCATGCGCGACCTCCATAACCTCTGACCCATTTCCTCAAGAAATGGGAGTTCCACAGGGAAGTATTTTATCACCAATACTTTTTGCTATAAAAATTAACACGATCCCAGCGTGCCTTAAACCAGGTACAAACGGGGCTCTCTATGTTGATGACTTTCAGATGTGCTATGGTTCAACAGACATGCGGATAATCGAACGTAAGTTGCAGCTTTGTTTGAATTCACTTCAACAATGGGCAACCGAAAATGGATTTCGTTTTTCGAAATCCAAGACTGTCTGCATGCATTTCTGTCAGAAAAGAGGTTTGCATCCTGATCCAGAACTTTTCTTGGATGGCAACCGCCTTCCAGTTGTGGATGAAACCAAATTTCTGGGGCTGATATTTGATAAGAAATTACCATTTATTCCCCACATTAAAAGCCTAAAAAAGAAATGTCTGAAAGCCCTCAACATACTGAGAGTCCTATCAAATACAGACTGGGGAGCAGACCGCAAGGTCCTGCTCAGATTATATCGAGCTTTAATAAGATCTAAACTCGATTATGGGTGTATGGGTCTGCCCGCGAGTCTTATCTCAAAGAGCTGGACACCATACACAACCAAGGACTAAGAATCAGTTTAGGAGCATTCCGTACATCTCCAGTGGACAGTTTATACGTCGAGGCGCATAAGCCCTCACTGCACAACAGACGTGATAAACTGGCCCTGCAGTATGCTACGACAATTGCATCACTTCCAAATCACATTTCATTTAACACCATATTTAGACCTCTTCATGAGCATTTGTATTTTGTGAAGACTAAAGTTATTCCATCATTCGGTATTCGCATTCAACCCCTTTTGTCGGAGGCTGGTATCAGCATTGACAGTATTGCGAATACCTCTTTCTTTAAGACTCCACCGTGGGCTATATCTCCCCCAAAGATCGATTTCGATCCTACTCAACATAAAAAGAGAGATACTAGCTCGTCGGTGTTTCAGTCTCTCTTTCGAGAGCTAAGGTCTAAGTATGGTGATTATGCTCCAATATATACAGATGGTTCAAAGGATGGTGATCGGGTAGCTTCGGCCACTGTGATGCCATCTCAGACCATTTCTGTTCGTCTCCCCCCTGCTGCTTCTATATTTACAGCTAAGCTCCAAGCCATTCTTCAAGCATTAAGAGTTCATTCAATCGTCAACCATATTTAAGCACATCACCTTTACTGATTCTCTGTCCTCGCTTCAAGCATTGCACAATAAACAGCTTGAGCACCCACTAGTAACAGATATTTATTATCTGTTACTATCTTATGAGTTTATCAGCAAAGACATCGTCTTTTGCTGGCTCCCTAGTCACGTTGATATAAAGGGGAATGATCAAGCAGATTTTGCTGCCGAAGCTGCTTTAGATCTTCCCCTATCACCGTTTTTAATACCATATCAAGATTTTAAGTCATCAATAAATCATTTCATTTATGGCCGCTGGCAGCGGTCATGGGATCTTACAGGCACAAATAAACTCCATCACATCAAACCTCTCCTTGGGGATTTGCCAAGCTCCTATAGTTCCAACAGGAGAGATGAAGTTGTTTTGTGTCGCTCTCGTATAGGTCATACTTTTTTAACACATTTTTTCATCTTAAAGCGAGAGCCTCAACCGGAATGTGAACACTGTCAAGTATCTTTGACTGTGAAGCACATTTTGATTGATTGCAAGTATCTCAGTAATATTAGATCAAAATATTACCGTTGCCAGACATTACATCATTTATTTGCTCAACCGGAGCTATATTGTAAAATGCTGAACTTTTTAAAAGAGACAAAATTTTATTATAAGTTTTAAATTGTATATATTATGTATATCCGTTTTCTTTTAAATGTTTATATTCATAAAGTATTTGATATTTATTTTTAATTTCATACATTATCTGTGATATTTGTTTTTATTTATGGATATAAATATATTTCTGTGATTTCGTTTATTTTGTCTCGGTTTTTCAACATATGTTTGGCGCAATATAGCCCGGTTGGAGCTGACGTGCCATAAAATCACATTTCTTTCTTTCTTTCTTTCAAACTCAACCGTCTGTAGGGTGTAACGGTAATTGCGTCAAACGTTTTTCTTTAAATCGGATAATAATTGTGACCTCCAGAGGGCCCAAAGGCAATTTTTCGGACAATCAGGGGCCATAATTCAGGAAGTTATGGTATGATATCTGCAAATAACGAAAGGAACCAAGATCTTTGGGTTATAACCATGTATTTAAAATTTCATAGAAATCGAATCAAAATTGTGACCTATACTTAGTCCACAACAAAGATATACCATTTTTTAACAGTATTTGTGTTCAAGTGGCGGCCATTTTGTCCGTCAATTTTGGTTTGATTTTCCCGAAATTCGAACTGGAACCTTCATTAAGGTGTAACCAAGACATGATCAAACGTTTTTTTTAAATCGGAAAATAATTGTGGCCCACAAGCTAAATAAAGGCGATTTTACATAGTATCAGGGGCCGTAATTCATGAAGTTACCATCCGATATGCGCAAATATCGTAAGGAACCAAGACCTGTAGGTTATAACCATGCATTTCAAGTTTCATCAAAATCGAATTAAAATTGTGACCTCTACAGGGTCCAAACCTTGATATACCATTTATTAACAGTATTCGCGTACGAACGGCGGCCATTTTGTATGGTAATTTTTGTCCGATTTTTCCAAAATTCAAACTCAACCATTCCTTAGGGTGTAACGTTGATATAATAATCAAACTGTTTTTCAAATCGGATAATAATTGTGACCTCCAGAGGGACCACAAGCTAAAATATGTGATTTTTCGGACAATCAGGGGCCATAATTCAGGAAATTACGTTTCGATAGGCGCAAATATCGCAAGGAACCAAGATCTTTGAGTTATAAACATGCATGTCAAGTTTCATAAAAATCGGTTCAAAATTGTGACCTCTATAGGGTCCACAAGCTTAAAACGTGATTTTTCGTACAATCAGGGGCCATAATCCATGAAGTTTTGATCCGATACATGCCAATATCGAGATCTTTTGGGGATAAACCTATATTTCAAGTTTCGTCAAAATCGGACAAGAATTGTGACCTGTAGAGAGTCCACAAACAATTGTGGACGGACGGACGTCCGGACGGACAGGGGCGACGACATAATACGTCCACATGAAAATGTGGGCGTATAAAAAACATAAATAAGATATTTAGGCTACTATTTACAAATATACAGTACTAAATGTATAGCTATTAGCTACTTACAGAATTGTGTTCAAATATTTCATGCAAATGACGAAGTCTGAGACTTCTTAAAATTATTAGTTCATACAATTGTGCCAACTTTTACTAATAATTTTTGGAAAGCTTATTCAATTACCTTTCGAATATATATAGCTAGGTGCTCTGAATTTTGTACGATGGTCCGAATTCTGACTTTGAAAAAAGTGCAGGGTTTTTCTTTACATTTAGAATATTGAAAAATTGGCAATGTTTAGGATGAGAGCGCACCCCTTTAATATGACTGTGCCAACTTTTACCAATAGTATTCGGAAAGCTTATTCAATTGCCGTTCAGAATATATATAGCTTGGTGCTCTGAATTTTGTAAGATGGTCCGAATTCTGACTTCGAAAACATTACCGGCCTATCTTTATATTTAAAATATTGAAAAGTCGGCGTAGTTTAGGATGAGAGCGTACCCCTTTAATATGATTGTGCCAACTTTTACTAATACTATGCAGAAAGCTGATTTAATTACCTTTCAGAATTGATATAGCTGGATGCTCAGAATTTTGTACGATGACCCGAATTTTGACTCGGAATATTAACGTTCTTTCACTTTAAAATAACAATATATTCTACTTTCGTTTGATAGACGTTACGATGGATTTTTTTAATTGATAAAAATAGATGAGTTTGGGCGACCTTTGAATTTATTCTGAATAGGTTGCCAACGAATAGGTTGCCAGCTGGATTGATCGAATAGGTCGCTAGCCGAATAGGTCGCCAAATTGGTTTCAATAAGGGGGGTAAATTTTTAATGCTTTGGGTACATAACAACTACATGTATGTGTTCAAATTTGAATTATCATTAATTTACCAAAACACAGAATAAGGCTACAAAAGCTAGACTGTCCTCTGACTGGAACAAGTCTCAGGCCTAAAATTGCCTCTGCGGGGTAGCCTACAGTATACATGTGTTAGACGTGCTCAACTAGTTGTAGCGAAATTCTGAAAATAATTTTATAAATGAAAGTTGTATTGATAATTATTGATATTATGCGTATAAAAATTCCAACGTCTAGGCCTATCTGTCGTTACTTACAATACAATGTAATCATGCAGTGTTGGCAACATCAGTGTGGACAATAGCAATAGCCCTTTAGCTTTATCGAGATATTAATATCATAAAAAAATCGCCATCATTACTATACAGACTCTTTCACACAGACGTTTTTGTTAACGGGAATTGTGCGTATGCAAATGTGACCTGGAAGGCAGAGACTACATGAACTTCCGAGGCGAAAAGTAGAAAATAGGAAATTAAGAAATAACTCGTTTTTTCCTAATTTCCTATTTTCGACTTTCGCCTTCTTACTGACATCAATAAATACAAAAATATGACTACGTCGAAAGTCGCCAAGACGGTATACAAGCCAAAATGCAAGTCGAAAATAAGAAATTGGGAAAAAAATTTTTTTCTTAATTTCCTATTTTCGCGTTGATTTTGACTTGTATACCGTCTTGGCGACTTTCTACTTTTCGACTTTCGTGTTATGAAGGGGCGAAAAGTAGAAATTATGAACGGTAGTTATAGGCTTCCATACATATGTGATAATGACTGGCACCAATATTTTTCTTTAAAGGGGCAATAACACTCTTGCTGGCTTGACCGGTCCAGAAAAAAAAATAGGCTTATACTAACTACAAGATGTTTAAGTGTGGTACCTGTTGTGTAAATTATCCATTACAACCTATCTTACTTGTCCAGAGGGTTCGAAAATATGTTTAAATCCAAGTTGCATTTGAAAGTGTTTACGTAAAGCCTTTCAACCCATTGTTACGACATGTAGTTTAATTTTTCCAATTTTTAAAATTAGGTGTGTTAAGATGAAATTTGTATCATTTTTAATTGAAATATTGTAAAATAGTACAATTTGTTGACGACTAGAATAATGATTGGGACATATTATTCAGTTACAACAAGAGTGGTATTGGGGCTTTAAAGTATATAATATTCCTTGAATCCATATAAACAGTAGCGGATTATCAATAAGGCTGCAGCCTCAGGCACAAAGATATTGTAAAAATAAACATTTTTAGACTTGTCTGATACGATTAAAAACGCATAGACAATAAATGGTAGGGGGTGGGTTTTATACCCAACGGGAATTAACATAGGCCCTGACCCGAAATTTTTAGGCCCACGCCATCCAGCAACTGCCGCCTCTGGAGCATGTATATATATATATATATATATCCAAAATTATTAGCACAACCGCAAAGTTGTACTACTTTGTTTCACGGTAAATGATGAATAGATAAAAAGGTATGCCGACACAAAGGTAGGGTTTTCGTTGTTCACTCGAGTCGACACCAGACCGTTCGCGTTTTGAATCGAGTTGGTCACATGACTGACTCGAGTCGCATCACGTGACCAACCCGTTTACTCACCGTTGAACGGAGAGTAAAAGGGTTCGTCACGTGACAAAATGACGTCATTGTCACCAGGTTCGCTAGAAAAGGTAGAGGTGAATCGGTTGTTTCGGAATCTTCTTCTTCTTCGTCCTCTAACAGTTCCTGAATTAAAACAAGATTCCGAATGGAGGCAGCCATTGCGATAAAATAAAACAAAAAAACTAATGGTGTATCGCCATTTTGTTTTGATGTCATGTGACTGCTCAGACTACTCGGACCGTTCGGGATGTTTCACCCGGGTAAACTCGGCAATGGAGTCGACTCGAGTGACGCGAGTAAACGACGAAAACCCTACCAAACTGATTTCAACACTGGTTTAATAACATTTTAACATTTTAAAGTACTTTTCGTCCGTCTTGGGACTATTCATAAAATAATGTCATAACATATAGATGGACAATATAGTGTATTTATACATATTTATATTTACATAGTAACACTGTGGTTTTAAGTGGCTATAGTTACCATTGTCTATGGTTACATAGTATATAGGTAACAAGCAGAAAACATGTATACACGCGTGTTAATCGGTTGCTTATTGGGTACAATAAAATTTAGAAACAATGAATGATAGATATTAACGGGATAGATTAAGACTATTAATAAATGAAATTAATGGTCAATTGTTACTTAATGACTATTAAGTCGAGGTGCGTATTTTTTAATAAAATGGTTCTCCATTGATTTCCTTTTCGTGGTGTCATCGACTTTCATTTTATAAAAAGGGAAAATTTGTAATTTAACTTGTAAGTGTTTCGCACATTTAAAGATGTGTCGATTTACAAATAAGGGCCCATATTCAATATTACAATCCCGCCGATGGTTGCGAACCCTATCCCGTAGATGATTGGATGTCTCCCCAATATAAAAAAACCCACAACCCTTGCAAGTCAAGACATATATGAGATTTTTTGTGTCACAATTCATATTGTCATTGACGCTAAAGGTAGAGTTATGAAAATTATATTTGTTATTTGGTGTTATATGGTCGCAACATTTGCATCGAAGATCCGCGCATTTCGATACATAAAACCACGGTGTTACTATGTAAATACATGTATGTATAAATACACTATAGTGTCCATCTATTTGTTTTGACACTATTTATGAATAGTCCCAAGAAGGACGAAAAGTACTTTAAGGGCGTTGCCATGTCTAAGATTCACACTCATTTTCCAAACTATATCTCGATGATGCTTTAATATCAGACTCCTATACCCCTATAAACATAAATCGTAAAAAGAAATGAACGTCCAAAATAGTACCGAGTTCTTCGGTTTCTTCCTGCAGTAATGATCGAAATCATTCGCACGATCTGTGCCAAGGGCCAAATTTGAAAAAGGCCTCAGGCCTAATTTGCTACCCGTGTAAAATGACGTGATTATTATTATTATTATTGTTGCGAACGCCATATTTTTTTCCTTATCCGCCATTTCATGATCAATAGTGCTCGAATTCACAATATATATATTTAGGTCAGCGTGCTTTGCTATATACTATGTAACCATAGATACCATAAACAATGGCAACTATAGCCACTTAAAACCACGGTGTTACTATGTAAATACATGTATGTATAAATAAACTATATTGTCCATCTATATGTTATGGCACTGTTTATGAATAGTCCCAAGACGGATGAAAAGTACTTTAAAATGTTATTAAACCAGTGTTGAAATCAGTTTGTGTCGGCATACCTTTTTATCTATTTATCATTTACCGTTAAACAAAGTAGTACAGCTGTGCGGCTGTGCTAATAATTTTGGATATATAATATATATATATATATATATATATATATATTAATATCTGAAGACGCCCTTAGAAGGCAGATAGCTAGCTTATAATTTAATGTATGTCATACTGAAGTAAAGTGGAAGATTTTCTTACCTGGACGTATTTTTTTATTTATTTATATATATATATATACTTATGATGACTTATGCTCATTAGAAGACGAGATACAAACTGTTCAAAAGTTGGATTTTCATAGGCAACTATTGGAGGTGAGAAAACAAAATTCAACATATCGGATTATTGTATTATATAGCAGTTTTATGATAAGGGCGAGCTATTTTTCCTTATTCGTTTGATGTCAACTCATCACTGTACTTGCATTCCTTGAATTGTAAATCGAAATATGTAATTTACTTATTAATATGTAATGGCACGAACATTGAAAAAATACTGATCCGCTGAATTGACGATTTAACCAACATCGCTCTATATAAAACTCGCAAGAAATAGAGCCTTGCCGGTGAGTGAACATTCGGCTATTTGTGGTAATCAATTTAAGGTTTTTCCATTGTACAAGCTCAACATTAGTGATAATGACCTCTTGGAAACAAACGAAAGCAACTGTATCGCTAAACATAACCCAGTTTTGAATGCTTAAAGGAGCTAAATCGCTAACATTTGGGACCTAGAAATTTTCAAAAGTGGGTCGAAACACATATAATAATGTAATATAAATGTATATAAATTGATTTACATTCAATGGTTTTCGTTTTTTTCCCCAATTTCAAATCAGTTATGTTTGGCGCAATAAGCCATGCAGTCTAAAACTAGTGCAAATTTCGAAAGCGTCTGGTTATTCCAGTCCACATACGCCGTATGATATGGTGCAAAATGTCTAGCCTCGCTCCTCAAATCTCTTATTAAAACTGGGCCTGAAGCGATGGTACACGACTCGTGTACCAATGTTAAAAAAAATATTTTATCTAAAATATCGGATATCAGAAGCTCATCTTTTCCCGGTAAGTTTACATCATCAATGTTGATTTAAATTGGCCAATAATTCGTGTTTTCGATGTTAAAGATTTTTGAGTTACGGACTTAGGTCCTTTAAGGGTGATTATTTTAATTATGTTTGATGCTTAATTAATGTCATTTCATTTTAGTCTTATATTTTACATAGTCATTATTTCTCTGTTATGACGTAACGCTACTGTAACACCATAATAACGCATTAAAATGGCCTGATGATTCGTTTGAAAGTACTAGCACAATTTTTAATTTTTAGTGTTTTCTCTCTACTATCTTAAGGACAGTCCCGATTTGAACAGGGTCTCAAAAATAAAAGTCTGAGTACATATGAAATTTAAACGCCAAAATATAGAAGAATGGTGTATTTACCCTGGCTAAAAATTCCAGATAAAAAAATTGAGTCGTTTGGACGTATACGTTAAAACAGCTTATCCGGACACGTAACCCTTTTAAGATTTCGGGTCAATTCTTTCGTTGGGTGACCCGATAATCGATTTCCGTTTCTTTAGATGTATATACAGTGAATGGCCCATGTGATGTAGTTGATAACAAAAGGTAAATTTCACCTACACATTATTTTTATAAAAAAAAAGTCTGGTTTCATCAAATCAACGCATATACAGCTTGGGACACCGGTCTCCATATCTAGTGACGACTGGTGGGTTTAAGTTTTTTGAAAAGGTATCACATATATTGAGTTAGTTGCTCGACCTTAAGGTAAGGAATTTTAAAGGATTTTAACACAAAATCAAGCAGTTTTATTCTCTAAAAAATTATTGGGATTGGCCCTTTAAGTTTACTTATATATAAATATACATAATTGGTCTATGCACATGAATTCATCTCATTATTCATGCGTTGATCATCGTCAAACTAGGAAGACTATGTAGATTAATATCATGTTATGTGTTATATACTTTTAACCTCTTGTTGCATGTTACTTAATACTATTTATAATCCATTGTCATAAAAATCTATTTTTTTAAGAATGTATATATCGAGGGGTTAGCACATAATAATTGTGATAAGTCAAAAATGACCAAAAATATTTAATTGTATTAAAATAAAGCGCTTGTAATTCTCTTTCTATTGGTATATAAATCAATACCGTCGCTCATATCAAAATGTCAGAAAATATCGATAAAATATATTAATAAATAAAGTTTTGGTAGTGAATCAATGTTTAAATTTGCAATTTTCTCAAAATCAGGTTTTTTGACTTATCACAAGTATGCTCTAAAACCTCGATATATATATACGTGTGTAAGGTATTTGCAATATTTTGTATACATTGTTAATATCCAACGACGCGTATAGAGGTCAAACAGCTACCTTATTATATATAGTTTAATGTATGTCAAAATGAGTGGATAATTTTTTACTTGGGTGTAGATTTTTATGCATCCATCTTAGTGAACAAAGAAGTACTTATCTACTTAAATATATATAGTGGTAATATTAAAAGTCTGACGAGCAACGTAAGTTGTGAAAGCGCTAACTGAAAATATGTAGTTTTCTTTTGCCATTTTTTAATTTTCTCTCTCTATATATAAAGTGGAAGATTTTCTTACCTGGACGTATATTTTATTTATTTATGCATTTATCTACCGTAAACAAAGAAGTACTTGTACTTTATCTACTTTAATATATATATATATATGTATCGAAATGCGCGGATCTTCGATGCAAATGTTGCGACCATATAATAACAAATATAATTTTCATAACTCTACCTTTAGCGTCAATGACAATATGAATTGTGACACAAAAAATCTCATATATGTCTTGACTTGCAAGGGTTGTGGGTTTTTTTATATTGGGGAGACATCCAATCATCTACGGGATAGGGTTCGCAACCATCGGCGGGATTGTAATATTGAATATGGGCCCTTATTTGTAAATCGACACATCTTTAAATGTGCGAAACACTTACAAGTTAAATTTCAAATTTTCCCTTTTTATAAAATGAAAGTCGATGACACCACGAAAAGGAAATCAATGGAGAATCATTTTATTAAAAAATACGCTCCTCGACTTAATAGTCATTAAGTAACAATTGACCATTAATTTCATTTATTAATAGTCTTAATCTATCCCGTTAATATCTATCATTCATTGTTTCTAAATTGTATTGTACCCAATAAGCAACCGCTTAACACGCGTGTATACATGTTTTCTGCTTGTTACCTATATACTATGTAACCATAGACAATGGTAACTATAGCCACTTAAAACCACAGTGTTACTATTAGTCAGACGGCTTAGCATAATTATTGTGCAAATTGTGATAAAAGCACCAAACTTGGCACAAATGTTCACTAACATATGGTGATTATTTTAAGATCGGGAGGCATTGGAAAAAAATCAATCTTCTGCGCATGCGCAACATTCAAATCATACATGGACAAATTCAACTTAAATTAACCAAAAAATTATTTCAAACATTTTGAATATGCTTTTTATAAATGTTCACATCAATTCCGACCTTTTCTAGCATTCTCCGTGGCATAGACACAATGGTGAACACTTCAGAGAGGCCTTTTTGCAGGTACATCTATTTTTGCAGCCTTTCTTGCATTTGCATGAAATCAATTCTGAGCATGATTTTGCTGCTTCCGGAAGTGTTGTCCACAAGGGTTTGTACAGTCCCTCATCGTTCCTGATCCATCCCCAGTCAGTTGGAGATGGAAGTTCTGCCTGTGCAATCAGAGTCTGCCCCCACACATGTCCTCCTTGGTAGGTGGCTCTCTTGATATGCTGCTCAAGGGCGGCGCGAGTAGGAGGGATGCCTGGCAAAGAATTGTTCTTCATGAACATAGTTTTCCTGGCACTGTTGATTTCTGTATCCATGCTTGCCTTGTCATACATCTTGATGACAAACCTTTCAATGGTAGTGAAGGTCTTGTCTGGTATGCAGGTTGGTGCAGTCGCAAGTGTCAAGAGGGCTCCAGTCAAATCTGGCACCAAATTCCAGGCTGTCCAAGCAGATTTCTTTTCATGCCTGGCAAAAGATGACACGGTGTCACACCCTGTCAGAGCATGAAACATTGGGAGTGCTCTAGACTTCTCTGGTCCAAGAGAGGAAGACATCTCATGTGCTGCCAAGTATCGAAAATGCTTTCCTGTCCCAAAGGCAATCCAGAGTTCTGTGTTTGCTTGAAGGATAGCACTGGAGATCATAACTGCAAGCACAACAACATCAGTGTCTACAGTCCTGATCAGGATCTTTACATGACCATTTCTTGCTGCATGTGCGGCATGTAGCAGAATCCTAGTGTCTGCTTCCTCATGATTACAGGGAGAAATACCTAACAGATCCTCTTTCTCTGGAATGCTTTGAACATGATCAATCTCAGTCACATACAATTCTTTTCCATTTTCTTGTACATATTCCTGCACGAGAACTTGTGACAGAAACTTGAATAGTTCTTCTTTGTTGGTGTTTACATGTAGGAATGACTGCCAATTGGTAGGAGGTGATGCTGTTCCCACGACTCTTCTTCTAACACCCTGTCCTCGTTTGGATCTTGCAGTGTCCTTGAGGCTGTTTGTCATGTACCTGTCCCATACAAGATCTAGACGAGAAGCGTTTTGAAATTTTGACATGACATGAGGAACAAATACCCTTTTGGCATATTCATCAAACGTCTTTGTTGTTCCTATCTTGAGCACCTGGACAATCACAGCACCGTCAAGTATCACACAGGTGGCAGCAGGAGCTTCAGATGTGACTTGAATACCATCAGAAAGACTTTTCAACAGGTCACACTTCTTACCAAGTCTCAGATTTCCTGATTCTGACAAAGAAGGGGGACAAGGCTGGTTCTCATGGCAAAAGAACTCCTCTAGATTTCCATCACGTGTTTGACATCCAATATATAATCGGGCAAACAGATCAATGTCTGATTTCATTGACAACAGCTGATTTTTGCTTGTGTTTGTAGGTTTTGGAGCTGAAGTTACAAACAGAGGGAGTTTGTTCCTGGAGATGACATTGTGAATAGGTGTTGTTCTGTCAATGAGACGCTCCTGTGTAAACCTGTTTAACTGGTTTTGGCCAATTGATTGTGCTGTATAAACAGATTTAGTGGCTGATGCTGTCACTATCTCTCTTGTGTCCAAAACAACCAGTTCCTTGCTGTCATCTTCGAAGGGGTTAACCAATTCACTTATAGTGGCAATGAGTGCAGAGACATTTTTGACAGAAGACTGTTGTATACTCATAGTCTGCTCGTGGTGTTGGGTCTTCATGTCTTTCTTCTCATGTAGTGCTTCAAGTTCAAATTGCTTGATCAACTGTGCAACTTCTGGACCTGCTACCATCCACCTCCTGAGTGCACCAGGGTTGTCAGTCAATCCAACGGCTCCTCCGTCCCCCTTTATGCAAGCGTTATTCTGTTCGTGACCTTGATCTAATGGCATTGCAGAAAAAACCTGTTTAGTCTTTCGCACAGTAAAGTTGCCAGAATGAAATGCTTCGTCCACAGCGGGATGTTTTGTCACAAGTTCACACATGTCTCGTAAGTGCACAGGTATCCATCGAGCATAGTTTGTGTGGTCCAAAGCAAGAAACCAAGGAGCAAGCTTTGTCAGAGATTTCTTGTACAAATCAAAGTTTCCTTCCCTCAGAGACCGCACAAAGGATAACATGCATAGTTCCAGTTCCAATACTGTGTCCCAGTAGTGAAACATTGGATGGAATGTTTTCTGGGCAGCACACCAAGTTTCAAATACTAGAGGAAGTTCACCATTGTCATGAGCCGTTTCAGTGTACTTTTCATAAGCTTGAAATTGCAGGTGGTACAAAGCAGCAGCAGTGACTTCATGTGCCCGTCTTGTCCGTGCAACATGAGATGCTTTCAAAAATGAATCTGCAGTACCGGACTTCGCAATCCCTGCCTGTACAAGAGCTTGTGTCCATCCACTTCCACTGAAGTTCTTGCACGATTGTACAGAGCCACTAAGCACTTAGAATGATACTTGACTTCCAATGCAACCATATCGCCTACACTCAACTTAGCTATCAGCTCTGTGTCCTCGAGAAGTGATGCACACTTTCTGACTCTTTCATCAATTTCAAATGTTGATGCTTGATGAAGTGCATTTGTGTTGTCTGTCGTTCCGCAAAAAAAACACATGGGGTCTGCCTTTTCTTGGACAAATGATGAAACAGATCTTGTACATTTGTGCATAATTGTTTCATTGTTGTCACAGTCCAATTTTCTTTTTTCTGCCCTTTTCAAAACTTGGTTATTATACAGAAGTCTGCATGATTTGTGCCATTTTGCACTTTTAGAAAACATTGTTTTCACAACACCCTCACCATCTTCATCTAGTCTATGAAGGAGTCGCAAGTGATGGGGGTCATTTTCCAAATGTGATATTTGGCGAAGATTATCAGCAAAGGAATGATAACTTTTGAAACTGTCCGTCTGTTTGGAGTTTTTCGGATTTTGTAGTTGTTCACTTTTAACAGTTTGACAAATAACACATTGTTCCCAGACTGTTTTATCAGGTATATTGTCTTCTGATAGTGTTATTGAGACATTTAATATTTTGAAGGTTGTCATAACTGTTGATCTTGCTTTGTCACCACCCAAACCTATCTCTTCTACAGATTTGTCTTTTGTGGCATTTTTTGCTGGTGTCTGAAATAGAAATTGTTTTGTATAATTTTATGATAATTATGTTATTCAGTCATTGCTCTAAATTAATGAGCTAGAAATATCCCCAATAAATAATACATGAAAGCTAGTAATACTCTCTTGAATACATCTTAAATGAAATAAGGACTGGTCCCTGAGAGCAGACGACTTTTGATTATCTCCCTTGAATTCCTGTGGGAAAGCTGTTGATGTTTATTGGATAAGTTTAGTTATATTTCTTTTAGTATTTCGTTTAAAGTTGATACATACATGATGTATAGGATGTATTGTAAGTTTCCAACAACAATGTCATGATATTTTAACTCAAATAAAGCAGATACATACCTTTTTGTCACAAGCCCATTTCTCTGTCTTGTCGTCTGCTTGCGGCCATTTTGAAGGGAGCAGTCATTGTTTTTTATGGGAATATGTACATATACTTTTTAAAAGTTGTTTATTTGTTCCAATACAAACAATTTAACAGAAAAATAACATATATTGAGCTAGAAATATTTATTTTTCAATATAAAAAAGCTTAAAATATGAATTATAGGTATGCTATTTTCATTTGATGCGCATGCGCAAAAATAAAAAATTATTGAATGCCTCCCGATCTTAAAATGCTTCCCACTTATTAGTGGTAAAATGAGCCAACTTTGGTGCTTTTATCATAAAATGCACAATTCATCTGATATGTCTAGCTAAGCAGCCTCACTATATGTAAATATAAATATGTATAAATACACTATATTGTCCATCTTTATGTTATGACATTATTTTATGAATAGTCCCAAGACGGACGAAAAGTACTTTAAAATGTTATTAAACCAGTGTTGAAATCAGTTTGTGTCGGCATACCTTTTTATCTATTCATCATTTACCGTGAAACAAAGTAGTACAACTTTGCGGTTGTGCTAATAATTTTGGATATTATATATATATATATAAAGGAAAAACTGGCGATTTCGGCGTTCATCGTATTTATCATCACAAAACGTTTTCGCTCCGTTGAGCGAAGATAAATACGATGAACGCCGAAATCGCCCAATTTTCCTTTTTTTATTTATGATTATCTTGTGATTTTAAAAATAACTTTTTTAATATATATATATATAGATATACTGCGTGATTCCCCCTTATCGGTGGTGCGGATGGTGTGTCCCGTGTACACATTAGCGTGCATGTAATAGATCACTTGGCCATGGCGACGATGACCAGGCAAAATTTCCCTTATAGCCCACTGTATGGCGTATGCCCGTCTTCATAAACCCACTCGGAGCAGAACAGTGGAATGTTAAACCACATTTCGGTTCATTTCAGTCCTTATTTTTTTATATCCCATTCAGGTCTTTTCATTCTTTATTTTTGTCATTTTACTAAAGCCCTTTCATTCCCTAACCTCTTCTCATATATTTCGTCATCTTCCTACTTGTTATTGTGACCGTTATCCAGTTGTTGACACTCGTTTATTAAAAGTATAATTTGATGTATTTATCTGATTCATCGACATCAGTGCTGGAATTAGCAACGGTCCAGGAAAATATTGCCATGACAAATGTACCTGTTTCACAGTCCCAGCAACCGTTACCATGACAACTGTTTCTGTTTCTCAGTCCCAGAAACCGTTACCATGACAACTGTATCTGTTTCTCAGTCCCAGAAATCGTTACCATGACAACTGTATCTGTTTCACATTTTAATTGCAGCTCCATTGTATAACCTAAAGAAAATGATCAGGAAATACAAGGTGGGCACAAATTTCTATTTTTATTTCGGAACCCATTTATATATCGGGAGCCTTACCTGGGTTCACGTGTTCGATCCTTGCGTATTACGGTGTCCTCCTCCACCCCTCTTGTCATTGGTACAAAACTGGTGGCCTGACAAGGAAAATGTATAGTGTTTCAGCGGGACAAAAACCCAAGGTCCCGTGTATACATTGGGATGCACGTAAAAGAACCCTTGACAGTTGCAGTTCGAAATAAGAGTAGACCGTAATGTCTGGGCCAATCTTTTCTCTTAGCACACTGGGGGCCCAATGGTTAGCACGTGCGCGAAGCGCTGTATCATAAAGCCTGCCATTGAACCAACTGGCGGGTTTCGAATCCCCGGTTTTACGTAGCAAGGAGTAGGGTCGCCTCTCCAACCTCGTTGGTTTTCTCCGGGTCCTAAAACTGCTGAAGACCCCTACGCGCAAGCAAATTATTGAAATAAAATTAAACTATATGTTTGTCCTGAAATGACCTAGTTTGTGGACGTTAAACCGCATGTCTCTCTCTCTTTCTCTCTCTCTCCCTCTCTCTCTTGGCACACTGCATGGCGTATGTCCGTATTTATTAGCTTAATGGGAGCTGAACAGTAGGACATTAAATCCAATTTCATTTCATTTCGAATGGCAATAGAGTAAACATTAGCGTGACTTATGATTGCGTTTAATAAGTCCCATACGTACACACTGGTGTGACGTATAATTTTAGCATTTATTTCATTTTTTATATATACAGTTCATATTTGGCATCTTATTTGTATAGTTCAAAATTTCGGTTTTATTGTAAATTTAACAGTGGATGCAATCGATTGTATAACTCAGAAACGAAACATAGATTTGTTTATTAATCAAATTTGGTAGCAAGAATTATTGCATATTTTGGGTTGTTTAGAAATAGGGGGTTGGATGTCCCAATGGTAAAGCACGTGCGATAAGACTGTCATTGAGTCAACTGGCGTGGTTTCGAATCCCCGGATTTACGTGACAAGGAGTAGGGTCGCCAGTCAAATCTCGTGGGTTTTCTCCGGGTCCTCCGGTTCCCTCCCACTGCTAAAGCCCCCTACGCGCAAGCAAATTATCGAAATAAAATTAAACCATTATGTTAGTCCCGGAATGACCTAGTTTATGTCGAGTGGACGTTAAACCCTATTTTCTCGCTCTCTCTCTCTCTCTCCCTCTCCCTCTCTCTCGTCTAGAAATTATTCTAATATAAATGTCGTATTTCTGGTTTTCAGTTAAAGGTTGGAATCCTTTTATCCATTTCTATTACCATACTTTACCGATTCTATTATGGAAGATCTTTTACCAGAGAGTCAAAGTTGCTTGATAGTGAGTCAAGGTTGTCCGTGGATGGATTAAAGTTGTTTGATAGTAAGTCAAGGTTGTCCGTGGATGGATTAAAGCATAAGTACTTTGTTTATTCCTGTAGACGAGGAATGGTTTGTGGCGGATGGGGAGACAGACAGAAGGGTATTATAGCCGTATATTTGATGGCCAATGCCACAAACAGTCAATTCAGGTTCGAAATAGAAAAACCATGTGACTTTACTTCAGCCTATCAACCCAAATCTTTTAACTGGATTTTAAACAAGGATGAGTTTAAAAAAAGCTCAAGTGAAACACGAAACCTTCTCGACGGACAGGGAAGAACATTGAGAGATAAATTCACAAAAGACAATATAACAAAATATTTTCCAAGGGACGTTTCGTACCTGACAATTAATAGTGAATTTAGTCATTATATCCGTCAGAATAAATTATACAGCAAAAATCTGGCCTGGTTGAAACACCTGACGATGGCAGAGACCTTTGCTACAATATGGCGTGACGTCATGGTGCTCTCTCCGCAATTACAAAAACGGTACCAGCAGTTCGTGGCAACACAAGTGGCTGGTAAGAAATTAGTCTGTGCCCAAATACGAATAGGTCGAGATCCGAATAATGCCGATTTTCGCTACGATCACCCATATATGAACCTTGCCAAGATGTCCCAGGTATGGAATCTATTCCTGAAATATAAAGATCCCGAAAAATACAGAATATTTCTGACTACCGATAATCAGGAAGTCCGAACACAGGCAAAAAACCTTTTTCCGGTGATGTTCATCGAAACCGATGGTCCCCTTGGACATGTTGATTTAGGGCCGCAAACGGAAAAAACGTGCCGCGCGTTCGAGAAGGTGATTTTGGATCAACATATATTAAGTACATGTGACGTACTGGTTATTAGTTGGAGTGGCATCGGGCGACATGCGGCTTTTGTACGAGGAAAGGAAACTGATCTGTATTGTTTGTTAACGGACAGAGACCTGAGTCCGTGTAACTTTAATAGTAGTTTGTTTCAACCAAGTAATTGGTAATCAAACTAATAAATTCACTAATCGACACCAATGAGGGATATTTTTACCCGGGCAGCGGCGCTAAGACCTACTATTATATCGAATTCCAACTGCAAGGAATCGTTTACGTGCACTAAGAATATTTTTTTTTTAAATATACATTCTGCTTGTATTTAATAAAATTGAAAAGGTTTAATTAGTATTTTTGCGTACAATATATGTAAACCAGAGCAGGACCACATTACAAAATGGTATTCTACTTTCTAGAATACCCGATTTTGACTGAGAGACTTAGGGTTGGGTGTAGGTAGGGTGGGTGGGAAAGGGGACATATTAAACATTGGGCAGACGGTGCAGCACCCACAGGAGCAGAAAAGACTTTGGCACCAGATTATGTTTGGACATTAAGAAGTAGCTCCCACAGGAACTAGTAGTATCTTTGGGGCGGAAGGTGTAGAACCCATAGGGTTAGATTATCTTTGACATGGAATATGTGCAGCACCCACGGGGGCAGATTATCTTTGGGGCGGAAGGTGTAGAACCCATAGGGTTAGATAATCTTTGACATGGAATATGTGCAGCACCCACGGGGGCAGATTATCTTTGGGGCGGAAGGCGCAGCACCCATATGGTTAGATTATCTTTGACATTGCACCAATTCTACGTGAACTTCACTGGCTACCAATGAAAAGCGCACGTAGAATTCAAAAATCTATGCATCATATTCAAATTGATCCATCATGGTGAGTCGGCACCGTTCTATCTGACTAAATTAATTGAATTTCATGTCCCGAAAATCTGCACTAAAAGTTGCGATAGTCTAAAACTGGTTAATCACAATATGAGACCAAAACCATCACGAGCATGCGGTGACCGCGCTTTTAGCAATTATGCACCACATCTGTGGAATAGCCTGCCAGCCTCTCTCCGTGATATGGATTTGTTCACCACCTTCAAAACCGGACTGAAAACACACGTTTTTAGAAAATTTTATTTTTGAGGTCGTAAGATTATGAAATATGCCATACATTGTAAATATGCAACTCGAGAGTTTTATAGTATTAGGTTAAGTTGTCCAATCTCGTTCCCAGAGTCAGCCGCAGGGCCGGAGGCCTCTGGGGCCAAAGACCGTCCATTATCTTCAAATTTGTTTACAGGTAAGCCCCCCCCCCATTCTAACCTCTGACTGGTCAATCTTTTTGGGGTCTTTTTCTCGAAAACAAGATGTCGGATCGTCGATTTGTTTGTTGTGAAATGATTCTTGAGTCAAATTCAACTCGCTGACATAACAAAAGTGGATCCTAAATGTAAAAATTTAAGTTTTCGTAAAGATCTATTTTTCTACGCGTGTGTATATTTTTAAGTGATTCGGTCATCCAGACACTTAAAATAAATACATGTCACGAGACAGCCGTGTGATTCGTCCCTTCCGGGAAAATGGCTACCCAGTGTCACCAGATAAGTTTATTTCTCCAAAATTTTTCTGGTTCGAGATTGTATGAATAAATGAATAAAATGGGGTTAAACATCCTACTCTTATGCAATTAACCTGAGCTAATTGAAGACGGGCATACGCCATACAGTGTGCTATGAGGAAAATTTTGCCCGGGCAGCGGCGGTACGGCCTACTCTTATATCGAATTCCAACTGCCAAGGGATCTTTTCCGTGTACTCCAATGTGTACACTGGACCTCGGTTTTTTGTCCCATCCGAACGACTAGGCAGCTGTCCTTGTCAGGCCCTCCTGCATAACTGACAAGGGGAAATCACGTCGAAAAATCGAAATGAACTTTCTCGGCCAATGCAGGGATTGAACACCCGACCTCCAGGCTAGCGAACCAGCGCCTTATGCACTTAGCCACCGTAATCCCCTTCGAGATTGTAAGTTGTCTAGATAGTGTTATTTTAAGAAAGATTTTATGTAGTGTTATTTTTTGAATGATTTTATGTAATGTTATTTTTAGAATGATTTTATGTAGTATTATTTTAAGAATTATTTTATGTACTGTTTATCATTCAATTATACACTAGTTAATTACTATATTGTACTAGAATGATTTTATGTAGTATTATTTTAAGAATTATTTTATGTACTGTTTATCATTCAATTATACACTAGTTAATTACTATATTGATGTAAAGCGGTTTGAGATGCTTTTATGTAAATCGCTATATTAAAAATAAATCATTATCATTATCATTATTGATAGAGAGCACCTCTGAAGTTGATTTATCCAAAATATCACCATTTGCAATTTCAAAAGGCATCACTGGCTTCGCCGGTGAACCGAAATCAGTCAGGAAATTGAAAAATGAAACACTTCTGGTGGAATGTGCCAAGTAAAAACATTCTGATTTACTCTTTTAAGTCAGAATCCTTGGCTTACTTTGCCATCAGAGTATCACCACATAAATCAGTAAATTCTTCAAGAGGTATCATTCGATGCTTGGACCTAGAAGGCAGTAGTGAGGAGGAAATGGTGGAAAACCTATCACCACAAGGCGTCACACACGTGAAAAAATCAGTGTGAGACGCAACGATATGGTTATCCAGACCAGTACTTACATTCTCACTTTCAACCGTGCCGATTTGCAGATGGTCCAGATGTAATACACTACCAAATTTTAAAACATCTACCTTATCCAACACTAATAATTTTACTTGATCTTTTTAACCGGATTTGGATTGGTGGGAAATTTCCTCCTTCGTGGTATGAAGCCACAATGATTCCCATCCCAAAACCGGGTAAAGATCATACGAATCCAACCAACTATCGTCCGATTGCTTTAACTAGCTATATTTGCAAAACCATGGAGAGATTGATCAATCGAAGGCTTGTTTTGGTACCTTGAGTCCAACAACCTTATTAATGACCTTATTAAAGGAGCACTCTTGATCATCTCGTTCGATTCGAAACGTTCGCCAGGGACGATTTCATCCAGAAGCAACATTTAATTGCAATATTTTTTGATCTGGAGAAAGCATATGATACCACATGGAAACATGGTATCATGCGCGACGTCCATAACCTCGGCCTACGAGGTCGCTTACCTATCTTCATTAAAAAAAAATCCTGGAAGATAGGTCATTTAAGGTACGACTGGGATCAATATTCTCTGGTGTTCCCCAGGGAAGTATTTTGTCTCCAACCCTTTTTGCCATAAAGATTAACACGATCCCGGCGTGCCTTAAGCCAGGTACGAACGGGGCTCTCTATGTTGATGACTTTCAGATGTGCTATAGTTCTACAGACATGCGGATAATCGAACGTAAGTTGCAGCTTTGATTGAATTCACTTCATCAATGGGCAACCGAAAATGGATTTCGTTTTTCGAAATCCAAGACTGTGTGCATGCATTTCTGTCAGAAACGAGGTTTGTATCCAGATCCAGAACTTTATTTGGATGACAATCGCCTTCCAGTTGTGAATGAAACCAAATTTCTGGGGCTGATATTTGATAAGAAATTATCATTTATCCCCCACATTAAAAATCTAAAAAAGAAATATCTGAAAGCCCTCAACATATTGAGAGTTCTATCAAATACTGACTGGGGAGCAGACCGTAAGGTCTTGCTCCGATTATATCGAGCACTTATAAGATCAAAACTCGATTATGGGTGCATTGTGTATGGGTCTGCCTGCGAGTCTTATCTCAAAGAGCTTGACACCATACACAACCAGGGACTTAGAATCAGTTAAGAAGCATTTCGTTCATCTTATTACTGACCTCCAATGTGGATTTCGGTCCGAAAGGAGCACTCTTGATCATCTCGTTCGATTCGAAACGTTCGTCAGGGACGCTTTCATCCAGAAGCAACATTTTGTTGCAATATTTTTTGATCTGGAGAAAGCATATGGTACCACGTGGAAACATGGTATCATGCGCAACCTCCATAACCTCGGCCTACGAGGTCGCTTACCTATCTTCAGTAAAAATTTCCTGGAAGATAGGTCATTTAAGGTACGACAGGGATCAATATTCTCTGACCCATTTCCTGATCCTCAGGGAAGTATTTTGTCTCCAACCCTTTTTGCTATAAAGATTAACACGATCCCGGCGTGCCTTAAACCAGGTACAAACGGGGCTCTCTATGTTGATGACTTTCAGATGTGCTATGGTTCAACAGACATGCGGATAATCGAACGTAAGTTGCAGCTTTGTTTGAATTCTCTACAACAATGGGCAACCGAAAATGGATTTCGTTTTTCGAAATCCAAGACTGTCTGCATGCGTTTCTGTCAGAAACAAGGTTTACATCCAGATCCAGAACTCTTCTTGGATGGCAATCGCCTTCCAGTTGTGGATGAAACCAAATTTCTGGGGCTGATATTTGATAAGAAATTATCATTTATCCCCCACATTAAAAATCTGAAAAAGAAATGTTTGAAAGACCTCAACATATTGAGAGTTCTATCAAATACTGACTGGGGAGCAGACCGTAAGGTCTTGCTCCGATTATATCGAGCACTTATAAGATCAAAACTTGATTATGGGTGTATTGCGTATGGGTCTGCCGGCGAGTCTTATCTCAAAAAGCTTAATACCATACACAACCAGGGACTTAGAATCAGTTTAGGAGCATTTCGTACATCTCCAGTGGACAGTTTGTACGTCGAGGCGCATGAGCCCTTACTACACAACAGACGTGATAAACTGGCACTGCAATATTTCATTTAACACCATATTTAGACTTCTTCATGAACATTTGTATTTTGTGAAGACTAATGTTATTCCATCATTTGGTATTCGCATACAACCCCTTTTGTCGGAGGCTGGTATCAGCCTGGACAGTATTGCGAATACCCCTGTCTTTGAGACTCCACCGTGGGCTGTATCTACCCCAAAGATCGATTTCGATCTTACTAAACATAGAAAGAGAGATACATGCTCGACGGTTTTCCAATCTCTCTTCAGAGAGCTAAGGTCTAAATGTGGTGATTATGCTCCAATATATACAGATGGTTCGAAAGATGATGATCGGGTAGCTTTGGCTACCGTGACGCCATCCGAGACCATTTTATAACAGTATTCGCGTACACACGGCGGCCATTTTGTATGGCAATTTTGTTCCGAATTTTTCCGAAATTCGATCTCAACCTTCCTTAGGGTGTAACGGTGATAGAATCAAACGATTTTTTAAATCGGATAATAATTGTGACCTCCAGAGGGACCACAAGCGAAACAAAGACGATTTTGCGTATAATCAGGGGCCATAATTCAGAAAGTTACGATCCGATATGCGCAAATATCGAAAGGAACCAAGATCTTTGGGTTATAACCATGCATTTCAAGTTTCATCAAAATCGAATTAACATTGTGACCTCTACAGGGTCCACAACCTTGATATACCATTTTTTAACAGTATTCGCGTACGAATGGCGGCCATTTTGTATGGCAATTTTGGTCCAATTTTTCTGATATTCAAACCCAACCTTCCTTAGGGTGTAACGGTGATATAATCAAACGATGTTTTAAATCGGATAATTATTGTAACCTCCAGAGGGACCACAAGCTAAACCAAGGCGATTTTGCGTATAATCAGGGGCCATAATTCAGGAAGTTACGATCCGATATGCGCAAATATCGAAAGGACCTAAGATTTTTGGGTTATAACCATGCATTTTAAGTTTCATCAAAATCGAATTAAAATTGTGATCTCTACAGGGTCCACAACCTTGATATACCATTTTCTAACAGTATTCGCGTATGAACGGCGGCCATTTTGTATGGTAATTTTGGTCCGATTTTTCCGAAATTTGAACTCAACCTTCCTTAGGGGGTAACGGTGATATAATCGAACGTTTTTTTTAAACCGGATAATAATTGTGACCTCAAGAGGTACCACAAGCTAAAATAAGTGATTTTTCGGACAATCAGGGGCCATAATTCAGGAAATTACGTTCTGATAGGCGCAAATATCGAAAGGAACCAAGATCTTTGGGTTATAAACATGCATGTCAAGTTTCATCAAAATCGGTTCAAAATTGTGACCTCTATAGGGTCCACAAGCTAAAAACGTGATTTGTCGTACAATCAGGGGCCATAATGTATTTTAAAGCTGGTGATGACTGAATGAACCCCAAGGCTTGGAGAATAGCCTGGAGCTAAGCTGTAAAACTGGAAGCAGCAGGTGAGAGGCGGACAGGAATGGTCTCGGATGGCGTCACGGTAGCCAAAGCTACCCGATCATCATCTTTCGAACCATCTGTATATATTGGAGCATAATCACCACATTTAGACCTTAGCTCTCTGTAGAGAGATTGGAAAACCGTCGAGCATGTATCTCTCTTTCTATGTTTAGTAAGATCGAAATCGATCTTTGGGGTAGATACAGCCCACGGTGGAGTCTCAAAGACAGGGGTATTCGCAATACTGTCCAGGCTGATACCAGCTTCCGACAAAAGGGGTTGTATGCGAATACCAAATGATGGAATAACATTAGTCTTCACAAAATACAAATGTTCATGAAGAAGTCTAAATATGGTGTTAAATGAAATATGATTTGGTAAAGATGCTATTTTCGTAGCATATTGCAGTGCCAGTTTATCACGTCTGTTGTGTAGTAAGGGCTCATGCGCCTCGACGTACAAACTGTCCACTGGAGATGTACGAAATGCTCCTAAACTGATTCTAAGTCCCTGGTTGTGTATGGTATTAAGCTTTTTGAGATAAGACTCGCCGGCAGACCCATACGCAATACACCCATAATCAAGTTTTGATCTTATAAGTGCTCGATATAATCGGAGCAAGACCTTACGGTCTGCTCCCCAGTCAGTATTTGATAGAACTCTCAATATGTTGAGGTCTTTCAAACATTTCTTTTTCAGATTTTTAATGTGGGGGATAAATGATAATTTCTTATCAAATATCAGCCCCAGAAATTTGGTTTCATCCACAACTGGAAGGCGATTGCCATCCAAGAAGAGTTCTGGATCTGGATGTAAACCTTGTTTCTGACAGAAACGCATGCAGACAGTCTTGGATTTCGAAAAACGAAATCCATTTTCGGTTGCCCATTGTTTTAGAGAATTCAAACAAAGCTGCAACTTACGTTCGATTATCCGCATGTCTGTTGAACCATAGCACATCTGAAAGTCATCAACATAGAGAGCCCCGTTTGTACCTGGTTGAAGGCACGCCGGGATCGAGTGTTAATCTTTATGGCAAAAAGGGTTGGAGACAAAATACTTCCCTGGGGATCAGGAAATGGGTCAGAGAATATTGATCCCAGTCGTACCTTAAATGACCTATCTTCCAGGAAATTTTTACTGAAGATAGGTAAGCGACCTCGTAGGCCGAGGTTATGGAGGTTGCGCATGATACCATGTTTCCACGTGGTACCATATGCTTTCTCCAGATCAAAAAATATTGCAACAAAATGTTGCTTCTGGATGAAAGCGTCCCTGACGAACGTTTCGAATCGAACGAGATGATCAAGAGTGCTCCTTTGGGACCGAAATCCACATTGGAGGTCAGTAATAAGATGAACAAAATGCTCCTTAACTGATTCTAAGTCCCTGGTTGTGTATGGTGTCAAGCTCTTTGAGATAAGACTCGCAGGCAGACCCATACACAATGCACCCATAATCGAGTTTTGATCTTATAAGTGCTCGATATAATCGGAGCAAGACCTTACGGTCTGCTCCCCAGTCAGTATTTGATAGAACTCTCAATATGTTGAGGGCTTTCAGATATTTCTTTTTTAGATTTTTAATGTGGGGGATAAATGATAATTTCTTATCAAATATCAGCCCCAGAAATTTGGTTTCATTCACAACTGGAAGGCGATTGTCATCCAAATAAAGTTCTGGATCTGGATACAAACCTCGTTTCTGACAGAAATGCATGCACACAGTCTTGGATTTCGAAAAACGAAATCCATTTTCGGTTGCCCATTGTTGAAGTGAATTCAATCAAAGCTGCAACTTACGTTCGATTATCCGCATGTCTGTAGAACTATAGCACATGTGAAAGTCATCAACATAGAGAGCCCCGTTCGTACCTGGCTTTAGGCACGCCGGGATCGTGTTAATCTTTATGGCAAAAAGGGTTGGAGACAAACTACTTCCCTGGGGAACACCAGAGAATATTGATCCCAGTCGTACCTTAAATGACCTATCTTCCAGGATTTTTTTTAATGAAGATAGGTAAGCGACCTCGTAGGCCGAGGTTATGGACGTCGCGCATGATACCATGTTTCCATGTGGTATCATATGCTTTCTCCAGATCAACAAATATTGCAATTAAATGTTGCTTCTGGATGAAATCGTCCCTGGCGAACGTTTCGAATCGAACGAGATGATCAAGAGTGCTCCTTTAATAAGGTCATTAATAAGGTTGTTGGACTCAAGGTACCAAAACAAGCCTTCGATTGATCAATCTCTCCATGGTTTTGCAAATATAGCTAGTTAAAGCAATCGGACGATAGTTGGTTGGATTCGTATGATCTTTACCCGGTTTTGGGATGGGAATCATTGTGGCTTCATACCACGAAGGAGGAAATTTCCCACCAATCCAAATCCGGTTAAAAAGATCAAGTAAAATTATTAGTGTTGGATAAGGTAGATGTTTTAAAATTTGGTAGTGTATTACATCTGGACCATCTGCAAATCGGCACGGTTGAAAGTGAGAATGTAAGTACTGGTCTGGATAACCATATCGTTGCGTCTCACACTGATTTTTTCACGTGTGTGACGCCTTGTGGTGATAGGTTTTCCACCATTTCCTCCTCACTACTGCCTTCTAGGTCCCAGCATCGAATGATACCTCTTGAAGAATTTACTGATTTATGTGGTGATACTCTGATGGCAAAGTTAGCCAAGGATTCTGACTTAAAAGAGTAAATCAGAATGTTTTTACTTGGCACATTCCACCAGAAGTGTTTCATTTTTCAATTTCCTGACTGATTTCGGTTCACCGGCGAAGCCAGTGATGCCTTTTGAAATTGCAAATGGTGATATTTTGGATAAATCAACTTCAGAGGTGCTCTCTATCAATAATGATAATGATAATGATTTATTTTTAATATAGCGATTTACATAAAAGCATCTCAAACCGCTTTACATCAATACAGTAATTAACTAGTGTATAATTGAATGATAAACAGTACATAAAATAATTCTAAAAAAAATACTACATAAAATCATTCTAAAAATAACATTACATAAAATCATTCAAAAAATAACACTACATAAAATCTTTCTTAAAAGAACACTATCTAGACAACTTACAATCTCGAAGGGGATTACGGTGGCTAAGTGCATAAGGCGCTGGTTCGCTAGCCTGGAGGTCGGGTGTTCGATCCCTGCATTGGCCGAGAAAGTTCATCTCGATTTTTCGACGTGATTTCCCCTTGTCAGTTATGCAGGAGGGCCTGACAAGGACAGCTGCCTAGTCGTTCGGATGGGACAAAAAACAGAGGTCCCGTGTACACATTGGAGTACACGGAAAAGATCCCTTGGCAGTTGGAATTCGATATAAGAGTAGGCCGTAGCGCCGCTGCCCGGGCAAAATTGTGCTCATAGCACACTGTATGGCGTATGCCCGTCTTCAATTAGCTCAGGTTAATTGCATAACAGTAGGATGTTAAACCCCATTTTATTCATTTATTCATACAATCTCGAACCAGAAAAATTTTGGAGAAATAAACTTATCTGGTGACACTGGGTAGCCATTTTCCCGGAAGGGACGAATCACACGGCTGTCACGTGACATGTATTTATTTTAAGTGTCTGGATGACCGAATCACTTAAAAATATACACACGCGTAGAAAAATAGATCTTTACGAAAACTTAAATTTTTACATTTAGGATCCACTTTTGTTATGTCAGCGAGTTGAATTTGACTCAAGAATCATTTCACAACAAACAAATCGACGATCCGACATCTTGTTTTCGAGAAAAAGACCCCAAAAAGATTGACCAGTCAGAGGTTAGAATGGGGGGGGGGGCTTACCTGTAAACAAATTTGAAGATAATGGACGGTCTTTGGCCCCAGAGGCCTCCGGCCCCGCGGCTGACTCTGGGAACGAGATTGGACAACTTAACCTAATACTATAAAACTCTCGAGTTGCATATTTACAATGTATGGCATATTTCATAATCTTACGACCTCAACAATAAAATTTTCCAAAAACGTGTGTTTTCAGTGCGGTTTTGAAGGTGGTGAACAAATCCATATCACGGAGAGAGGCTGGCAGGATATTCCACAGATGTGGTGCATAGTTGCAAAAAGCGCGGTCACCGCATGCTCGTGATGGTTTTGGTCTCACATTGTGATTAACCAGTTTTAGACTATCGCAACTTTTAGTGCAGATTTTCGGGACATGAAATTCAATTAATTTAGTCAGATAGAACGGTGCCGACTCACCATGATGGATCAATTTGAATATGATGCATAGATTTTTGAATTCTACGTGCGCTTTTCACTGGTAGCCAGTGAAGTTCACGTAGAATTGGTGCAATGTCCATACGACGTTCTACTTTTCGTCTGATTACCAGTCTAGCGGCAGAATTTTGTATGTGTTGCAGTTTTTTGATTTGGTAATCATACAGGCCGTAAAACTAACTGTTACAATAGTCTATCCGAGAGCTGACGAAAGAGAAACCTCGGCCATGTTTTTAAATTTTTAGATGAGCTACATCGGGAGGCAGCAACATCATCTATAGGTCTTTGTCGGGTTTTTTTTATCTTTCATTGTTGGTGTGGTGTGGTGTGGGGGTGGATTGGGGATCCATGAAAATAAGACTAAAAATCCACCCTTCGTCGTCCCCCAAGTTACTTACCTGTCTACGATGAGGGGAGACTAGCACGGATGTCAAGTGCGTGGCTCCAGGGATAGACGAAGGCTATACTCAAGCCAGAAATACAAGCAAAGTATATATCTAACCTGATTGACCCGAGCCGTTGCTCTCCGATAAGGTGACTAGGACACAAAGGTTATTTTGCTGAGTATAAAACGAAGCAAGAAAGAGGGTAATATATCACCCAATAATACATCCACATGAAAATGTGGGCGTATAAAAATGGCTTCTATATACTAGTATGGGCATTGGATACAAAAAATATCAAAACTTGCTTTATTCCATCGCAAAAATATTTTTGTGAAAAAACACTTGTTCAGTAATCAGGTGATGATGGAGCACGACTGTCCCCAGTGTATCCCTCTCTGGCTCAGTACGGACTGAAATCACGGCAAGATCGTAAGAACATTTTCGTTCCCATTCTGTTACAAAAAAACACTGATACTGTAAATACTTTCCCTTCTATAAAACATTAGAAAATGCTAGAACTAAACCAGATCAAATCACACAATAAGACACACCCGCCCCCCTCATCCCGGACCCATGTGAATAAGACATCTATTCAGGCATCAGTGTCCCCTACGGGTCAGTGTTAAGAAATATCCCATCTTGAAACATGGAAATCGTTACACCTCTCATATAAACAACACAAATGCGAAAAATTAGACTAAATGATCACGCCACACTATCACAACTCACTTGTCTAAGCCCCTGATCCATTCGGCAAACCTCGACAGATTCCGGTGCCCTACATCTAGACTCGGCTGTATTATGAAGTCCGCCATTTTGGAACTATTTTAAAGGACCCGGATAAACAATGGCTGTCCCCATGGCCATGGAGATTATATCAACAAACTAAAAAATGGCTGCCCCCATAGAGATTATATCTAGAAAAGACGCCATTTTGGGACTATTTTGTGAAAGCGGCACGTTTTCCTGTTGAAGTAAATCGGTAGTTTACTAGCCGCATCGCAAATGTATGGTCGTAGGTACATATCAATTACTATCATACATCCGAGTCTAGATGTAGGTTACGGAGAGTACCGGAATCTGTCGAGGTTTGCCGAATGCCCCTGATCATGACTGGTGACACTACAATGAAATACAAACACGTGCGCTGACCTACTTATCCTCAAACAAACATGTAAACAATTTACACACAAGACGTTTAGTAGTCTGTTTCGTATGCATTTTCTCTTAATAAATTGCGTCGATCTACATGTTGAAGGGGGTCAATGGATCGTGACAAAACGACCACACAAGGCTTCAGTTTAACAATAATTTACTGACCAGTAGTAAAAAAACCCGAAAGTATAAAATTTCAATATAAATTATACAATCAATGTGTTCATATTCATTAAAATAATATATCACATATTAACAATAAAACACCTCAAGGTACTATTTATAAGATACTTGTATAATATATACTTAATTTATATTAATACATTAAAAGGAAACTACTTCATATTAACAGCATAAAACATGCGGAAACTTGTAGAATCTTAAATATTATTAAACTACTTAATAAAATACTTTCCGCTGTGGTTTCGAGCCCTGGTATGAGCGTATGTGGCATGGAGATAGGGGCGCCTTCTCAACCTCGTGGGTTTCCTCCGGGCACTCCGTTTCCCCCCCCCCCATTGCTTAAGACCCCTACGCGCAAGCGAATTATTGAAATAAAATTAAAAAAACATATGTTAGTCCCGAAATGACCTTGTTGTGTTGAGTGGACGTTTAACCCCATCTCTCTCTCTCTCTCACACAGCTTACCCGAAAGGGGGTTTTCCTGGCCAACCAGACTCGTTTAAAGGTGGGGTACCTGTAATAATAAAATAAAAACAAGTACGAACAATCCAAACTATTAGACAAAATTCGAAGTCCTAAAAAACGGTATAGGCAAAATAATGTAATCAGCATAAAATGTAATGCTTTAAATAGCGTTAATACTATTGACTATATATGTATTTGCAGAATGCATTAAATTAAAACCAGATTAACTTAAACTTATTTGAACACTTTACTAATAAAACTGGCATGGCCGCCATTTTAACAAAGACAAATGAAATATAAAACATTTAAAACAAATAGCAACACACACCTTTAACCTCTATCACTGCAACTGTACTGAAAACAACTGCTCTAGATTATATTAATACTGACTACATAGTATGAAATTGAAAAGGATTCAACCATACAAAATCCTATCAAATTAAATAAAGACTAAACGATAAATGACATAGAATGAAGATATTCTCTGTTCACTCTCTGGATTGTCCCCCTTTGATTGTTAATATAAGCGACTAGCACGTGCATTCAACACTCGGCCAGGTGATTTTGAGGTGACAAGTCAAGTTCAGTTTAACAAGATGGAATGTCAGCAAGAAAGTGCACGTATTGTCAGTTTTGAAGAAATACAGGTTTGATGGCAATCCACCCAATGCTGTTGTCAATTTTGAAGTAGGAAAAGATACAGAAACTTTGTCGATGCAGAAATTAAAGAATTATTTGAAAACCGAGATGGAGTTGAATACCACCGAGTTGTGTGACATTTTAGGTATTAAATTGAAACGAGAATACCTTGTCCTTATGGCTATGGCGGAAATTTTAGTTTATAGTTGCTAAGGAGGAAGAAGGAGAGCAGTTGGGAAGTGAATCTGGTGAGGAGCCAGTCCGTAAGAAGAAACACATTTATTTTATTGTTTGAGACGCCGAGTATCACGAGTTCATAGGTTGGGCGACTGTACGAGTACACTTGGGAGAAATGAGAATAAATCTAGGTCAGTTTAGTGTTCACATTAGTTGATTTACGCGTATGTTTGGAGATGAGTGGAGGCTCTCAATTTAATGTTAAGTTAAAATAAATAGTTAAAGCTCTATAATAAGATAAGATGTTTATTGCAGTAAAACGATAATATTAGCATGTGGTCAATTAAATGGCACATGTTTTACGTAGACCGCGAAAGTATAATTTTTACACGTGGTCAATTAAATGGCGCATGTTTTTGGGGTTTTTTTTGATATTTTATTCACGTCTTGAGACAGCTAGTTAACTTGGAAAGTATATATATATTTTTTTTATTTTTTTTTTTGTACATGTGGTCAATTAAAGGGCGCATGTTCTATTTGATATTTTATTTCACGTCTTGAGACAGCTAGTTAACTGTGAAATGGCATTTGAGAGTTTATAAAGGATATGATTAAGTAAAACTAAATTAGTAGAGGTGTTAGTGAGAGAGAAGTACAGGTTTTACTGAGAGTAGAGGTTTTAGTGAGAGAGGTAGAGGTTTTAGTTTTAGTGAGAGAAGTAGAGGTTTTAGTGAGAGAAGTGGAGGTTTAATAGTAAGTGCAGGAGGACCGCACAACACGCAAAACAAAAATATACAAGATAAACCTGCGGACAAAACGGGAGGTGGGCGTTGCAAAAAAATAAAATAATAATAAACAATTATCAAGTGAGAGAATTAGAGGTTTAAGGGAGAGAAGTAGCGGTTTAAGCGAGAGAAGTAGCGGTTTAAGTGAGAGAAGTAGCGGTTTTAGTGAGAGAAGTAGCGGCTTTAGTGAGAGAAGCGAGTAAGAGTCTAAAGGTGGTAGAGTAGAAGGATAGAGTAGGATTAGACTATGTTGAGATTAGAAAAGGACGGAGATCGAGAGGATCTGGTGTGGGGGGGGGGTCGGAAAGATAGAGGAATTATATTAGTATTGGATTACAAATATGCCTTGAAAGTTCGAGAAAGGAATAAGTAACCATAGGGGGGGGGGGCAATGGAAAGAAGAGACGAATTGACGAGGAAAGATAAAAAGAGCATGAGATATGGAAACGGGGGTGGGGGGGGGCAGAGGAATATAAGTAAATAAGAGATTGGCGTTGGAAAATATATAAAGTGGTGAATTTACAATGGAGAACAGTAAAGAGATTATGGAAAGCATTTCTAGAGAATTTAAATATGTGATGGGATAATTTAAATATGTGATGGGATAATTTAAATGTGTGATGGGATTAAATTAAGTGATGAAAATATGTTGTTTTGTTGTATATTACTTGGTGGGAGATTACGGTGCCTATGACGCTGGCTCACTAGCCTGGGGTCGGGTGTTCTATCTTTGCATTGGCCGAGGAAGTCAAGTGATACAGGACGAAAGGGAGCCTGACGGGGGGCAGCTTTCTGCTCGTTCGGAGTCCCGTTTCGGCAGTGGGAGTTCGATGTAGGGGTGGGCCGTTGCGCCCCAAGTTAGGACACGGTTTCCCCTCATGGCGCGCTGTGGGGTGTATGTCCGTCTTCGTTGGCCCCGTTAGGAGGCAGAACAGTGGAATATTAAACCCCATTGCATATTACTTGTCGATAGTGGTAGGGGGGTTAGCACACTATACCTGCAATACTTATATCTACAGGGCAAAGGGGCAATCCAGAGAGATCAGTCACTGTTCACTCTCTGGATTGTCCCCCTTTGATTGTTAATATAAGCGACTAGCACGTGCATTCAACACTCGGCCAGGTGATTTTGTGGAGGCTAAAGAAAAGGAAAGTCTAGGGATTGAGACAGGTTGTGGAGTCTAGCTCTTGGATAGGGGGAGAGAAGGAATATATATATATATATATATATATATTCACGTCGGATATACCTTGTCCTGTAGTCTTTATAGTGTTAGCGCACTATACCTGCAATACTTATATCTACAGGGCAAAGGGGCAATCCAGAGAGATCAGTACACTAATCTCTATGAAATCATTACAAAGAACGGCCATAGTAACAATGTTACCAAACTAATAAAACATCACGTCAAAGTTGAAATAACCTTTTCTGGGGCATACATGTATACCCATGCCCTAATGATGAAAGTTTTCAACATTTTTACTAGTCTATTCATTTCTAAATGATAGATATGATATTGCTCTCTGGTCGGTCGCGAACCTGCTCTCGCGTTCATGAAACGAAAATTGTGAATAATGAGGTATTTGTCTCTTTCATTATCATGTATTTTAAAGGGATTTAGGTTGGAGTTTGGAAAGCTAGAGGCGCTCTAAACAGCATTCTCGGAATTGAGAAATTTCAAAATTTTCTAGAGGCAGGTGGGGGAGAACTTCCCTATGTTTTGGTACCCTGGCCCTCGCATCGTTCCGGCGCCCCAGCCTACCAGTGTGTTTGGTGAACTGACCTAGCACTGCTGGATGCATAGTGGTTACTTTTGATCTCTGGGTGCTTAATACCTGGCCTATGTATGACTATATTCATAGAGTCAGCACAAATGCTTAATTGTGATTACTATTCAAGGAAACTCGCGAGAAATATACATGTAGTCAGTGGTCGCTTAATCCCGTGAGTACATGAATCGTACGTCAGTATTCCTGTAAATGGTCACTAATCAACATTAAGTGAGAATTTAAGGTAACTGGTTAGTATTCCTTACTTGTGTCAGAATGTAAAGATAACGTGACTATTTAAACAAATGTGAGTTAAGCCGACCATATCACTAGTCGGGCGCGTGTGAGAGAAATTGAGAAAAACGTGACTATTTAAGACCAGCGGCTGCCAGGCAGGATACGCACACATTTTCGAGAGATGGATAGAGAACAAGCAAAACCGAAAGTGATTTTTCCTACAATCAAAGGCCATAATTCATGACGTTACAATTTGATATGCGCAAATATCGAAAAGAATCCAGATATTTAGGTTATAAACACGCAATTTAAGTTTCATCAAAATCGAAATTAAAATTGTGACCTCTACAGGGTCCACAACCTTGAAATACCATTTTTTAACAGTATTCGCGTACAAACAGCAGCCATTTTGTATTGTAATTTTGGTCCTATTTTCCCGAAATTTGAACTCAACCTTCCTTAGCTTGTAACGGTGATAAAATCAAACGATTTTTGAAATCGGATAATAATTGTGACCTCCAGAGAGACCACAAGCTAAACAAAGGCGATTTTGCGTATAATCAGGGGCATTAATTAAGGAAGTTACGATCCGATATGCGCAAATATCAAAAGGACCCAAGATCTTTGGGTAATATCTATGCATTTCAAGTTTCGTCAAAATCGAATTAAAATTGGGACCTCTACAGGGTCGACGAGCTTGATATACCATTTTCAACAGTATTCGCATACGAACGGCGGCCATTTTGTATGGTAATTTGGGTTCATTTTTTCTGAAATTCGAACTCACCCTTCAAACGATTTTTGAAATCGGATAATAATTGTGACCTCTAGAGGAACCACAAGCTAAACAAAGGCGATTTTGCGTATAATCAGGGGCCATAATTCAGGACGTTACGATCCGATATGCGCAAATATCGAAAGAAACCAAGATCTTTGGGTTATATCCATGCATTTCAAGTTTCATCAAAATAAAATTAAAACTGTGACCTATACAGGTTCAACAACAATGATATACCATTTTAAACAGTATTCGCGTACGATCGGCGGCCATTTTGTATGGCAATTTTGGTCAGGTTTTTCTGAAATTTGAACTCAACCTTCCTTAGGGTGTAACGGTGATAGAATCAAACGATTTTTTTTAAATCAGATAATTATTGTGACCTCCAGAGGGACCACAAGTTAAACAAGGCGATTTTGCATATAATCAGGGGCCATAATTCAGGAAGTTACAATCCGATTTGCACAAATATCGAAAGAAACCAAGATATATGGGTTATAACCATGCTTTCAAGTTTCATCAAAATTGAATTAAAATTGTGACCTCTACAGGGTCCACACAACCTTGATATACCTTTTTTAACAGTATTCGCGTACGAACGGCGGCCATTTTGTATGGTAATTTTAGTCCGATTTTTCCAAAATACGAACTCAACCATTCCTTAGGGTGTAACGTTGATATAATCAAACTGTTTTTCAAATCGGATAATAATTGTGACTTCCAGAGGGACCACAAGCTAAAATAGGTGATTTTTCGGACAATCAGGGGCAATAATTCAGGAAAATTACGTTCCGATAGGCGCAAATATCGAAAGGAACCAAGATCTTAGGGTTATAAACATGAATGTAAAATCGGTTCAAAATTGTGACCTCTATAGGGTCCACAAGCTAAAAACATGATTGTTCGTACAATCAGGGGCCATAATCCATGAAGTTTTGATCGGATACATGCCAATATCGAAAGCAGCAGAGATCTTTAGGGGATAAACCTATAGTTCAAGTTTCGTCAAAATCGGGTAAGAATTGTGACCTGTAGAGAGTCCACAAACAATTGTGGACGGACGGGACGGACATAATACGTCCACATGAAAATGTGGGCGTATAAAAACGTCACTATTGAAGATCTCGTCACTATCTGAGTGAAGCCGCCAGATATCTTTGATGTGCGTCAGTAACTGGACCCGACGCCAGTAGAGCGTGAAATCGTTAACTATATAAATTTTTAGTGAGTATTTTTACTATACGTGATCATTATATACATGTATTAAGTATACTGAATAAATGAATTATTATTTATTAATATTCTCGAATCGGAGGAAATCTTTTAAACAATTATGGATGGTAGTGATTAAAGGGACTATTTTTCAGTAATAATAATCATAATGATTTATTTTTAATATAGCGATTTACATACAAGCATCTCAAACCGCTTTGCATAAATATAGTAATTAACTACTAAATAAAATCATTTTAAAAATAACATTACATAAAATCATTCAAAAAATAACACTACATAAAATCTTTCTAAAAATAACACTTTCTAGATAATTTAACCTAATACTATAGAACTCTCGAGTTGCATATTAACAATGTATGGCATATTTCATAATCTTACGACCTCAACAATAAAATTTCCTAAAAACGTGTGTTTTCAGTGCGGTTTTGAAGGTGGTGAACAAATCTATATCACGGAGAGAGGCTGGCAGGCTTTTCCACAGATGTGGTGCATAGTTGCAAAAAGCGCGGTCACCGTATGCTTGTGATGGTTTTGGTCTCATATTGTGATTAACCAGTTTTAGACTATCGCAACTTTTAGTGCAGATTTTCGGGACATGAATTTCAATTAATTTAGTCAGATAGATTGGTGCCGACTCACCATGGTGGATCAGTTTAAATATGATGCATAGATTTTTGAATAGTACGCGCGCTTTCACTGGTAGCCAGTGAAGTTCACGTAGAATTGGTGTCATGTCCATATTACGTTCTACTTTTCGTCTGATTACCAGTCTAGCGGCAGAATTTTGTATGTTGTATTTTGATTTGGTAAAACAAACTGTTACAAAGCGTGGACAAATTTTTCGATTGAGTCAATATCTAAAATATGTCTCAATTTACTGATCCGCCACAGTGAGTATGACGCCGATCTACATACATGCGCCTCCATGGTTCCATTCGAGTCCATCATCACTCCCAGATCACGAACAGGCTGCGCAGAAGCGTCGATCTTAACATCACCAATCCTGACCTCCGTTGAAGTAGGCAAGGCTTCAGCTTTCTTGAAGCGAGGAGAAAACCACACAATTTCGGTTTTTGAATCATTAAGTGCGAGAAGATTTTCTCTCATCCACTCTCTGGTTTACTATACATGAGTTCTATCGTCAATAGTAGAACGAGGGGGTTGGTATGGCCTAGTGGTCTAGAGTGCCGCGCTTCGACCTCTAGCTGGCCGGCCACCTCTGGCTTGCGGCTGTGGTTTCGAGCCCTGGGGTGAGCGTATGTGGCATGGCGATAGGGGCGCCTTCTCAACCTCGTGGGTTTCCTCCGGGCACTCCGGTTTCCTCCCACTGCTAAAGATCCCTACGCGCAAGCGAATTATTGAAATAAAAAAAATAACCATGTGTCCCGAAATGACCTAGTTGTGTCGAGTGGACGTTAAAACCATTTCTCTCTCTCTCTATAAAGAACACTATAAGGTCTCTCATTGAGTCGACTGGTGTGGATTCGATTCCTTGGTTGTACGTGACAAGGAGTCGGGTCGCCTGTCTAACCCCGCAGGTTTACTCGGGGGCTTCCGGTATACTCACACTGCTAACGACCTCTACGCGAATTGATGAAAAACAAATGAACCACTTGTTTCTGTCGTGGGGACGTTAAACCCCATTTCTCTCTCTGAATCAAAACATAACAATGTCACGTGACAATGTTACCTACTATGGTGAATAAAGACGTTCTTTGTTTACAGTAAACAATTCGATTATGGTACACGATTGTAGCAGGGTTCTATTTAACAAGGAACAAAACTCCAGATCATGGGTTCAGACTTTATTGTGGATCGTAAATAAATATACAGTCAATAAAAACTCCTATAAAATAGGAGTTTGCAAAAACACTGAATATTTCGAGGACCATATACATATAAACTACAGGTCAAGTGAAATTAGGTGCTCCTCCTTGTAACAAGGTTAAGCTATAAGTGAGGTTTAAAATAGAAGCTGAGATGTGGTTATTTTAGTGAGTTAAAGTGAGTAGAGTTTAGATTTGTTATTGAAAAGAGACTTCTGACCAGCTTACAGGTGTACTTTAAAGGGACAATACAACAAACACCAAATATACTATAAATAACAATTGTATTAAAGAGACAATAATACAACAAATACCCAATATACAATAAATACAAATATACACTACCACACGATGGTAAACTTTTTTTAGGGTATTAAGTTACATATCGGTCCTGTTTATATAAGATGGGTTCGCGGTAGCTAAGTGGACAAGACGCTGGCTCGCTAGCTTGGTCGTCGGGTGTTTGATCCCTGCATTTGATAAGAAAGTTCATTCAGATTTTACGGCGTTGATCGCCCTTGGCAGTGATGCAGGACAGAGATACTGAAAATGACAGCTGTCTAGTCATTTGGATGGAACGAAAAGAAAAACCGAGGACCCGTGTACATTAAAGATCCCTTGACAGTTTCAATTCGATTACCAATTAATGTACTTTGATTCTGTTTACGTACATATTTATTTAGATAATCCTTTTCGCCGTGTCCTAGAATATAATTTATAAACCTATTCATCATGTCCTAGATTATAATTTATAAACCTATTCACCGTGTCCTAGATTATAATTTATAAACCTTTTCACCGTGTCCTAGATTATAATTTATAAACCTATTCACCGTGTCCTAGATTATAATTTATAAACCTATTCACCGTGTCCTAGATTATAATTTATAAACCTTTTCACCGTGTCCTAGATTATAATATATAAACCTATTCACCGTGTCCTAGAATATAATATATAAACCTATTCACCGTGTCCTAGGAATTAATATATAAACCTATACACCGTGTCCTAGAATATAATTTATAAACCTATTCACCGTGTCCTAGATTATAATTTATAACCCTATTCACCGTGTCCTTGAATATAATATATAACTATTTGATAATGGCATCAATATTTTCCTTTAAAGTAAATGTAGATATAATATTATTCCCTGAATCCATATAAAACATTGTTGTGGTTCGGTTTATTCGTTTTACTTATATCAAACGATTTAAACACAAGCTATCTTGAATAACCAATATAATATTACCACTGTTTGTCGTGTATTTTGTACACGAGGAACAGTCCATTTGCTAATTACACTATTTTGCTTGAATACACTATTTTGCCTATAACGTTATAAGGACTTCGATTTATGTCTTATGGTTTGGATTGTTCGTACTTGGTTTTTATTTTATTATATTTATAAACCTATTCACCGTAATATATAAACTTATTCACCTTGTCCTAGAATATAATTATTAACCCTATTCACCGTGTGCTAGAAAATAATTTATAAACCTATTCACCATGTCCTAGAATATAATTTATACCCCTATGCACCGTGGCCTAGAATATAATATATAAACCTATTCACGTTGTCCTAGAATATAATATATAAACCTATTCACCCTGTCCTAGAATATAATTTATAAACCTTTTCACGTTGACCTAGAATATAATATGTGGTGTCAGTAGTGAATTTATTAGTTGATTACCAATTACTTGGTTGAAACAAACTACTATTAAAGTTACACGAACTCAGCTCTCTGTCCTTTATCAAACAATACAGATCAGTTTCCTTTCCTCGTACAAAAGCTGCATGTCGCCCTATGCCACTCCAACTAGTAACCAGGACGTCACATGTACTTAATATATGTTGATCCAAAATCACCTTCTCGAACGCGCGGCACGTTTTTTCCGTTTCCGGTCCTTTATCAACATGTCCAAGGGGACCATCGGTTTCGATGAACATCCCTGGAAAAAGTTTGTTTGCCTCTGTTCGGACTTTCTGATTATCCGTAGTCAGAAATATTCTGTATTTTTCGGGGTCTTTATACTTCAGGAATAGATTCCATACCTGGGAGATCTTGGCAAGATTCATCCTTGGGTTATCGTAGCGAAAATCGGCATTATTCGGATCTCGACCTATTCGTATTTGGGCACAGACTAATTTCTTACCAGCCACTCTTGTTGCCACGAACTGCTCGTACCTTTTTTGTAATTCCGGGGAGAGCACCATTACGTCTCGCCATATTGTAGCAAAGGTCTCTGCCATAGTCAGGTGTTTCAACCAGGCCAGATTTTTGCTGTATAATTTATTCTGACGGATATAATGACTAAATTCACTATTAATCGTCAGGTATGAAACGACCTTTGGAAAATATTTAGTTATATTGTCTTTTGTGAATTTATCTCTCAATGTTCTTCCCTGTCTGTCTAGAAGGTGTCGTGTTTCACTTGAGCTTTTTCTAAATTCATCCTTGTTTAAAATCCAGTTAAAAGATTTGGGTTGATAGGCTGATGTAAAGTCACATGGTTTTTCTATTTCGATCCTGAATTGACTGTTTGTGGCATTGGCCATCAAATATACGGCTATAATACCCTTCTGTCTGTCTCCCCATCCGCCACACACCATTCCTCGTCTACAGGAATAAACAAAGTACTTATGCTTTAATCCATCCACGGACAACCTTGGCTCACTATCAAACAAATTTGACTCTCTAGTAAAAAATTTCCCATGGTAGAATAGGTAAAGTATGGTAATAGAAATGGATAAAAGGATTCCAACCTTTAACTGAAAACCAGAAATACGACATTTATATTAGAATAATTTCTAAACAAGAGAGAGAGAGAGAGGGGGGGGGGGGTAATGTCCACTCGACACAAACTAGGTCATTTCGGGACTTACATAATGGTTTAATTTTCTTTCGATAATTCACTCGCGTGTAGGGGGCTTTAGCAGTGGGATGACCCAGAGAAAACCCACGAGGTTGGACTGGCGACCCAACTCCGTGTCACGTAACACTAGGAATTCGAAACCACGCCAAATGTCTCAATGGCATGCTTATTGCACCTGCTTTACCATTTGGGCATCCAACCGCCCATTTCTAAACAACCCAAAATATGCAGTCATTCCTGCTACCTACTCTGATTAATAAACAAATCTACGTTTCGTTTCGGAGTTTTATACTTTCGTCTGGTTTGTATCACTTACAATGGGGTCGGAGAGCGACACCGGAAAACGCCAGGATCGAACACCGGAATCACAGGTAGGGTTCCCGATATATTAATGGGTTCCGAAATAAAAATAGAGATTTGGATTTTTGCCCACCTTGAATTTACTGATCATTTTCTTTAGATTATACAATGGAGCTGCAATTAAAATGTGAAATAGATACAGTTGTCATGGTTACGGTTTCTGGGACTGTGAAATATATACAGTTGTCGTGGTAACGGTTTCTGGGACTGTGAAACAGATACAGTTGTCATGGTAATATTTCCCAGCAGTTATGTCGATGAATCAGATAAATACATCAAATTATACTTTTCATAAACGAGTGTCAAAAACTGGATAACGGTCACAATATTTATATATAAGTAAAATAAAAACAGTAGAGAAAAAAAAAATATATATTTGCTAGTACTTTAATCGTTATCATCAGGCCATTTTAATGCGTTATTATGCGGTTACAGTAACGTTACGTCATGGCTATGTAAAATATAAAGACCAAAATGAAATAACATTAATTAATCATCAAACATAATTAAAATAATCACCCCTTAGCATTCAAAACTGGGTTATATTTAGCGATACAGTTGCTTTCTTTTGTCTCCAATAGGTCATTATCACTAATGTTTAGATTGTACAATGGGAAAATCTTGAATTGACCTTTACCGCAAATATCTAAATGTACGCTCACCGGTAAAACTCTATTTCTTGCGAGTTTTATATTAGAACGATGTTGGTTAAATCGTAAATTTAGCGGATCATTAGTTTTTCCAATGTACGTGCCATTACAACCATTACATATTAATACGTAAATTACATATTTAGATTTACAATTCAAGGAATGCAAGGACAGTGATGAGTTCACATCGAAAGAATAAGGGAAAAAATAACTCACCCTAATCATGACACTGTCATATGATAAACTAATCAGATATGTTGAATTTTGTATTCTTTCCTCCAATAGTTGCCTATGGCAATCTAACTTTTGATCAGTTTGTATCTCGACTTGTTATGAGCTATATATATACACCCGTGGCCATCCCACAGTGTACCAGTTATATTACTTGCTATAAAATAAAAAAAAACAACAAGTACGAACAATCCAAACCATAAGACAGAATTCGAAGTACTTAAAACGTTATAGGCAAAATAGTGTATTCAAGCAAAATAGTGTAATTAGCAAAGGAACTGCTCCTCGTGTACAAAATACACGACAAACAGTAGTGACATTATATTTGTTATTCAAGATAGCTTGTGTTTAAATCGTTTGATATAAGTAAAACGAATAAACCGAACAACAACACTGTTTTATATGGATTCAGGGAATAATATTATATCTACATGTACTTAAAAGGAAAATATTGGTGCCATTATCAAATATGTGATACAACTGGTTAAATAAAATAAAACCAAGTACGAACAAGCCAAAACATTAGACAAAATTCCAACATATTCCAAATATGATTTTAACTCATAGATCATTGATACGATAGGTTTGAAGAAACGGAAGTGACGTTATAAATGGAAGATAGTAAGCTGGCACTGCCAGGCAGGATACGCCCACATTTTCGAGAGATGGATAGAGAACAAGCAAAACCGAAAGTGATTTTTCCTACAATCAAAGACTATAATTCACTAAATTACAATTTGATATGCGCAAATATCGAAAAGAATCAAGATCTTTAGGTTATAAACATGCATTTTAAGTTTCATCAAAATCGAATTAAAATTGTGACCTATAGTGGGTCCACAACCTTGACATTCCGTATTTTAACACTATTAGCGTACAAACGGTGGTCATTTTGTCTGGCAATTATGGTCCGATTTCCCTGAAATTCAAACTCAACCTTCCGTATGGTGTAACGGTGATAGAGTCAAACGTTTTTTTTTAAATCAGATAATAATCGTGACCTCTAGAGGGACCATAGGCAATTTTTCAGACAATCAGGGGCCATAATTCAGGAAGTTATGATCTGATATGTGCAAATAACAAAAGGAACCAAGATCTTTGGGTTATAACCATGCATTTCAAGTTTCATCAAAATTGTGACCTATACTGGGTCCACAACCTTGATATACCATTTTATAACAGTAATTGCGTACACGCGGCGACCATTCCGTATGGCAATTTTGTTCCGAATTTTTCCAAATTCAAAGTCAACCTTCCTTAGGGTGTAACGGTGATATAATCAAACGATTTGTTTTAAATTGGATAATAATTGTGACCTCCAGAGGGACCACAAGTTAAACAAAGACGATTTTGCGTAAAATTAGGGGCCATAATTCAGGAAGTTACGATCCGATATGCGCAAATATTGAAAGGAACCAAGATCTTTGGGTTATAACCATGCATTTCAAGTTTCATCAAAATCAAATTTAAATTGTGATCTCTACAGGGTCCACAACCTGGATATACCATTTTTTAACAGTATTCGCGTACGAACGGCGGCCATTTTGCATGGTAATTTTGGTCCGATTTTTCCGTAATTTGAACTCAACCTCCCTTAGGGTGTAACGGTGATATAATCGAACGGTTTTTTAAATCAAATAATAATTGTGACCTCCAGAGGTACCACAACATAAAATAGGTGATTTTTCGGACAATCAGGGGCCATAATTCAGGAAATTACGTTCCGATAGGCGCAAATATCGAAAGGAACCAAGATCTTTGGGATATAAACATGCATATCAAGTTTCATTAAAATCGGCTCAAAATTGTGACCTCTATAGGGTCCACAAGCTAAAAACGTGATTTTTCGTACAATCAGGGGTCATAATCCATGAAGTTTCGATCCGATACATGCCAATATCGAAAGCAGCCGAGATCTTTTGGGGATAAACCCATATTTCAAGATTCGTCAAAATCGGAAAAGAATTGTGACCTGTAGATAGTCCACAAACAATTGTGGAAGGACGGACGTCCAGACGGACAGGGGCGACGACATAATACTCACTAAAAATTTATATAGTTAACGATTTCACGCTCTACTGGCGTCGGGTCCAGTTACTGACGCACATCAAAGATATCTGGCGGCTTCACTCAGATAGTGACGAGATCTTCAATAGTGACGTTTTTATACGCCCACATTTTCATGTGGACGTATCCGGACGTCCGTCCGTCCACAATTGTTTGTGGACTCTCTACAGGTCACAATTCTTACCCGATTTTGACGAAACTTGAAATATAGGTTTATCCCCCAAAGATATCGGCTGCTTTCGATATTGGCATGTATCCGATCAAAACTTCATGGATTATGGCCCCTGATTGTACGAAAAATCATGTTTTTAGCTTGTGGACCCTATAGAGGTCACAATTTTGAACCGATTTTGATGAAACTTTACATTCATGTTTATGACCCTATGATCTTGGTTCTTTTCGATATTTGCGCCTATCGGAACGTAATTTCCTGAATTATTGCCCCTGATTGTCCGAAAAATCACCTATTTTAGCTTGTGGTACCTCAGGAGGTCACAATTATTATCCGATTTAAAAAACCGTTCAAATATATCACCGTTACACCATAAGGATCGGAAGGTCGAGTTCAAATTTCGGAAAAAATCGGGCCAAAATTACCATACAAAATGGCCGCCGTTCGTACGCGAATACTGTTAAAAAATGGTATATCAAGGTTGTGGACCCTGTAGAGGTCACAATTTTAATTCAATTTTAATGAAACTTGAAAATGCATGGTTATAACCCATAGATCTTGGTTCTTTTCGATATTTGCGCATATCGGATCGTAACTTCCTGAATTATGGCCCCTGATTATACGCAAAATCGCCTTGTTTAGCTTGTGGTCCCTCTGGAGGTCACAATTATTATCTGATTTAAAAAATCGTTTGATTATATCACCGTTACACCCTAAAGAAGGTTGAGTTTGAATTTCGGAAAAATAGGACAAAAATTGCCATACAAAATGGCCGCCGATCGTACGCGAATACTGTTTAAAATGGTATATCAATGTTGTGGAACCTGTAGAGGTCACAATTTTAATTTGATTTTGATAAAACTTGAAATGCATGGATATAACCCAAAGATCGTGGTTCTTTTTGATATTTGCGCATATCGGATCGTAACGTCCTGAATTATGGCCCCTGATTATACGCAAAATGGCCTTTGTTTAGCTTGTGGTTCCTCTAAAGGTCACAATTATTATCTGATTTAAAAAGTCGTTTGATTATATCACCGTTACACCCTAAAGAAGGTTGAGTTTGAATTTCGGAAAAATAGGACAAAAATTGCCATACAAATTGGCCGCCGATCGTATGCGAATACTGTTGAAAAATGGTATATCAAGCTCGTCGACCCCGTAGAGGTCCTAATTTTAATTCGATTTTGACGAAACTTGAAATGCATGGATATTACCCAAAGATTTTGGGTCCTTTTGATATTTGCGCATATCGGATCGTAACTTCCTTAATTAATGCCCCTAATTATACGCAAAATCGCCTTTGGTAAGCTTGTGGTCTCTCTGGAGGTCACAATTATTATCCGATTTAAAAAATCGTTTGATTATATCACCGTTACAAGCTAAGGAAGGTTGAGTTTAAATTTCGGGAAAATAGGACCAAAATTACAATACAAAATGGCTGCTGTTTGTACGCGAATACTGTTAAAAAATGGTATTTCAAGGTTGTGGACCCTGTAGAGGTCACAATTTTAATTTCGATTTTGATGAAACTTAAATTGCGTGTTTATAACCTAAATATCTTGATACTTTTCGATATTTGCGCATATCAAATTGTAACTTAATGAATTATGGCCTTTGATTGTAGGAAAAATCACTTTCGGTTTTGCTTGTTCTCTATCCATCTCTCGAAATGTGGGCGTATCCTGCCTGGCAGCCGCTGGTCTTAAATATTCACGTTTTTCTCAATTTCTCTTACACGCGCCCGACTAGTGATATGGTCGGCTGAACTCACGTTTGTTTAAATAGTCACGTTATCTTTACATTCTGACACAAGTAAGGAATACTAACCAGTTACCTTAAATACTCACTTTATGTTAATTAGTGACCATTTACAGGAATACTGACGTACGATTCATGTACTCACGGGATTTAGCGACTACTGACAACACGTATATTGCTCACGAGTTTCCATGAATAGTAATTACAATTCATAGAGTCAGCACAACTGCTTAATTGTGATTACTATTCGTGTGAGAGAAATTGAGAAAAACGTGACTATTTAAGACCAGCGACTGCCAGGCAGGATACGCCCACATTCGAGAATATTAATAAATAATAATTCATTTATTCAGTATACTTAACACATGTATATAATGATCACGTATAGTAAAATAGTAAGCTGGCACTGCCAGGCAGGATACGCCCAAATTACTGAATTAGTCCCTTTAATCACTACCATCCATAATTGTTTAAACGATTTCCTCCGATTCGAGAATATTAATAAATAATAATTCATTTATTCAGTATACTTAATACATGTATATAATGATCACGTATAGTAAAAATACTCATTAAAAATTTATATAGTTAACGATTTCACGCTCTACTGGCGTCGGGTCCAGTTACTGACGCACATCAAAGATATCTGGCGGCTTCACTCAGATAGTGACTAGATCTTCAATGGTGACGTTTTTATACGCCCAAATTTTCATGTGGACGTATTATGTCGTCGCCCCTGTCCGTCCCTCCGGACGTCCCGTCCGTCCACAATTGTTTGTGGACTCTCTACAGGTCACAATTGTTACCCGATTTTGACGAAACTTGAAATATAGGTTTATCCCCCAACGATCTCGGCTGCTTTCGATATTGGCATGTATTCGATCAAAACTTCATGGATTATGGCCCCTGATTGTACGAAAAATCATGTTTTTAGCTTGTGGACCCTATAGAGGTCACAATTTTGAACCGATTTTGATGAAACTTTACATTCATTTTTATAACCCTAAGATCTTGGTTCCTTTCGATATTTGCGCCTATCGGAACGTAATTTCCTGAATTATAACCCCTGATTGTCCGAAAAATCACCCATTTTAGCTTGTGGTACCTCTGGAGATCACAATTATTATCCGATTTAAAAAAACGTTCAAATATATCACCGTTACACCATAAGGAAAGGAAGGTCGAGTCTAAATTTCGGAAAAATCGGGCCAAAATAACCATACAAAATGGCCGCCGTTCATACGCGAATACTGTTAAAAAATGGTATATCAGGGTTGTGGACCCTGTAAAGATCACAATTTTAATTCAATTTTGATGAAACTTGAAATGCATGGTTATAACCCATAGATCTTGGTTCCTTTCGATATTTGTGCATATCGGATCGTAACTTCATGAATTATGGCCCCTGATTATACGCAAAATCGCCTTGTTTAGCTTGTGGTCCCTCTGGAGGTCACAAATATTATCTGATTTAAAAAATCGTTTGATTATATCACCGTTACACCTTAAAAAAGGTTGAGTTTGAATTTCGGAAAATCGGAACAAAATTGCCATACAAAATGGCCGCCGATCGTACGCGAATACTGTTTAAAATGGTATATCAATGTTGTGGAACCTGTAGAGGTCACAATTTTAATTTGATTTTGATGAAACTTGAAATGCATGGATATAACCCAAAGATCTTGGTTCTTTTCGATATTTGCGCATATCGGATCGTAACGTCCTAAATTATGGCCCCTGATTATACGCAAAATCGCCTTTGTTTAGCTTGTGGTTCCTCTAGATGTCACAATTATTATCCGATTTGAAAAATCGTTTGATTATATCACCGTTACACCCTAAGAAAGGGGGGTTCGAATTTCAGACAAAATGGCCGCCGTTCGTATGCGAATACTGTTGAAAAATGGTATATCAAGCTCGTCGACCCCGTAGAGGTCCCAATTTTAATTCGATTTTGACGAAACTTGAAATGCATGGATATTACCCAAAGATCTCGGGCCCTTTTGATATTTGCGCATATCGGATCGTAACTTCCTTAATTAATGCCCCTGATTAAACGCAAAATCGCCTTTGTTTAGCTTGTGGTCTCTCTGGAGGTCACAATTATTATCCGATTTAAAAAAATCTGCTACTAATGGGTAATCTGAAGTTCAGCTGTAAAGATAGAAGCAGCAGGTGGAAGGCGTATAGAGATGGTCTCAGATGGTGTCACAGTAGCCGAAGCTACCCGATCACCATCTTTAGAACCATCTGTATACATAGGAGCATAATCACCATATTTAGACCTTAACTCTCTAAAGAGAGATTGGAACACCGTAGAGCTAGTATCTCGCTTTTTATGTTGAGTAAGATCGAAATCGATCTTTGGGGGAGATATAGCCCACGGTGGAGTCTCAAATAAAGGGGTATTCGCAATACTGTCAAGGCTGATACCAGCCTCAGACAAAAGGGGTTGTATGCGAATACCAAATGATGGAATGACTTTAGTCTTCACAAGATATAGATGCTCATAAAGAGGTCTAAATATGGTGTTAAATGAAATGTGATTTGGAAGTGATGCTATTTTCGTAACATACTGCAGAGCCAGTTTATCACGTCTGTTGTGCAGCGAGGGCTCGTGCGCCTCGACGTATAAACTGTCCACTGGAGATGTACGAAATGCTCCTAAACTGATTCTAAGTCCTTGGTTGTGTATGGTGTCCAGCTCTTTGAGATAAGACTCGCGGGCAGACCCATACACAATACACCCATAATCGAGTTTGGATCTAACTAGTGCTCGATATAATCGGAGCAAGACCTTACGGTCTGCTCCCCAGTCAGTATTTGATAGGACTCTCAATATGTTGAGGGCTTTCAGACATTTCTTTTTTAGGTTTTAAATATGGGGGATAAATGATAATTTCTTATCAAATATCAGCCCAAGAAATTTGGTTTCATCCACAACTGGAAGGCGGTTGTCATCCAAGAAAAGTTCTGGATCGGGATGCAAACCTCTTTTCTGACAGAAATGCATGCAGACAGTCATGGATTTCGAAAAACGAAATCCATTTTCGGTTGCCCATTGTTGATTTTCCGCATGTCTGTTGAACCATAGAACATCTGAAAGTCATCAACATAGAGAGCCCCGTTTGTACCTGGTTTAAGCCACGCTGGGATCGTGTTAATTTTTATGGCAAAGGGAGTAGGAGATAATATGCTTCCCTGGGGAACCCCCATGAAATGGGTCAGAGAAATTGATCCCAGTCGTACCTTAAATGACCTATCTTCCAGGAAATTTTTAATGAAGACAGGTAAGCGACCTCGTAGGTCGAGGTTATGGAGGTCGCGCATGATACCATGTTTCCACGTGGTATCATATGCTTTCTCCTGATCGAAAAATATTGCAACTAAATGTTGCTTCTGGATGAAAGCGTCCCTGACGAACGTTTCGAATCGAACGAGATGATCAAGAGTGCTCCTTTGGGACCGAAATCCACATTGGAGATCAGTTATAAGGTTGTTGAACTCATGGTACCAAACAAGCCTTCGATAGATCAATCTCTCCATGGTTTTGCAAATACAGCTAGTTAAAGCAATAGGACGATAGTTGGTAGGATTCGTATGATCTTTACCCTGTTTAGGGATAGGAATTATTGTGGCTTCATGCCACGAAGGGGGGAAATCCCCATCAACCCAAATCCGGTTAAAAAGATCCAGTAAAATAAGAAGTGTTGGATAAGGTAGATGTTTTAAAATCTGGTATTGATTTCATCTGGGCCAGTTGCAGTGTCCCGGGCTCGATTTAACGAATCCCGGAGCTCTGCAATGGAAAAACGATCATTATAACATTCATCATTACGGGACTTGAAATTAAGTCGCCTTTTCTCCTGTTGATCCTTAATTCGCCGAAAGGCATCAGAGGAGAAATTGGATAATGAATTGAATGAAAATGTACTGGCCAGAGAATTAGCAATATCAGCATTTTGATAAAGTGGTATTATCAACATTAAGATGGTTAACTGATAATGCACTACTTTTACCTTTAATCCTACGAATCCTGTCCCATACCGATTTTGAAGTGGTACGGGAATTGATCCTAGAGACGTAACCTTGCCATGAAGACTTCTTTGCTTGGCGTATGGTTCTACGGGCCTTCGCCCGGACCATCTGGTATGTCGCAATATTCTCCATGGAAGGATGGTACTTTAGTCGTCTCAAAATACGATCACGCTCTTTTAGAGCAGATTTGCAATCGTCGTTAAACCATGGTTTGTTGAAACGTTTTGGCTCTGTCGTGGTTTTTGGAATCGCCTGCTCAGCTACATCTTGAAGAATTGAAGTGAATAAAGCCATGGGCTCATCTGCATCTGCATCAAAAGAAAAGTGACACAAAGATTCGAAAAGAGCCCAATCAGCCTTATGCAACTTCCACCTCTGAGGTCTTTCCGACCGGAGAGGGACCATTGTTATTAACCAAGATAGGAAAGTGGTCACTACCACATAGATCCTCATTTACTTTCCATGTAAAATCCTGAAATAGGACCGGAGAGCAAATGGTGAGATCCAGCGAAGAAAAAGAAGCTGTGGCAGGATGTAGATAAGTAGGCGATTCATCATTTAATAAACACAAATTATTAATGTTAATGAAGTCCGCTATTTGTTTACCTCTGTTGTTATCATCTGGACTACCCCAGAGTGAATGCTGACCATTGAAATCTCCCGTCAGAATAAACGGGGAAGTTGGGCAACAAGGTCATCAAGATCTCTGGGATTAAGATGTAAACTTGGTGGAAGATAAACAGAGCAGAGTGTTATAGGAATATGCATAGTCACTCTAACTGCAACTGCCTGTAAAGGCGAGTTGATGGTAACTTGACTTTGAGGAATGTCTCCATTAAGAATAACAGAAACACCCCCATGAGCTCTACCATCACCAACTGAATGATGATGATAATCAACAAAATGTCTAAAAGACAAATTGTCAGAATCCCGTAAAAAAGTTTTCTGTAAACAAATAGCTAAAGGATTGTGCTTTTGAATTAATACTTGGACTTCATTAAAATTTGGTTTTAAACCACGACAATTCCATTGAATAATGGAATTATCCATTGTCAGGGAATTTTATTTTTTGACGGCTTACCGACGGGGTCCATATTGACACCCGTGATGACAATACCGTCCATCAGATCATCCCCAAATCTATTATAGAGAGCGATAGGGTCTTTTGAACCCTTTTTTACTTTCTCTTTAAACTTAACAACCTCCTCTCTTTCCTTGAGAGGACAGTTTGCTCCTGAGAAGGTGGGATACCCCTTGGCTGCATACTTGATCCAGCAAAACTAGAATCAAGAACGACAGCATCAGCAGAAGGCGAGGGGGGCGACCCCTTGCCATTCTGGACTGAAGTGTCGGGGATAGTCCCAACATCTTCAGGTACCGGCAAGGACGATGTGCCCTCGCCAGTTAAAGATTTAATCATTTCTGTCGAGCTCTCACTTGTTTGAGAGGAGCTCGATATTTCTTTATTATGATCTGATGGTACATGTATCATAGACATTTTCCCTTTATCGGGCCAGGTTATATCTGTCTGAACAGAAATAGATGTTGTAGAGGCTTTGACTGCACTTGAGAATGTTTTCCCTTTTGGTGCAATGGGAAAAGATGCAGTAAGCTCTACCTGTTTCTTAGCATCAAAGTAAGATATCTTTCGTTCAGACATAATCGGTTGGATTCGTTTCTCTTGTTGCCAAATAGGACATTCGCGAGAGTAAGCAAAGTGCTTACCCTTGCAGTTGACACAACAAAATTCCGCCTGACAGGTAGCGCTCTCGTGGCCATCATGACCACACCGAGCGCAGGTGCCTTTACCTCTTCAGACGGTTTTAATGTGTCCAAACTTTTGACATTTGTAACAACGAAGAGGATTTGAAATATACGAATCAACAGGTATGTTTAAATAACCTGCCTTGAGAGTCTTTGGAATGTCGGGGCGATCGAAAGTGAGGATATAGGTACTTGTTGCAATTACCTTATCTCCTCGGTGTACACTAATTCGTTTAACATGTGAGACGCCTTGAGATGAAAGGTATTCTACCATTTCATCCTCACTGCTGCCTTCCAGATCGCGACATCTAATTTACACCTCTACTTGAATTAAGTGACCTATGTGGTGACACTTTGATAGCAATGTCTGCCAAGGACATTGATTTGAGTAGCATGGTTGCATGCTGCTCCTTGGCACATTCTATCAAGAGTTTTCCATTTTTAAGTTTTTTAATAGCTTTGGGCTCACCGGCTAAGCCGGTTATACCTTTAGCTATTAAAAATGGCGAAACTTTGGATAGGTCTGTAGAGGGACTCTGAATTAAGAGAAACCTCGGCCATGTCTTTTGTATTTTTTTATTTGTAGTAAATAAGTCAGAAACGTCACCAGAATTGCGACGTTTCTGTTTACTATTTGCTTTAATTGGTGTGGGGGGAATTGGTGGATCCATGAAATGAATTTTGATTGATTCACCCCTCGTCGTCCCCCAGGTTACTTCCCTGCCTACTAAGGGGAGGACTAGCACGGATAACCTGTGCGTGGCCTCAGGGCTCGACGAGGGGTATACTGAAGCCAGAAGTAAAAAATACATTCCAACCGGATTGACCCAAGCCGCCGCTCTGTAGAATGTACTAAGGACACAAAGGTAGGCAATTGCTGAGTAAATAAACAACAGAGCATTGGATAAAAAAGGGTACATTCTACAGGGCTAAAACGACCAAAGCCGATTGATCAGAGTGGGCCACTCTGACCTCCCGTCTAGGTGAACCATGGGCCAAAGTAATGTGTTGCAAAGAAAGGGCTCGCAAGCCAAATCCCCACGCAATTACCAGGATTACACTCTCCACCGACACGGGTCGCAACGCACGGCAAACACGTTGTCCCATTACAGGAATCCTAGTCGCCTCTTACGACACGCAGGAAATACGAAGGGTATATTCTTATCACCCCCTACACCCCAGGGGGGATAATTAAGTGAGAGTGATGAAACTTTGTAAGCAAAGCGATAAGCAATTTGATTGGCCGATACTTCGGAACACAATAAAAACCCCTTCTTATTAAGCAACTTGATTGGTTGATGCTTTGGGACACGATAACTTTAGCTCTAGTTAAGTGAGAGTGTTTAAACTTGGTGTATAGTCTCATTACATCAATCCCTATACGATGTTCGATAATGAGCATGTTCTGCTCAGGGTAAGCAAAGCGATAAGTCGTGACTTTTGAGCACAATAACACTCATTCTAAGTGAGGTAGGGTGTTCAAACTGATAGAGAGTGGTAAAACTGTGTATAGTTTGATTGCTCATGCTTTTGAAAAAAATAAATGTGCGATTAATTAATATGTGTTATCTATTTATTTTGGGATTTTGGCGGGAAACATCAGCCTCACTGTTGGCTTGTACAGTGTTTCCGGTCACTGCTAAAAGCTGCATACGAATTGTACCACATGATCTTCGATTACCGCCATTGAAGTGAGAGCACGCGCGTAATGGCTAATCGGACCGGGCCTTCGATATTGAAAACAAATGACCCAGTTTGTGTCGATGGAGGTTAAATAGAAAAGGTCTGTACATTACCATGTTTTTATTAAGTATAGAATGATTAAAAACAAGGGAATATACGAGCGTTTTATATGTCTAGTGATATTCAATTATTTTTTTAAGTTGTCGTATATCCTGTCAAAGTCTTATATAACAACTTTTCGTCTTTAACGGAATTAGGAGTGACTTGAAATTAGACCGTGTATCTGTTATCGCTCGTTACTTTAGTCAACGATAACTCCTATTCTCCATTTATAACGTCACTTCCGTTTCTTCAAACCTATCGTATCAATGATCTATGAGTTAAAATTATATTTGGAATATGTTCGAATTTTGTCTAATGGTTTGGCTTGTTCGTACTTGGTTTTATTTTATTTAACCAGTTGTATCACATATTTGATAATGGCACCAATATTTTCCTTTTAAGTACATGTAGATATAATATTATTCCCTGAATCCATATAAAACAGTGTTGTTGTTCGGTTTATTCGTTTTACTTATATCAAACGATTTAAACACAAGCTATCTTGAATAACAAATATAATGTTACCACTGTTTGTCGTGTATTTTGTACACGAGGACCAGTTCATTTGCTAATTACACTATTTTGCTTGAATACACTATTTTGCCTATAACGTTTTAAGTACTTCGAATTCTGTCTTATGGTTTGGATTGTTCGTACTTGGTTTTTTTTTAAATTTTATAGCAAGCAATATAACTGGTACACTGTGAGATGACCACGGGTGTATATATATAGCTCATAACAAGTCGAGATACAAACTGATCAAAAGTTAATTTGCCATAGGCAACTATTGGAGGTAAGAATACAAAATTCAACATATCTGATTAGTTTATCATATGGCAGTGTCATGATTAGGGTGAGTTATTTTTCCCTTATTCTTTCGATGTGAACTCATCACTGTCCTTGCATTCCTTGAATTGTAAATCTAAATATGTAATTTACGTATTAATATGTAATGGTTGTAATGGCACGTACATTGGAAAAATTACTGATCCGCTGAATTTACGATTTAACCAACATCGTTCTAATATAAAACTCGCAAGAAATAGTCTTACCGGTGAGCGTACATTTGGATATTTGTGGTAAAGGTCAATTCAAGATTTTCCCATTGTACAATCTCAACATGAGTGATAATGACCTCTAGGAAACAAAAGAAAGCAACTGTATCGCTAAATATAACCCAGTTTTGAATGCTTGCGATATTACACATTTTTGCCTATACCGTTTTTAGGACTTCGAATTTTGTCTAATGGTTTGGATTGTTCGTACTTGGTTTTATTTTATTTTAATTATGTTTGATGATTAGTTAATGTTATTTCATTTTGGTCTTTATATTTTACATAGCCGTGACGTAACGTTACTGTAACCGCATAATAACGCATTAAAATGGCCTTATGATAACGATTAAAGTACTAGCAAAAATTTTAATTTTTAGTTTTTTTTCTCTACTGTTTTTATTTTACTTATATATAAATATTGTGACCGTTATCCAGTTTTTGACACTCGTTTATGAAAAGTATAATTTGATGTATTTATCTGATTCATCGACATCACTGCTGGAATTAGCAACAGTCCCAGAAAATATTACCATGACAACTGTACCTGTTTCACAGTCCCAGAAACCGTTACCACGACAACTGTATATATTTAAGTCCCAGAAACCGTAACCATGACATCTGTATCTGTTCCACATTTTAATTGCAGTTCCATTGTATAATCTAAAGAAAATGATCAGTAAATACAAGGTGGGCAAAAATCCAAATTTCTATTTTTATTTCGGAACCCATTAATATATCGGGAACCCTACCTGTGATTCCGGTGTTCGATCCTGGCGTTTTCCGGTGTCCCCCTCCGACCCTCTTGTAAGTGATACAAACCAGACGAAAGTATAAAACTCCGAAACGAAACGTAGATTTGTTTATTAATCAGAGTAGGTAGCAGGAATGATTGCATATTTTGGGTTGTTTAGAAATGGGCGGTTGGATGTCCAAATGGTAAAGCAGGTGCAATAAGCATGTCATTGAGACATCTGGCGTGGTTTCGAATTCCTAGTGTTACGTGACACGGAGTTGGGTCGCCAGTCCAACCTTGTGGGTTTTCTCCGGGTCCTCCCACTGCTAAAGCCCCGTACGAGCGAGCGAATTATCGAAATAAAATTAAACCATTATGTAAGTCCCGAAATGACCTAGTTTGTGTCGAGTGGACGTTACCCCCTCTCTCTCTCTCTCTCTTTCTCTCTTGTCTAGAAATTATTCTATTATAAATGTCGTATTTCTGGTTTTCAGTTAAAGGTTGGAATCCTTGTATCCATTTCTATTACCATACTTTACCTATTCTTCTATGGGAAATCTTTTACCAGAGAGTCAAATTTGTTTGATAGTGAGTCAAGGTTGTCCGTGGATGGATTAAAGCATAAGTACTTTGTTTATTCCTGTAGACGAGGAATGGTGTTTGGCGGATGGGGAGACAGACAGAAGGGTATTATAGCCGTATATTTGATGGCCAATGCCACAAACAGTCAATTCAGGATCGAAATAGAAAAACCATGTGACTTTACATCAGCCTATCAACCCAAATCTTTTAACTGGATTTTAAACAAGGATGAATTTAGAAAAAGCTCAAATGAAACACGACGCTTTATAGACGGACAGGGAAGAAAATTGAGAGATAAATTCACAAAAGACAATATAACTAAATATTTTCCAAAAGTCGTTTCATACCTGACGATTAATAGTGAATTTAGTCATTATATCCGTCAGAATAAATTATACAGCAAAAATCTGGCCTGGTTGAAACACCTGACTATGGCAGAGACCTTTGCTACAATATAGCGAGACGTAATGGTGCTCTCTCCGGAATTACAAAAAAGGTACGAGCAGTTCGTGGCAACAAGAGTGGCTGGTAAGAAATTAGTCTGTGCCCAAATACGAATACGATAACCCAAGGATGAATCTTGCCAAGATCTCCCAGGTATGGAATCTATTCCTGAAATATAAAGACCCCGAAAAATACAGAATATTTCTGACTACGGATAATCAGAAAGTCCGAACAGAGGCAAACAAACTTTTTCCAGGGATGTTCATCGAAACCGATGGTCCCCTTGGACATGTTGATAAAGGGCCGGAAACGGAAAAAACGTGCCGCGCGTTCGAGAAGGTGATTTTGGATCAACATATATTAAGTACATGTGACGTCCTGGTTACTAGTTGGAGTGGCATAGGGCGACATGCAGCTTTTGTACGAGGAAAGGAAACTGGTCTTTATTGTTTGATAAAGGACAGAGACCTAAGTCCGTGTAACTTTAATAGTAGTTTGTTTCAACCAAGTAATTGGTAATCAAACTAATAAATTCACTTATTGACACCACATATTATATTCTAGGACAACGTGAATAGGTTTATAAATTATATTCTAGGAGTTGTATTAAAGCAAAAAAGGTGGATTTAAAGCGGAATGCTTTAAATAGCGTTAATACTATTGACTATATATGTATTTGCAGAATGCATTAAACTAAAACCAGATTAACTTAAACTTATTTGAACACTTTACTAATAAAACTGGCATGACCGCCATTTTAAGAAAGACAAATGAAATATAATTGTAAACGATTGATTGGAATTCGAGTCAGCCACCTAAATTGGGCTATATAAGACCACTTTGAGGTTGCTTTGCTCACCGGCTGCAATAGCAGGAAAACGTGTTTGCAGCCGTCAAATATTCCATAATTTGCTTGGGGGGATACAAGGTCGTTGCTGTCTTTAAACCCGAACATTTTCTGCCCCTAACTGTCATCGAGCGCCTACGTCTGTGATTGGAATGTCTATTTCGCCTGAGCAAGAACGCAAAATACAACATGTTTCAGCATCTCCAAAAATTTTGCAATGCCGAGAGGAGTAGGTAAGAGAATTTGGTGTCCTCATGGTTGGTTGTCAGTTCTATGATATTCTCGACACTTTCAATACTAATATTGATATTTTTTGATCCAATCAAGATTAGTATTGAAAAACTCGGCCTGCGGTAATGACTATCTTTTTAAGAAAATCCCAACTTTCTAACAATGTTTAGAGAGTTAGGATGACGCAACTGTACGGCGAAAACTGACTTACATCAGTAGAAGACACTAGAAAAAAGAACTTCTGGAGAAATTTTGAAGGATATATTATGCGAGCTGGTGATCAGTCATCAAGAAGATATCTATCCTGCTCATATTATAAAAATAAACTAATATGTGTTTTTTATGTACATTTCCAGATCTCTCGAAAAGTACCATTACAATTCAATATTTTTAATGACGAAAAGGTCGAGAAAACACTGTTCAAGTCTAATTGTAACCAAGTGTTTTTTTGTCCCCAAAAATACATCTACACCCCCCTTCATATACAATGGCAATCTTAAACACATATTTAGAGATATACAGTGGAATTAAAAAGTAATGTTCTACCAAGCTCTGAGAAAATCATTTTTTTAAATCAACGTGAACTCATTTCCCGCCATTTTTAACCTCTACCTCTCCACACACGAACACCTGCTACCCCCACCCCACAAATCAAACAGATGTCCAGGGGCATCATAAAGAGTTATTTAGAGATGGGCAGTCCTAAAAATGTTATTTTGTTTTAGTATATAGCATGATCATCATTTATGTTAACATAATTCCCCCCCCCAATCCACACTTATTTATAGATAAGCAATCCCAGATTCATTTATTTATTTATTTTTTTTTGGGGGGGGGGGGTCTAGAGTGCCGCGCTTCGACCTCTAGCTGGCCAGCCAGCTCTAGCTTGCGGCTGTGGTTTTGAGCCCTTGTGTGAGCATATGTGGCATGGCGATAGAGGCTCCTTCTCAACCTCGTGGGTTGCTAAAGTCCCCTACGTGCAAGCGAATTATTGAAATAAAACTAAAACCATATGTTAGTCCCGATATGACCTAGTTGTGTTGAGTGAACGTTAAACCCCATTTCTCTCTCTCTTCCTAGAAATTTTTATTACATTAATATATTATGACAGCCCCACACCCCAATCCCATACATACACCCATTGTAGACATTTGACCCTCAAACGCCTGATCACCCTTCGTCTGTCCTGCGTGTCGTAAGAGGTGACTAAAAGGATCCCTGTAATGGGGCAACGTGTTTGCCGTGCGTTGCGACCCGTGTCGGTGGAGAGTGGAATCCTGGTAATTGAGTGGGGATTTGGCTTGCGAGCCCTTTTTCTACAACACATTACTTCGGCCCATGGTTCACCTAGAAGGGAGGTCAGAGTGGCCCACTCTGATCAATCGGCTTTGGTCGTTTCAGCTCTGTAGAATGTACCCTTTCCACGTTTAATGCTCTGTTGTCTTTTCACTCAGCATATCACCTACCTTTGTGTCCTTAGAACATTCTACAGAGCGGCGGCTTGGGTCAATCAGGTTGGAGTAATATCATTACTTTCTGGCTTGAGTATACCCCTCGTCGAGCCCTGAGGCCACGCACAGGGAAGTAACCTGGGGGACGACGAGGGGTGAATCAAAAAAAAATATATTTCATGGATTCCCCAATTCCCCCCACACCAATTAAAAAACGAAAACATAATAAGAAACGTCCTAATACAGAGGACGTTTCTGAATTATTTAATTCAAAAAACAAAATTTCAAAGGCATGGCCGAGGTTCCTCTTAATTGACAGTCCCTCTACAGACCTCTCTAAAGTTTCACCATTTTTAATAACCAAGGGCATTGCTGGCTTGGCCGGTGAGCCCAAGGCTATTAAAAAACTTAAAAATGAAACAATCTTGATAGAATGTGCCAAGGAGCAGCATGCTACCATGCTGCTTATATCAACATTATTGGCAGACATCCCCATCAAGGTGTCTCCACACAGGTCACTCAATTCAAGTAGAGGAGTAATCCGACGTCGGGACCTTGAAGGCAGCAGTGAGGATGAAATGGTGTAGTACCTTTCATCTCAAGGCGTCTCACGTTAGAATTAGTGTACGCCGAGGAGATAAGGTGTTTGCTACAAGCACATACATCCTCACTTTCGATCGTCCCGAAATACCAAAGACTCTCAAGGCAGGTTATCTAAATATACCTGTTGATTCGTATATTTCCAACCCTCTTCGCTGTTACAAATGCCAAAAGTTTGGACACAGCAAAACCGTCTGCAGAGATAAAGACACCTGCGCTCGCTGTGGTCAGGCGGATTTCTGTTGCGTTAATTGCAAGGGTAAGCACTTTGCTTACTCTCGCGAATTCAGCAGGTTATGTCTGAACGCAAAATATCATACTTTGATGCTAAAAAGCAAGTAGACCTTTCTACACTTTTCCCATTGCACCACAAGGGAAATCCTACTCAAGTGTAGCCAAGGGATCTACTAAAACAATTGCTGTTCAGACAAGAGTTAACCTGGCATGAAAAAGAGGACATGCCTAAAGTATTACCGGATCATTATACAGGGGTATCGAGCTTTTCTCAAACCAAAGAGGAGAGCTCGATCGAAACTATCATTCCTTTGACTGGCGAGGGTGCATCTTCCTTGCCTCAATCTGAAGTTGTTGCGATCATTCCCAACACTTCCTCCCAAAACGGCAAGGAGTCATCTCCCTCGCCACCCCTTGAAGATGCTATCCCTGAATCCAGTTCTACTGGGTCAGGATCGCAGTCAAAGGGTAATACCTCATCCAAGAAAGACAAATTAGGAAAGTTTCGAGAGGGAGGGAAAAGGGGTTCAAAAGACCCTATCTCCCTATATATTAGATTAGGGGATGATCTGATGGACGATATTGCCATCGAGCGGGTCCATATGGGCCCACATGGTAAGCCGCTAAAAAATAAAATTCCCTGACAATGGCTAATTCCATTATTCAATGGAATTGTCGTGGTTTAAAACCAAATTTTAATGAAGTCCAATAATAATTCAAAAGCACAATCCTTTAGCTATTTGTTTGCAAGAAACATTTTTACGGAATTCTGACTTTACATATTCCTATAACACTCTGCTCTGTATATCTTCCACCACTTGATGACCTCGTTACACAACTCCCTCTCCCGTTTATAATTACGGGAGATTTCAATGGTCATCATTCACTCTGGGGCAGTCCAGATGATAACAACAGATGTAAACAAATAGCGGACTTCATTAACATTAATAATTTGTGTTTATTAAATGACGACTCACCTACTTATCTACATCCTGCCACAGCTTTTTTTTCTTCCCTCGATCTCATCATTTGCTCTCCGGTCCTATTTCAGGATTTTACATGGAGAGTAAATGAAGATCTATGTGGCAGTGACCACTTTCCTATCTTGATTGATAATAATGGTCCCTCTCCGGTCGAAAGACCCCAGAGGTGGAAGTTGCATAAAGCTGATTGGGCTCTTTTTGAATCTTTGTGTCTCTTCTCTTTTGATGCAAAAGAGTTAGAAGATACAGATGAACCCATGGCTTTATTCACTTCAATTCTTCAAAATGTAGCTGAGCAGGCGATTCCAAAAACCACGACAGAGCCAAAACGTTTCAAAAAACCATGGTTTAACGACGATTGCAAATCTTTTCTAAAAGAGCGTGATCGTATTTTGAGACGACTAAAGAACTATCCTTACATGGAGAATATTGCGGCATACCAGATGGTCCGGGTGAAGGCCCGTAAAACCATACGCCAAGCAAAGAAGTCTTCATGGCAAGGTTACGTCTCTAGGATCAATTCCCGTACCACTTCCAAAACAGTATGGGACAGGATTCGTAGGATTGAAGGTAAAAGTAGTGCATTATCAGTTAACCACCTAAATATTGATAATACCACCTTAACAACATTTCCTGATATTGCTAATACTCTAGCCAGCACATTTTCATTCAATTCATCATCCAATTTCTTCTCTGATGCCTTTCGGCGTATTAAAGATCAACAGGAGAAAAGGCGACTTAATTTCAAGTCCCGTAATGATGAATGCTATAATGATCGTTTTTCCATTGTCAACATCCGGGATTCGTTAAAGCGAGCCCGGGATATTGCAACTGGTCCAGATGAAATACACTACCATATTTTAAAACATTTTCCTTTTTCAACACTACTAATCTTACTAGATCTTTTTAACCGGATTTGGGTTGATGGAAATTTCCCCCCCTTCGTGGCATGAAGCCACAATAATTCCCATCCCTAAACTGGGAAAAGATCATACGAATCCTACCAACTATCGTCCGATCGCTTTAACTAGCTGTATATGCAAAACCACGGAGAGATTGATCAATCGAAGGCTTGTTTGGTACCTTGAGTCCAACAATCTCATTACAGACCTCCAAATGTGAATTTCGGTCCCAAAGGAGCACTCTTGATCATCTCGTTCGATTTGAAACGTTCGTCAGGGACGCTTTCATCCAGAAACAACATTTAGTTGCAAAAATGTTTGATCTGGAGAAAGCTTATGATACTACATGGAAACATGGTATCATGTGCGACCTCCATAACCTCGACCTACAAGGTCGCTTACCTCTCTTTATTAAAAATTTCCTGGAAGATAGGTCATTTAAGGTACGACTTGGATCAGTCTTCTCTGGCCCATTTCCTCCGGAAATGGGAGTTCCCATGGAAGCATATTATCTCCTACACTTTTTGCGATAAAAATTAATACAATCCCAGCGTGCCTTAAACCAGGTACAAACGGGGCTCTCTATGTTGTGCTATGGTTCTACAGACATGCGGATAATCGAACGTAAGTTGCAGCTTTGTTTGAATTCACTTCAAAATGGGCAACCGAAAATGGATTTCGTTTTTCGAAATCCAAGACTGTCGGCATGCATTTCTGTCAGAAACGAGGTTTACATCCAGATCCAGAACTCTTCTTGGATGGCAATCGCCTTCCAGTTGTGGATGAAACCAAATTTCTGGGGCTGATATTTGATAAGAAATTATCATTTATTCCCCACATTAAAAACCTTAAAAGAAATGTCTGAAAGTCCTCAACATATTGAGAGTCTTATCAAATACTGACTGGGGAGCAGACCGTAAGGTCTTGCTCAGATTATATCGAGCTTTAATAAGATCAAAGCTCGATTATGGGTGTATGGGTCTGCCCGCAAGTCTTATCTCAAAGAGCTCGACACCATACACAACCAAGGACTTAGAATCAGTTTAGGAGCATTTCGTACATCTCCAGTGGACAGTTTATACGTCGAGGCGAACGAGCCCTCGTTGCACAACCGACGTTATAAACTGGCCCTGCAGTATGCTACGAAAATTGCATCACTTTCGAATCACATTTCATTTAACACCATATTTAGACCTTTTCATGAGCATTTGTATTTGGTGAAGACCAAAGTTATTCCACCTTTCGGTATTCGCATACATCCCCTTTTGTCCGAGGCTGGTATCAGTCTTGACAGTATTGCAAATACCCCTTTCTTTGATACTCCACCGTGGGCTATATCTCTCCCAAAGATCAATTTCGATCTTACTCAACATAAAAAGAGAGATACTAGATCTACGGTGTTCCAATCTCTATTTAGAGAGTTCAGGTCTAAGTATGGTGATTATGCTCCTGTTTACACAGATGGTTCTAAAGATGGTGATCGGGTAGCTTCGGCTACCGTGACGCCAGCTTAGACCATTTCTATGTATCTTCCACCTGCTGTTTCAATATTTACAGCTGAACTCCAGGCCATTCTTCAGGCCTTGGAGTTCATCGAATCCTCTACATCTTTAAACCATATCATCTTTACTGAGGGGACGTCAAAACCCATCTCTCCCTCTCTTCTCTCTCTCGCCTTAGAAGAACAGCTCAATTTTTTTACTGATAAACAGATGCTATGTGCATGGAAGCAAAGTAACTTAAAACGATAGTCGGTACAAAGTGATTTTAATTATAGTTGAACCGATTATAGTTTTAACTATACTCCTTTATATAACAATCATACTTATATTTCTAAATATATTGACAGGCTTATTATGTTTAAATAATTAATATTCTAACCCTAATTGATTAGTACATAGACGGCACAGCACCAGATTACATATGTAATAATAAAACAACGTACAAACAATTAAACGCAATTCAAAGTCCTAATGTAATAATAAAATAAAATCAAGTACAAACCAATCAAACATTAAACACAATTCAAATCCTAAAAAATGGTATACGCAATCTAGTGTAATCAGCAAATGGACTGTTCATCGTGTAAACAATACATGACACACATTGTTAACGGGCGTCCAGAAGTGTAAGCTTACCCTGTCTGACTGTATACCCGTTATAGCAGCATCCAAACCATGGACGAAATCTCGATAAAATAGCGTAATTGGACCCTGTAGATCTGCCGATGGCTTGGATACAGCTTAGATTTAAACTATCGTCCATTTAAAATTAAACCAAAATTGCAGGCTAAGCTAACGTTAATCGTTAGTCACTAACGTCACCACCGGTTACCGTCGATGAAAACCCGTCGAGCGTTGGTATCGTATCCATTGAGATTGTTACTTGATAATCCTAAATATGTTGGCGGATATATTGTCTGTCAATAAAACAATCGGCAATTCTCGTAGACAATGCGGACGAAATTTTTAGTATTTTCTTTTTTTATCATCTTTGGAATTATTATAGCAATAATGACCAACTTTATTAAGCTAAAAAACTAATATTCTGTACAACGTTATTTTAATTATTGTGGGATAGAAAAGAGAGAGAGAGATAGAGAGATGGGGTTTAACGTCAACTCGACATAAACTAGGTCACGTCAATGACAGGCTTTATGACACAGCGCCCCTTGATAAAATAGAGTTAATATAAGTAAATACTCCGTTATAGAACAATCAGACTTATAATTCCAAATATATTGTCTGCTCGATATTGATTTTCCTCATATTTTTAAAATACACTCTAGGCTAGTCGAAATATTTTAAACTTGGTATTACAATTTATAGTCACAAGAAAATTAAAATAGCACATCCCTAGCTTCAATTATTTTTAAATGAAACCTATTTTGTAGCATAGTAATAGATCTTTCCAAAAAAAATCCATTTTACAGTATCTTTTCAAATCCTGATCGTTTGCATCGAAACACAGTTTGGTAACCATGAGCAATGCTTCCTGCAATTTCTGATTAGAAAAGTCCTCCGTGAGAGCAGTCTCACAAATGCCACTTTGAGAAAGGTTGGTTAGGTCTTAACACACTGGTCAGAACTAATTAACCTTTCTCAAAGTGGCATTAAGGAGACTGCTCTCACGGAGGGCTTTTCTGACAAGGAACTGCGGGAAGCACGGCTCAGTTGGCAACTTCCACATCATCAGACTTAAAAATATTGTATAGCATGTATTTCAAAGCATTGTACTTCAAGTTGTTGAAAGCAATGCTGCGAAGACCTTCAGATTGCAGTTTGATTCTCCGAATCATGTCAAAGATGTACTTCTACTGGTTTTGAAACTTCTCGTCCTTATTAATCTCAAACCGGATTAATCTCTAGACGGAAAGAGCCTTTAACCCAAAGACTCATAAGTCTTATCGCCAAATACAACCACCTTACATGGATTATTTGACCAATTTTCCAGGCTGCAAATTGTGGGTTTATCCCACCCCTTGATATCCCAAGAACATACTCCAAGAGAAGTCTTTGGTCACAGAAGACTCCAAGAGCTGGTCACAGAAGACTCCAAGAGCTGACCACAGAATCTGTTTGGCAGCTTACTGTTTTGTATAAAATAACTATATGATCGATGATTTACTCCCAGTCTGTAGGACGTTAAACCCCATTTGTTAAGCGACATTTTCTTTCACTGGTGTTAGGTAACCTGAAAATGATTGAGTTTATTTTTATACATCTTTTCATGTGGACGTATATGGTCATCGCCCCTGTCCGTCCGTCCGCCCACAATTGTTTGTGAACACTCAACAGGTCACAATTTTTATCAAATTTTGATGAAACTTGAAATGTAGGTTTATCACCTTCAGATCTCAGTTCCTTTCGATATCGGCATGTATCGGATAGTAACTTCATGGATTATGCCCGCTGACTGCACAAAAAATCACGTTTTTAGTTTGTGAACACTGTAAGAGGTCACAATTTTTAACCAAATTTGGTGAAACTTGAAATGCATATTTATAACCGAAAGATCTTGGTTCCTGTCGATATTTGCGCATATCGAATATCGTAACTTCCTGGATTATAGTACCTGGTTATACGAAAAATCACTATGGTTAGGGTGCTCGCGCTGTATCGTAAAGCCTGCCACTGAATCAATTGGCGTGGTTTTGAATCCCCGGTTGTACGTGGCAAGGGGTAGGGTTTTCTACAGGTCTTCTGGTTTCCTCCAACTACTAAAGACCCATATGCGCAAGCGAAGTATTTAAAAAAAATTAAATCCAGAAATGACCTAGTTGTGTCGAGTTTACGTTAAACCCCATTTTTCTCTCTCTCTTTCTCTCTCTCTCTTATTCTGTATTATTAATTTTGTCACTTTTTTTCTAAAATTAACTACGGAACATCGACAAGAAGAACCATCAGTAATGCGGAGTACTGTTAGGAAATACAATTACACAAAACCGGGGTTTGACGTCTACTCGACCCATACTAGGTCACCTCGGGATTAACAAAATGTTTTACAATAATTCGCTTATGCGTTTGGGGAGGGGATAATCGTGGGTGGGAACCGGAGGACCCGGATAAAATCCACTTGGTTTGACAGATTACTCTGTTTCTACTCACGTTGAAGCTGGGAATCCAAGTCACGCAACTTGTTGACCGATCTTTTTTTACGTTACACCCCAATACATCCACCAACCACCCCAACATTTCGATTATTTCAGTGGTATAGTGCGATGGCAAGGACACTAAGATAGCTTCACCTCTTCAACACAACTCATAAGTTATTTTGAGACTAACCAATAGTATTATTTAATTGTCCATAGTTACTTCCCCTATGTCACAAAGATGTTTTATGGGCCCCATGTTCGGACACCGACGTTTCTATCTACTCTACGGATTCCAACCCGTTTTTCCATACAGTCGTATGTACGTGTTAGCTATACATGAGGGAACCGAACAGCAACAACCGAGGGGGTTCTTTTTGTTACAAGCCGGGACACCCACCCTGGGCATCTTCTTGGTACAAGACAGGACATCAACACTGAGCACCCAGTTTGCGGTTCCTAACTGCATCTCCCGCCCGAAAGATAATCTACCCCTGTGGGTCCTGCACATTCCACCCCAAACATAATCTGACCCCGTGGGTGCTGCACATTCCACCCCAAACATAATCTACCCCTGTGGGTCCTGCACATCCCCCCCCCAAACATAATCTGACCCCGTGGGTGCTGCACCTTCCGCCCCAAAGATACTACTAGTCCCTGTGGGTGCTGCACATAATCTGACCCCGTGGGTGCTGCACCTTCCGCCCCAACGATACTACTAGTTCATGTTGGTGCTGCACCTCCCGCCCGAAAGATAATCTGACCCCATGGGTGCTGCACCTTCCGCCCCTAAGATACTACTAGTCCCTTTGGGTGCTGCACATATTCCACCTCAGAGATAATCTGACCCCGTGGGTGCTGCACCTTCCGCCCCAACGATACTACTAGTTCATGTGGGTGCTGCACCTCCCGCCCGAAAGATAATCTACCCCTGTGGGTGCTGCACCTCCCGCCCGAAAGATAATCTGACCCCATGGGTGCTGCACCTTCCGCCCCTAAGATACTACTAGTTCATGTGGGTGCTGCACCTCCCACCCGAAAGATAATCTGACCCCGAGGGTCCTGCACATTCCACCCAAACATAATCTGACCCCATGGGTGCTGCACCTACCGCCCCAAAGATACTACTAGTTCCCGTGGGTGCTACATCTGCCACCGTGGATGCTGCCACTGTGGATGTTCATTTCCTTCTGCCTTTATATGATCGTCGTATCCAACAAGTAGAATACTGTTTTGTAATGCGGTCCTCATCTGGTTCACAACTGTTGTACGCAAAAAGACCAATTAAACCCTTTCAATTTTATTAAATACAAGCAGATTGTATACTTCTTAAAGCTCTCGAAGTGTTCGATCCCTTCCGAGAAAGTTCATCCAGATTTACCGGCGTGGTTTCCCCCTCTTAGAGTTGCAGGACGGAGGGTCTGACAAGGACAGCTGTCTATTCGTTCGGATGGTACGTTAAACTGATGTACCGTGTACACATTGGCATGCACGTAAAATATCCCTTGACAGTTGGAATTCGATATAAGAGAAGGCCGTAGTGCCGCTTTCCAGGCTAAATTTCCCTCATAACACACTGTATGGTGTATGACCGTCTTCATTAACCCAGTTTAGGAGCAGAACGTTAAACCCCGTTTTATTTCATTTAGCAGATAGACAGTGTTAAAAAAAATTATTTCTTTATTCATGTAAGCGGATGTTCACTTACACTGGCATATCGACCTACAAATAAATGTCGAAGGCTATGGTATCTTGTAACAATAGTAACAGTCACATTAATGCCGCCCATAAATTATTTTTTAAAAAGAATTAACTGGATGGTATATGTAGTAAATAATACCCTACTACGAGGTTGATATTAGAAATAGCCCGAGACCGAAGGTCGAGGGCTATTTCTAATATCGAACCGAGGGTTAGTGGGGTATTATTTGACATACACATTGACATCACTTCAATGACAGAGTGGTCAGCATACCCCCATATAGCAACATAAACGCATCCATATCGTCCCGTGTTGTTTTTAGCATGATGAAGGGCAGGGCAACGTCACTGTTGGAATGAGTATACTAATAGTGAACTGTTGTCCACCACTGCCCATTACACCTGCGTTATTTTAGTCATACATCGACCAGTTCACAAGTAAAATGCTGTCAATGACTGATTCAGACGAAGTATATTTTTCGATATGGATGTTGGAAATCCAGCGCTGTATTTCGATATTTCGGATGTAGGGGTAAATCGATCTGAAAATGACAAACGTTTTCATGTTGTCAAAGAGGAAACGGTTTTAAACGTTGCAAATAACGCTGTACCAAAATATATTCTAAGGCGTAATAAAGGGGCTTTTAATGCTTTTTAAGCATGGTTGATGTGGCAAAACAATCAACATAATGACGAAGAAAGGAAAATAACTAAAGATCTTGAACACATGGACAATAGTGATTTAAACTTTTGGTTAAAACACTTCGTGGTTGAAGTTAGAAAAAAGGACGGCGAGAAATACCCTATGAATTCAATATTCAGTTTGGTAATGGGATTGATGTCTTATTTACGTCTTAAATGTAAGAAAAACTTGGATATTTTTCACTACGTAAAGGTAAGAATGGTGTCAGTAAGAGTGATGAGGGCAAAAACGTAAAAGACGAGGAAGACACCAGAAAGAATTACGAGACCGAAAAATTTTCAAAACCGCTTTATCTACAAACATCTGCAGAAAATGATTCTAATCCTATTAACTGTACTTTTAACTTTATAACTAAATAGAATTTATTTTTACTGTGTTTGCTTAATATGACGTCATCAGAGGGTGATATGTGATATCGTCCCAGGGATGATATCACATATCACCCTCTGATCACCCAATCCTCGGTACGATATCTCTAGTATCGTTTATGGAACATCAAAGACAAAACACCGTGAAGGTGTGTATATATGTGTTAACACTCTAAGTTACATAGCGATCATCTTATCCAGGTCTGGACAATTTGCCCTTAGTCACAAAATCATTATAAATCGCACAGTGATCAAGTGATACCCAAACCTCAACAATGTGCCTCTAGTCACGAAAACATCATAACGTGTTCAACGATCCATTGAGAGTATTTACCCGATACACGGGAGATAGTAAGGAAAACAATCCACAAGTACGAGAGAGAAAAAGAAATGGTTTTTAACGTCCACTCGACACTCGACTAGGTCATTTCGGGACTAACATATGTTTTTTAAAAAAAATATTTTAATGATACGCTTGTGCGTAGGAGTCTTTTAGCAGTGGAAGGGAACCGGAGGACCCGCAGAAAACCCACGAGGCTGGACAGGCGACCCTACTCCCTGCCAGTACAACCGTGGATTCCACAAGTACAGGGGCCAATTCGGTACCTATTGTAGCCTATAGCACCATAGGACTTATAGCATGGACTTATACCGGTCGCTATATCTGGCGTATAACCCATGCATTCTTTTCTCACTACATATTTTTGAACAGCCCTTGAACGTTTTAAATTTGTACTTGTCTTATTTTGCTTTCCTTTTACGTCGTGAATTCCCTTCTTCTTTAAGACTTGGGTGCTGCACCGTCCGCCCAATGGTTAATATGTCCACTTTCCACACACCATACTTACATCCAAGACGTTTGTCTTCCAGTAGGTAAGACGGTTGTCTTACCAGGAATAACAATTCAACAGACCAGTTCTACGATTAAATTAGCAAACTTTTAATCAACATCTTTCTCATAACCCAACCTTCTGTAAAAGTCTAGTTAGGAAACGGCGACATCATGTCTAGGAACTCAGATGGTGATCTGCCCGGAACTCAAGGATATCTAAAACTTACAAGGCTTGCCAGGGTTTCTTTTATAGGACCCATACCATTATAAACTTCAGAATGCCTCGTTCGGCATTTTTGTCCAAGTTTTTTTTTTATAGGACCCATACCATTATAAACTTCAGAATGCCTCGTTAGGCATTTTTATCCAAACGTGTTGAAATTTTTGCCATAATTTTGCCAGGTTGTAACGTGGTAAAAAAAAAACTGCCAGGCTGTAACGTGGTAAAGAAACTGCCACGTTTGTCTAGGGTTTTAAAATACCATGTTTTTACAACGGGGTATTTTGTCGAGAACTGTACTGGGTAAAAATGGCTCGTTTTCAAGATGATTATAAGCGGTATTTGCTATCAACAAATAGAACCACACAAACAATGTTCAAACCATCACGTGACAAATTTCAGATCTACAAATTAGATAATTTATTGGGACGTGATATGGTTCATTTTTATACTATGGTTTACTATACATGAGTTCTATCGTCAATAACAGAACGAGGGGGTTGGTATGGCCTAGTGGTCTAGAGTGCCGCGCTTCGACCTCTAGCTGACGGCCACATCTGGCTTGCGGCTGTGGTTTCGAGCCCTGGTGTGAGCGTATGTGGCATGGCGATAGGGCGCCTTCTCAACCTCGTGGGTTTCCTCCGGGCACTCCGGTTTCCTCCCACTGCTAAAGACCCCTACGCGCAAGCGAATTATTGAAATAAAAAAAATAACCATGTGTTAGTCCCGAAATGACCTAGTTGTGTCGAGTGGACGTTAAACCCATTTCTCTCTCTCTCTTTATAATAGAACACTATAAGGTCTATTATTGAGTCAACTGGTGTGGATTCGATTCCTTGGTTGTACGTGACAAGGAGTTGGGTCGCCTGTCTAACCCCGCAGATTTACTCGGGGGCTTCCGGTATACTCACACTGCTAACGACCTCTACGCGAATTGATGAAAAACAAATGAACCACTTGTTTCTGTCGTGGGGACGTTAAACCCCATTTCTCTCTCTTAAACAAAACATAACAATGTCACGTGATAATGTTACCTGGGGACGTGAAGGTAGCTCGTTGTTCGTTATTCGCGAATAATGAACAACGAGCTGGTTTGTTGTTCGTTATTGGTTAATAAATCTTCAAAATTTTGGGAAAAAGATTCGAACAGTCTGTTTTTCTACCCGAACAACTAGCAGTTTCATATTGGTGGATTACGAACAACGAGCTGGTTTGTTGTTCGTTATTCACCAGATATGGAATAAGTAACATAATAAAGGCATTTTTAGAGAGAATATGCCGGGAGTGGGTTTTTACACGCCTAATTGGTTAATAACGAACAACGAACCAGCTCGTTGTTCGTTATTCGTTATTCACCAGATATGGAATTAGTAACATAATAAAGGCACTTTTAGAGAGAATATGCCGGGAGTGAGTTTTTATGAGTCTAATGGGTTAATAAATCTCAAAATCTTGGGGAAAAGATTCTAACAGTCTGTTTTTCTACGCGAACAACTAGCAGTTTCATATTGGTGAATAACGAACTACGAGCTGGTTTGTTGTTCGTTATTCACCAGATATGGAATTAGTAACATAATAAAGGCACTTTTAGAGAGAATATGCCGGGAGTGGCCGGTTTTTATGAGTCTAATTGGTTAATAAATCTTCAAAATCTTGGGAAAAAGATTCTAACAGTCTGTTTTTCTACCCGTCAACTAGCAGTTTCATATTGGTGAATAACGAACAACGAGCTGGTTTGTTGTTCGGTATTGGCGAATCGTAAATAAATATACAGTCAATAAAATAGGAGTTTGCAAAAACACTGAATATTTCGAGGACCATATACATATAAACTACAGGTCAAGTGAAATTAGGTGCTCCTTCTTGTAACAAGGTTGAGCTATAAGTGAGGTTTAAAATATAAGCTGAGATGTGGTTATTTTATTGAGTTAAAGTGAGTAGAGTTAAGATTTGTTATTGAAAAGAGACTCCTGATCAGCTTACAGGTGTACTTTAAAGGGACAATACAACAAACACCAAATATACTATAAATAACAATTGTAATAAAGAGACACTAATACAACAAATACCCAATATACAATAAATACAAATATACACTACCACACGATGGTAAACTTTTATAGGGTATTAAGTTACATATCGGTCCTGTTTATATAAGATGGGGTCGCGGTAGCTAAGTGGACAAGACGCTGACTCGCTAGCTTGGTCGTCGGGTGTTTGATCCGTGTATTTGATAAGAAAGTTCATTCAGATTTTACGGCGTTGATCGCCCTTGGCAGTGATGCAGGACAGAGGGACTGAAAATGACAGCTGTCTAGTCATTTGGATGGAACGAAAAGAAAAACCGAGGACCCGTGTACATTAAAGATCCCTTGACAGTTTCAATTCGATTACCAATTAATGTACTTTGATTCTGTTTACGTACATATTTATTTAGATAATCCTTTTCGCCGTGTCCTAGAATATAATTTATAACCCTATTCACTGTGTCCTAGATTATAATATATAACTATTTGATATCATATAATATAATATGTAAACCTATTCACCGTGTCCTATAATATACATGTAATTTATAACCCTATTCATTGTGTCCTAAAATATAATATATAACCATACTCACACTGTCCTAGAATATAATTTATAACCATATTCACCGTCGCCTAGAATATAATATATAACCATATTCACCGTATCCTAGAAAATAATATATAAACCTATTCACCGTGTCCTAGAATATAATTTATTAACCCTATTCACCGTGTCCTAGAATATAATATATAAACCTATTCACGTTGTCCTAGAATATAATATATAAACCTATTCACGTTGTCCTAGAATATAATATATAAACCTATTCACTATGTCCTAGAATATAATCTATAACCCTATTCACCGTGTCCTAGAATATTATATATAAACCTATTCACCGTGTCCTAGAATATAATTTATAAACCTATTCACCGTGTCCTAGATTATAAATTATAAACCTATTTACCGTGTCCTAGAATATAATATATAAACCTATTCACGGTGTCCTATAATATAATCTATAACCCTATTCACCGTGTCCTAGAATATAATTTATTAACCCTATTCACCGTGTCCTAGAATATAATATATAAACCTATTCACGTTGTCCTAGAATATAATATATAAACCTATTCACTATGTCCTAGAATATAATATATAAACCTATTCACGTTGTCCTAGAATATAATATATAAACCTATTCACTATGTCCTAGAATATAATATGTGGTGTCGATTAGTGAATTTATTAGTTTTATTACCAATTACTTGGCTGAAACAAACTACTATTAAAGTTACACGGACTCAGATCTCTGTCCTTTATCAAACAATACAGATCAGTTTCCTTTCCTCGTACAAAAGCCGCATGTCGCCCGATGCCACTCCAACTAGTAACCAGGACGTCACATGTACTTAATATATGTTGATCCAAAATCACCTTCTCGAACGCGCGGCACGTTTTTTCCGTTTCCGGCCCTTTATCAACATGTCCAAGGGGACCATCAGTTTCGATGAACATCCCTGGAAAAAGTTTGTTTGCCTCTGTTCGGACTTTCTGATTATCCGTAGTCAGAAATATTCTGTATTTTTCGGGGTCTTTATATTTCAGGAATAAATTCCATACCTGGGAGATCTTGGCAAGATACATCACTGGGTAATCGTCGCGAAAATCGGCATTATTCGGATCCCGACCTATTCGTATTTGGGCACAGACTAATTTCTTACCAGCCACTCTTGTTGCCACGAACTGCTGGTACCGTTTTTGTAATTCCGGAGAGAGCACCATTACGTCTCGCCATATTGTAGCAAAGGTCTCTGCCATAGTCAGGTGTTTCAACCAGGCCAGATTTTTGCTGTATAATTTATTCTGACGGATATAATGACTAAATTCACTATTAATCGTCAGGTATGAAACGACCTTTGGAAAATATTTAGTTATATTGTCTTTTGTGAATTTATCTCTCAATGTTCTCCCCTGTCTATCTAGAAGGTGTCGTGTTTCACTTGAGCTTTTTCTAAATTCATCCTTGTTTAAAATCCAGTTAAAGGATTTTGGTTGATAGGCTGATGTAAAGTCACATGGTTTTTCTATTTCAATCCTGAATTGACTGTTTGTGGCATTGGCCATCAAATATACGGCTATAATACCCTTCTGTCTGTCTCCCCATCCGCCACACACCATTCCTCGTCTACAAGAATAAACAAAGTACTTATGCTTTAATCCATCTACGGACAACCTTGACTCACTATCAAACAAATTTGACTCTCTGGTAAAAGATTTCCCATAGTAGAATAGGTAAAGTATGGTAATAGAAATGGATAAAAGGATGCCAACCTTTAACTGAAAACCAGAAATACGACATTTATATTAGAATAATTTCTAGACAAGAGATAAAGCGAGAGAGAGGGGGGGGGGGGGGTAACGTCCACTCGACACAAACTAGGTCATTTCGGGACTTACATAATGGTTTAATTTTCTTTCGATAATTCGCTCGCGCGTAGGGGGCTTTAGCAGTAGGAGGAAACCGGAGGACCCGGAGAAAACCCACGAGGTTGGACTGGCGACCCAACTCCGTGTCACGTAACACTAGGAATTCGAAACCACGCCAGATGTCTCAATGGCATGCTTATTGCACCTGCTTTACCATTTGGGCATCCAACCGCCCATTTCTAAACAACCCAAAATATGCAACCATCCCTGCTACCTACTCTGATTTATAAACAAATCTACGTTTCGTTTCGGAGTTTTATACTTTCGTCTGGTTTGTATCACTTACAAGAGGGTCGGAGGGGGACACCGGAAAACGCCAGGATCGAACACCGGAATCACAGGTAGGGTTCCCGATATATTAATGGGTTCCGAAATAAAAATAGAGATTTGGATTTTTGCCCACCTTGAATTTACTGATCATTTTCTTTAGATTATACAATGGAGCTGCAATTAAAATGTGAAATAGATACAGTTGTCATGGTTACGGTTTCTGGGACTGTGAAATATATACAGTTGTCGTGGTAACGGTTTCTGGGACTGTGAAACAGATACAGTTGTCATGGTAATATTTCCCAGCAGTGATGTCGATGTATCAGATAAATACATCAAATTATACTTTTCATAAACGAGTGTCAAAAACTGGATAACGATCACAATATTTATATATAAGTAAAATAAAAACAGTAGAGAAAAAAAACTAAAAATTAAAATTTTTGCTAGTACTTTAATCGTTATCATCAGGCCATTTTAATGCGTTATTATGCGGTTACAGTAACGTTACGTCATGGCTATGTAAAATATAAAGACCAAAATGAAATAACATTAATTAATCATCAAACATAATTAAAATAATCACCCCTTAGCATTCAAAACTGGGTTATATTTAGCGATACAGTTGCTTTCATTTGTCTCCAATAGGTCATTATCACTAATGTTGAGATTGTACAATGGGAAAATCTTGAATTGACCTTTACCACAAATATCCAAATGTACGCTCACCGGTAAGACTCTATTTCTTGCGAGTTTTATATTAGAACGATGTTGGTTAAATCGTAAATTCAACGTTTCAGTAGTTTTTCCAATGTACGTGCCATTACAACCATTACATATTAATACGTAAATTACATATTTAGATTTACAATTCAAGGAATGCAAGGACAGTGATGAGTTCACATCGAAAGAATAAGGGAAAAAAACTCACCCTAATCATGACACTGTCATATAATACAATAATCAGATATGTTGAATTTTGTATTATTACCTCCAATAGTTGCCTATGGCAAGTTTGTATCTCGACTTGTTATGAGCTATATATATACACCCGTGGCCATCTCACAGTGTACCAGTTATATTGCTTGCTATAAAATAATTAAAAAAAACAACAAGTACGAACAATCCAAACCATAAGACAGAATTCGAAGGCAAAATAGTGTATTCAAGCAAAATAGTGTAATTAGCAAATGAACTGTTTCTCGTGTACAAAATACACGACAAACAGTAGTAACATTATATTTGTTATTCAAGATAGCTTGTGTTTAAATCGTTTGATATAAGTAAAACGAATAAACCGAACAACAACAATGTTTTACATGTACTTAAAAGGGAAATATTGGTGCCATTATCAAATATGTGATACAACTGGTTAAATAAAATAAAACCAAGTACGAACAAGCCAAAACATTAGACGAAATTCCAACATATTCCAAATATGATTTTAACTCATAGATCATTGATACGATAGGTTTGAAGAAACGGAAGTGACGTTATAAATGGAAGATAGTAAGCTGGCACTGCCAGGCAGGATACGCCCACATTTTCGAGAGATGGATAGAGAACAAGCAAAACCGAAAGTGATTTTTCCTACAATCAAAGACTATAATTCACTAAATTACAATTTGATATGCGCAAATATCGAAAAGAATCAAGATCTTTAGGTTATAAACATGCATTTTAAGTTTCATCAAAATCGAATTAAAATTGTGACCTATAGTAGGTCCACAACCTTGACATACCGTATTTTAACACTATTAGCGTACAAACGGTGGCCATTTTGTCTGGCAATTATGGTCCGATTTCCCTGAAATTCAAACTCAACCTTCCGTATGGTGTAACGGTGATAGAGTCAAACGTTTTTTTTAAATCAGATAATAATCGTGACCTCTAGAGGGACCATAGGCAATTTTTCAGACAATCAGGGGCCATAATTCAGGAAGTTATGATCTGATATGTGCAAATAACCAAAGGAACCAAGATCTTTGGGTTATAACCATGCATTTCAAGTTTCATCAAAATTGTGACCTATACTGGGTCCACAACCTTGATATACCATTTTATAACAGTAATTGCGTACACGCGGCGACCATTTCGTATGGCAATTTTGTTCCGAATTTTTCCAAATTCAAAGTCAACCTTCCTTAGGGTGTAACGGTGATATAATCAAACGATTTTTTTTTAAATTGGATAATAATTGTGACCTCCAGAGGGACCACAAGCTAAACAAAGACGATTTTGCGTATAATCAGGGGCCTTAATTCAGGAAGTTACGATCCGATATGCCCAAATATCGAAAGGAACCAAGATCGTTGGGTTATAACCATGCATTCCAAGTTTCATCAAAATCGAATTAAAATTGTGACCTCTACAGGGTCCACAACCTTGATATACCATTTTTTAACAGTATTCGCGTACGAATGGCGGCCATTTTGTATGGCAATTTAGGTCCAATTTTACCGAAATTCGTACTCAACCTTTCTTAGGGTGTAACGGTGATATAATCAAACGATTTTTTAAATCGGATAATTATTGTAGCCTCCAGAGGGACAGCAAGTTAAATAAAGACGATTTTGCGTAAAATTAGGGGCCATAATTCAGGAAGTTACGATCCGATATGCGCAAATATTGAAAGGAATTGATTCGTCCGTATTTCTGTCTGTCCGTCACACTATTTGGGACACAATAACTCCCTTCCTAATTGAGATAGATTGTTCAAACTTGGTGTAGTTGTTTTTTTTAGGTCAATGCCTAAGGTGAGCATTTTCTGCTTAGGGTAAGCAGAGATACGCAATTTGATTGGTTAATGCTTTGGGACACGATAACTTTAGTTCTAATTAAGTGAGAGTGAAGAAACTTGGGAAGCAAAGCGATAAGCAATTTGATTGGCCGATACTTCGGAACACAATAAAACCCCCTTCTAATTAAGCAACTTGATTGGTTGATGCTTTGGGACACGATAACTTTAGTTCTAATTAAGTGAGAGTGTTTAAACTTGGTGTATAGTTTCATTACACCAATCCCTATACGATGTTCGATAATGAGCATGTTGTGCTCAGGGTAGGCACAATAACACTCATTCTAATTGAGGTAGGATGTTCAAACTGATAGAGAGTGGTGAAACTGTGTATAGTTTGATTGCTCAATGCTTTTGAAAAAAATAAATGTGCGATTAATTAATATGTGTCATCTATTTATTTAGGGATTTTGGCGGGGGAAATTAGCCTCACTGTTGGCTTGTACACTGTTTCCGATCACTGCTAAAAGCTGAAACGAATTGTACCACATGATCTTCGATTACCGCCATTGAAGTGAGAGCACGCGCGTAATGGCTAATCGATATGGGCCTTCGAAATGAAAACAAATGACCCAGTTTGTGTCGATGGAGGTTAAATAGAAAAGGTCTGTACATTACCATGTTTTTATTAAGTATAGAATGATTAAAAACAGGGGAATATACGGGCGTTTTATATGTCTAGTGACATTCAATTATTTTTTTCAAATTGTCTTAAATCCTCTCACAGTCTTATATAACAACTCTTCGTCTTTAACGGAATTAGGAGTGACTTGATATTCGACCGTGTATGTGTTATCGCTCGTTACTTCAGTCAGTTATGTAGAACAATAACTCCTATTTTCCATTTATAACGTCACTTCCGTTTCTTCAAATCTATCGTATCAATGATTTAAAATTATATTTGGAATATGTTCGAATTTTGTCTAATGGTTTGGCTTGTTCGTACATTTTATTTAACCATTTTATTTGATAATGGCACCAATATTTTCCTTTTAAGTACATGTACATGTAGATATAATATTATTCCCTGAATCCATATAAAACAGTGTTGTTGTTCTGTTTATTCGTATCAAACGATTTAAACACAAGCTATCTTGAATAACCAACATAATATTACCACTGTTTGTCGTGTATTTTGTACACGAGGAGAAGTTCATTTGCTAATTACACTATTTTGCTTGAAAACACTATTTTGCCTATAACGTTTAAAGTACTTCGAATTATGTCTTATGGTACACTGTGAGATGGCCACGGGTGTATATATATAGCTCATAACAAGTCGAGATACAAACTTGCCATAGGCAACTATTGGAGGTAATAATACAAAATTCAACATATCTGATTATTTTATCATATGACAGTGTCATGATTAGGGTGAGTTATTTTTTCCTTATTCTTTCGATGTTAACTCATCACTGTCCTTGCATTCCTTGAATTGTAAATCTAAATAGGTAATTTACGTATTAATATGTAATGGTTGTAATGACACGTACATTGGAAAAACTACTGACCGCTGAATTTACGATTTAACCAACATCGTTCTAATATAAAACTCGCAAGAAATAGAGTCTTACCGGCGAGCGTACATTTGGATATTTGTGGTTAAAGTCAATTCAAGATTTTCCCATTGTACAATCTCAACATTAATGATACTGACCTCATGGAAACAAAAGAAAGCAACTGTATCGCTAAATATAACCCAGTTTTGAATGCTAAGGGGTGATTATTTTAATTATGTTTGATGATTAATTAATGTTATTTCATTTTGGTCTTTATATGTTACATAGCCATGACGTAACGTTACTGTAACCGCATAATAACGCATTAAAATGGCCTGATGATAATGATTAAAGTACTAGCAAAAATTTTCAATTTTTAGTTTTTTTTCTCTACTATTTTTTATTTTACTTATATATAAATATTGTGACCGTTATCCAGTTTTTGACACTCGTTTATGAACAGTATAATTTGATGTATTTATCTGATTCATCGACATCACTGCTGGAATTAGCAAAAGTCCCAGAAAATATTACCATGACAACTGTATCTGTTTCACAGTCCCAGAAACCGTTACCACGACAACTGTATATATTTCAGTCCCAGAAACCGTAACCATGACAACTGTATTTTAATTGCAGCTCCATTGTATAATCTAAAGAAAATGATCAGTAAATACAAGGTGGGCAAAAATACAAATTTCTATTTTTATTTCGGAACCCATTAATATATCGGGAACCCTACCTGTGATTCCGGTGTTCGATCCTGGCGTTTTCCTGTGTCCCCCTCCGACCCTCTTGTAAGTGATACAAACCAGACGAAAGTATAAAACTCCGAAACAAAACGTAGATTTGTTTATTAATCAGAGTAGGTAGCAGGAATGATTGCATATTTTGGGTTGTTTAGAAATGGGCGGTTGGATGTCCAAATGGTAAAGTAGGTGCAAAAACCATGCGATTGAGACATCTGGCGTGGTTTTCCTAGTGTTACGTGACAAGGAGTTGGGTCGCCAGTCCAACGTCGTGGGTTTTCTCCTGTCCTCCGGTTTCCTCCCACTGCTAAAGCCCCCTACGCGCGAACGAATTATCGGAATAAAATTAAACCATTATGTAAGTCCCTAAATGACCTAGTTCGTGTCGAGTGGATGTTACCCCCCCCTCTCTCTCTCTCTCTTTCTCTCTTGTCTAGAAATTATTCTAATATAAATGTCGTATTTCTGGTTTTCAGTTAAAGGTTGGAATCCTTGTGTCCATTTCTATTACCATACTTTACCTATTCTACCATGGGAAATCTTTTACCAGACAGTCAAATTTGTTTGATAGTGAGTCAAGGTTGTCCGTGGGTGGATTAAAGCATAAGTACTTTGTTTATTCCTGTAGACGAGGAATGGTGTGTGGCGGATGGGGAGACAGACAGAAGGGTATTATAGCCGTATATTTGATGGCCAATGCCACAAACAGTCAATTCAGGATCGAAATAGAAAAACCATGTGACTTTACATCAGCCTATCAACCCAAATCTTTTAACTGGATTTTAAACAAGGATGAATTTAGAAAAAGCTCAAATGAAACACGACGCTTTATAGACGGACAGGGAAGAAAATTGAGAGATAAATTCACAAAAGACAATATAACTAAATATTTTCCAAAAGTCGTTTCATACCTGACGATTAATAGTGAATTTAGTCATTATATCCGTCAGAATAAATTATACAGCAAAAATCTGGCCTGGTTGAAACACCTGACTATGGCAGAGACCTTTGCTACAATATGGCGAGACGTAATGGTGCTCTCTCCGGAATTACAAAAAAGGTACGAGCAGTTCGTGGCAACAAGAGTGGCTGGTAAGAAATTAGTCTGTGCCCAAATACGAATAGGTCGAGATCCGAATAATGCCGATTTTCGCTACGATAACCCAAGGATGAATCTTGCCAAGATCTCCCAGGTATGGAATCTATTCCTGAAGTATAAAGACCCCGAAAAATACAGAATATTTCTGACTACGGATAATCAGAAAGTCCGAACAGAGGCAAACAAACTTTTTCCAGGAATGTTCATCGAAACCGATGGTCCCCTTGGACATGTTGATAAAGGGCCGGAAACGGAAAAAACGTGCCGCGCGTTCGAGAAGGTGATTTTGGATCAACATATATTAAGTACATGTGACGTCCTGGTTACTAGTTGGAGTGGCATAGGGCGACATGCGGCTTTTGTACGAGGAAAGGATACTGGTCTTTATTGTATGATAAAGGACAGAGACCTGAGTCCGTGTAACTTTAATAGTACTTTGTTTCAACCAAGTAATTGGTAATCAAACTAATAAATTCACTTAATCGACACCACATATTATATTCTAGGACATAGTGAATAGGTTTATAAATTATATTCTAGGACATAGTGAATAGGTTTATAAATTATATTCTAGAACACGGTGAATAGGGTTATATATTACGGTGAATAGGTTTATATATTATAATCTAGTACACGGTGAATAGGGTATAAATTATAATCTAGGGCACGGTGAATAAGTTTATAAATTATATTCTAGGACACAGTGTATAGAGTTATATATTATATTATAGGACACGGTGAATAGGGTTATAAATTATATTCTATGGTGAATAGGTTTATAAATTATAAATTATATTCTAGGATAGGGTTATTATATTCTAGGACACGGTGAATAGGTTTATATATTATATTCTAGGATACGGTGAATAGGTTTATAAATTATATTATAGGACACGGTGAATAGGTTTATAAATTATATTCTAGGACATGGTGAATAGGTTTATATATTATATTGTAGGACACGGTGAATAGGGTTATATATTATATTCTAGGATACGGTGAATAGGTTTATAGATTATATTCTAGGACAACGTGAATAGGTTTATATTATATTATAGGATATGGTGAATAGGGTTATAAATTATATTGTAGGACACGGTGAATAGGTTTATAAATTATATTCTAGGACATGGTGAATAGGTTTATATATTATATTCTAGGACATGGTGATTAGGGTTATATATTATATTCTAGGACACGGTGAATAGGTTTATAGATAATATTCTAGGACACGGTGAATAGGTTTATAGATAATATTCTAGGACACGGTGAATAGGTTTATAGATAATATTCAAGGACACGGTGAATAGGTTTATATATTAATTTCTAGGACACGGTTAAAAGGATTATCTAAAAAAATATGTACATAAACAGAATCAAAGTACATTGGTTGGTAATCGAATTGAAACTGTCAAGGGATCTTTAATGTACACAAGACCTCGGTGTTTCGTTCCATCCGAATGACTAGACAGCTGTCATTGTCAGTACCTCCGTCTTGCATCACTGTCAAGGGCGATCAACGCCGTAATATCTGGGTGAACTTTCCTAGCAAATTCAGGGATCAAACACACAACCCTCAAGTTAGCGAGCCCAGCGTCTTGACCACTTAGCTACCGCGACCCCCGCTTATATAAACAGGACTGATATGTAACTTAATACCCTCTAAAAGTTTACCATCGTGTACCATAATCGAATTGTTTACTGTAATCAAAGAACGCATTTATTCACCATCGGCAATATTGTCACGTGACATTGTTACGTTTTGTTTCGCTTTGGAAGCGATAGGGAGAGATATGGGGTTTAACAGGTGGTTCAACTGTTTTCATCAATTCGCGTAGAGGTCGTTAGCAGTGTGAGTAAACAAGAAGCCCCGGAGTAAACCCTCGGGATTGGACAGGCGACCCAACCCATTGTCACGTACAACCAAGGAATCGAATCCACACCAGTTGACTCAATGAGATACCTTATTAGTCCGGTGGCCGTCATTATGTGGACTTAATATATATTACTAAAACAAAAAATTCTAGGATTGCAAATCTATAAATAAGTGTTTATGATGCCCCTGGACAACTGTTTGATGTGTGGGGTGGGGTAGCAGGAGTGCATGTGTGGCGGGGGGGGGGGGAAATTGGAGGGAAATGATTTCACGTTGATCTAAATGACTCAAAATTGACCTGAAAAGTGTTTTCTCTAGCTTTTCGTTCAGTACCTATATCGTCATTCAAAATATTAAATTATAATGTTATAATGTACCGCAGAAAAGACTTCTCAGGCAAGATGGTAATAAGGAAAGAAAGTTTTGTTATTTCTCATCACAATTAAAATTCCTCCAGAAGATCTTTTTTTCTAGTGTCTTCTTAACCAGTAATTACGTCATCCCAGCTAGGCATTACCGCAATTTGGATAAAAAAAATATCAAGATAAGTATTGAAAGTGTCAAGAATTTCATAGAACTGACAAACCATCCATGAGGACACCAAAATATCTTACCTACTCTCCGCATTGCAAATTAATGGAGGTGCTGAAACGGCTGTAGGACAATTCGATCCCGGACAATTCGACCCCGGGCAATTCGTCACCAGACAATTCGTACCCATTATTGAAATCGGATTGTCCTAGAGCCGTTTCAGCACCTCCATTAATTTGCAATGCGGAGAGGAGTAGGTAAGATATTTGGGTGTCCTCATGGTTGGTTGTCAGTTCTATGATATTCTTGACACTTTCAATACTAATCTTGATATTTTTTTATCCAAATTGCGGTAAAGCCTATCTGTCTTTCTTTTTCAAGAAAATCCCAACTTTCTAACAAGAGCTGGGATGACGTAATTACTGGTTAAGAAGACACCAGAAAAAAAATCTTCTGGAGGAATTTTAATTGTGATGAGAGATAACAAGACATTATAACATTATTATTTAATATTTTGAATGACGATATTGGTACTGAACGAAAAGCTAGAGAAAACACTTTTCAGGTCGATTTTGAATCATATTAATCAACGTGGAATCATTTCCCTCCAATTTTACCCCCCCCCCCCCTCCACACATGCACACTTGCTACCCCACCCACACAGCAAACAGTTGTCTAGGGACATAATAAACACTTATTTATGGATTTGCAATCCTAGAATTGTTCATTTTAATAATATATATTAAGTCCACATAATGACAGCCCCACCCCACCCCCTACACACACCCATACATAGACATTAGACCCCCCATATCTCGATAACGCCCCCTCACAAGCCTGTTCACCACCCAGATTCGGAATCGACGCGAAAAACTGATCTAGAAAAACTTGGTCTCATAAATTCACAGATCGGGTGGCAATGCCCCCCCTTCAGCCACCGGACTATATACTATGGTACAGCGCGCACACGCTAACCATTTGGACATCCACACTTGCTTAGGAAGCGCTCTATCATAGACGAACTCCAGTAAAGTAAGCCATAGTATACAAAATAAACCATATCATGTCCCAATAAATAATCTAATTTGTAGATTTGCAATTTGTCGCGTGATGGATTGAACAGCAATTGTGTTGTTCTATGTGTTAATAGCAAACAGCGCTAATAATTATCTTGAAAACGACACATTTTTACTTGTTCTCGACAACATACCCCGTTGAAACAACATGGCAAAAAAAAAATGCATTTTGAAACCCTAGAAAAAAGTGGCTTTTTTTATCACTTTACAACCTGGCAAAATTATGGGGAAAATGTTAACACGTTTTTGCAACGTTTGGACAAAAAGCCGAACGAGGCATTCTGAAGTTTGTAATGGTATGAGTCCTATAAAGGAAACCCTGGCAAGCCTTGTAAGTTTGAGATATCCTTGAGTTCCGGGCAGATCACCATCTGAGTTCCTAGACATGATGTCGCCGTTTCCCTGCTAGACTTTTACAGAAGGTTGGGTTATGAGAAATATGTTACTTTTAGGTTTGCTAATTTAATCGTAGAACTGAACTGTTGAATTGTTATTCCTGGTAAGACAACCGTCTTAACTACTGGAAGACAAACGTCTTGGGTGTATGTATGGTGTGTGGAAAATGGACATATTAACCATTGAGCGGACGGTGCAGCACCCAAGTCTTAAAGAAGAAGGGAATACACGTCGTAAAAAGAAAGCAAAATAAGACAAGTAAAAATATTAAACGTTCAAGGGCTGTTCAAAAATATGTAGTGAGAAAAGAATGCATGGGTTATACGCCAGATATGGCGATCGGTATAAGTCCATGCTGTAAGTCCCATGGTGCTATAGGCTACAATAGGTACCTAATTGGCCCCTACTTGTGGAATCCCCGGTTGAACTTTACAAGGAGTAGTGTCGCCTGTACAACCTCGTGGGTTTTATGTGGGTCCCCCGGTTTCCTCCCACTGCTTAAGACCTCTACGCTCAAGCGATTTTTTTTTTAAAAATCATTTATCATCCAATAATACATTTGACAGTAGATATCGCTTGTGTGTTAAATGTGATATCTACAGTGTGGTGATATCACTTTAGTGATATATACACAGTGTAGTGAGATCACTTTACATAAATTTGATTGGTCAATCAAAAAGGAACTACCTTCTTTTATTTTAAAGAAACCACTTAGTTTAAGTAAAGAGTGACTATTTAAAAAAAAATAAGAAACTGCTTTTATTAAATTGACCTTGAAGGAAAAAACTGGGTCAGTATACAGGGCTATACAATAGCTAAACTGCTGTCAAAAAATGATGTATCACTACGCTATAATGTAAATAGGATCGGTAAAAGTGAAATCTTTAGGAAAGAATTATATTTATTTATTTGTGCATGTGAGAAAGGATTGGGTGATAAATAAAATCTCCAACTCGTGTTTTTTGATACCAAAAAATATCAACACTCGTTGATAAAGTAAAAAAAAAATCGGCAGAGCCTCGGTTTTTTTTACTTTATCAACTTGTGTTGATATTTTTTGATATCAAAAAACACTCGTAGGAGATTCTCTATATATTAGTCCCGAAATGACCTAGATTGTGTCGAGTGGACGTTAAACACCATTTCTTTTTCTCTCTTGTACTTGTGGATTCTTTTCTTACTATCTCCTGTGTAAACACTCTCAATGGATGGTTGAACACGTTATGATGTTTTCGTGGCTAAAGGCACATTGTTGAGGTTGGGGTATCACTTGATCACTGTGCGATTTATGATGATTTTGTGACTAGGGGCAAATTGTCCAGACCTGGAAAAGATGATCGCTATGTAACTTAGAGTGTTAACACATATATATTTACCATCCAGATTTAATTCTTTTTTCAAAATAATTTATGGGCGGCATTAATGTGTCTGTTACTATTATCACAAGATACTATAGCCTTTGGCATTTTTTTATCGGTCGATATGTCAATGTAAGTAAACATCCGCTTACATGAATAAAGAAATAAAAAAAATAACACTGTCTATCTGCAAAATGAAATAAAACGGGGTTTAACGTTCTGCTCCTTAACTGGGCTAATGAAGACGGTCATACACCATACAGTGTGCTATGGGGGAAAATTAGCCTGGAAAGCGGCACTACGGCCTTCTCTTATATCGAATTCCAACTGCCAAGGGATCTTTTACGTGCATGCCAATGTGTAAACGGTACATCAGTTTAACGTCCCATGAACTTTCTCAGGAGGGATCCAACACTTCGAGAACTTTAAGAAGTATACATTCTGCTTGTATTTAATAAAATTGAAAGGGTTTAATTGGTCTTTTTGCGTACAACAGTTTTGCACCAGATGAGGACCGCATTACAAAACTGTATTCTACTTGTTGGATATAGCGGTCATATAAAGCAGAATGAAATGAACGTTTTAAAAACTTCACAGAATACCCAATCTTGACTAAGAGGCGTAGGGTGGGTGGGAAAGGGGACATATTAAACATTGGGCAGACGGTGCAGCAACCACAGGAGCAGAATAATTTGGGGGCAGAAGGTGCAGCATCCACGGTGGCAGATTATGCTTGGACCATAAGATGTAGCACCCTGGGGGAACTAGTGTAGTATCTTCGGGGCGTAAGGTGCAGCACCCATTGGGTCAGATTACCTTTGGGGTGGAAAATGTGCAGCACCCAGAGGGGCTGATTATCTTTGGGGCGGAAGGTGCAGCACCCACGGGGTCACTTTATATTTGAGTTGTAATGTGAAGCACCAACAGGGGAATATTATATTTCGGGCGGAACATGCAGTTAGGAATCGCAAACTGGATGCCCAGTGTTGAAGTCCCGTCTTGTACCAAGAAGATGACCAGGGTTGAAGTTGTGTTGAAGAGGTGTAGCTATCTTAGTGTCCTCACCATTGCTCTATACCACTGAAATAATCGGAAGGTGGGGGCGGTTGGTGGGTGTATTGAGGTGTAACGTAAAATTAAAAGGTCGGTCAACAAGTTGCGTGTTTTGGATTCCCAGCTTCAACGTGACATGAAGCAGAGTCATCTGTCAAACCTAGTGGATTTTATCCGGGTCCTCCGGTTCCCATCCACAATTATCGCCCCCCCCCCTCCCTAACGTGCAAGCGAATTATTGTAAAAAAAAATAATTTTATGTTAGTCCCGAAATGACCTAGTATGTGTCGAGTAGACGTCCAACCCGGTTTTGTGTAATTGTATTTCCTAACAGTGCTCCATATTTCGACATTATTGATGGTTCTTCTCATCGATGTTCCGTAGTTAATTTTAGGTAAAAAGTGACAAATTTAATAATACAGAATGAGAGACACAAACTAGGTCATTTCGAGACTAACACATGGTTTAATTTTATTTCAATACTTCGCTTAGCGCAGGGGTCTTTAGCAGTTAGAGGAAACCGGAGGACCTGTAGAAAACCCATGAAGTTGGACAGGCGTCCCTACTCCTCGCCACGTACAACCGGGGATTCAAAACAACGCCAATTGACTCAATGACAGGCTTTACGAAACAGCGCGAGCAAGCTAACGATTCAGCCATCCACTTCTGCAAACGAAAGAAATCAAAAATGGCAGAGATGGCATGACAATGAGAATAACTGCCAATATTTCAAGATCAAAAGAGGTGTTGGATGGCCTGGTGGCTTAACGCGTGCACGTGAAATCCCAAGGTCTGTCATCGAATCAAGTGGCCGTGACTAGGAGTGGGGTTGCCTGTATCAATACTCATCCCGAAGTGCCTCTCCGTCTCTCTCTTCAGTTGTAGAGCGACCCATGTATGTGCTGCATGAAGACAAATGAGCCGTAGCCAAACGTCTTCAGAGTATGCTTTTGAACAGTTAATAAATGAAATGAAATAGGATTTAACGTCCTACCCTTCTGCGTCTAACCTAGGCTAATACAAGACGGACATACGCCATACAGTGTGCTATGGGGGAGATTTTGCCCGGGCAGCGGCGCTAAGGCCTTCTTGTATATCGAATTCCAACTGCTAAGGGATCTTTTACGTGCACGCAAATGTATACAAGGGACCTCGGTTGTCGTGCCATCCGAACGACGTACAGTTAATAAACAATGTGAAGCGGATCGTAGTGATATCTAGTAAGGCGGGTGGACATTGGAATGTGAACTTGGACTTGTCTAGATACAATACTACTAGTATAAGAGCGTTTTCCTTTATTTTAAAGGCGACCATTTTTGACAAAACATATTTATAGAGAAAGAGAGAAATGGGGTATAACGTCCACTCAACACAACTAGGTCATTTCGAGACTAACATATGGTTTAATTTTATTTCAATACTTCGCTTGCGCGTAGGGGTCTTTAGCATTGGGAGGAAACCTGAGTGCCAGAAGGAAACCCACGAGGTTGAGAAGGCGCCCCTATCTCCATGCCACATACGCTCACACCACAGCCGCAAGCGAGAGGTGGCCGGCCAGCTAGAGGTCGAAGCGCGGCACTCTAGACCACAAGGCCATCCCAACACCCCAAAAAATATTTATAATCGTGATCATTTTTTAATAAAAGATAAACTCGACCATTTTCAGGTTACCTACCACCAGTAAAAGAGATGCTCGCCTTTGTTTAATTTTATTTATTTTTTAATATTGAAATCTGATCGATGATGTACTCTCGGAGTTTACATAAGTTTAGTCTGTAGGACGTTAAATCCCATTGTATTTCATTTCATACGCGTAACATAACAAAAGGTGGGTGAAACTAGAAAGGTTACACTTTACACTGCTGATACAAATTTCCCCAACTAACAGCCAAGTTATTCAATATAGTTATTTTATACGAAATAGTAAGCAGGTGATGCTGCTAAAAAGATTCTGTGATCAGCTCTTTGAGTCTTTTGTGGCCAAAGACTTCCATTGAAGTATGTGCTTGAGATATCAAGGGGGTGGGGGCATCTTCCTGAAGCAACGGCCGCGAGTTTAACAACATCTAGCCCTTGCTTCAACACTTGGCTATTCCTAACATTTTACGCTGGTTGTGTTTACACGTGACTAATTAGCATTCAAATCATTGTCCAATCAGAGGTCGTGGCACATAACAACTCATTTTGTAGCACGTGACTGTAGTAAACAAATATGACAGCCTCCACAGAAAAAGAAAGAGACAGGTTTACAGCCGTTATAAGTTGTTTTTTCAATTGAGAAACTCACAAAAAAAACAAAAAAGGCAATTGAAGCAGTTTTAGGACCTTGACATTAATCGAACCTTGACCTTTGCATCTCGATTGTCACATAGACATTTTTTTTAGAAGCGCGAGACTTGATAATCGTGACGATTTTTTTAAGGAAGGATAAATAAAATAAATTTAAAGTAGATTTATTTTTAGTAACTCATTTAACGAAGGAATCTGATTGGATCACGGTTGGGGCCGGTACCCAATCAAATTTATTGCCAAAAAATGTAGAGTGTTGAGTGAAGGGCTTGATAAGCTGTGTGTAGTTAAGGCGAGATCAAGCCTTCTATTGAAGATGGGGGGGGGGGTGAACCCACAACTTGCAGCCTGGAAAATCGGTCCGCTAAACCATTTGGAATTTTAAGTCTTATTGTCCTATAACGGAGTATTAACTTATATTAACTATATTCTATCCCGTGGCACTGTATCATAAAGCCTGTCATTGAAATCTCCTAGTTTATGTCGAGTGGACGTTAAACCCCATTTCTCTTTACATAACATACACACCGCTTGGTTTCAACGTAATTATAACCTGCCACCCGATGTTTATCCTATGTACAATAGGCTAGCTATACCTCATCCTCAGTTAAACCTGGTGCCCACCGTATCTACGATAGAGTAAGTATACTTTACCAGACCTGGCGGAGTAGGGGGGGGGGATTCTTTAATAATTTGGCCGCAAGTACTCTTATCTCCCGGTTAGTCCTGGCCCTGGACCCTCGCCTATAGGGACCTAGGATGGAAGCCCCTCCCCCAAATCTAGATTTGCTTCCACCGGCCCCGTTTACACCAGGTGTAAAACCTGGTCAATTTAATAAAATACGACCCTCGGAGCATCCATCTTGTGTACCATTCATATTTAGCCAAAACAGTATTTCTGGTCTTATGTTTCACAGCCACAGGGGAATCAATTATGGAAGCCTGTGACTACTATTCATAATTTCTACTTTTCGCCCCTTCCGAGTTGAAAGTCGACAAGTCGAAAAGTAGAAAGTCACCAGGACGGTATACAAGCCAAAATCAACGCAAAAATAGGAAATTAAGAAATATATTTTTTTCCTAATTTTTTATTTTCGACTTGCATTTTGGCTTGTATACCGTCTTGGCGACTTAGTCATATTTTTTGATGTCAGTAAGAAGGCGAAAGTCGAAAATAGGTAATTAGGAAAAAAACAGTTATTTCTTAATTTCCTATTTTCTACTTTTCCAGGTCATATTTCCATACGCACAATACCCGTTAACAATAACGTCTGTGTGATAGAGTCTATATTATAGTAATGATGGCGATTATTTTATAATTAAATAATATCAATATCTAGCTCGATCTTAGATTGTATGTTTTGTGATATTATTACTGACTGCTGCATAACATTTTCCGTAACATAAGGCTATACTATAATATATTGTCAACACTGATATTGCCAATTATAAAATAATTAGAAGTATCTTTTTCTCTTCTATTGACATATTGAATGAAATTAAATGTTTAGTTAGCCGTTGTGTGTATGAAAGATGACAAACTAATCAGAGCCGAATCACAAAAAAAGTTACCTAAATTATTTAATATGGTGGCGCCTATGGAAGATAATTTCACAGAGGCGGTTTTGTTTGCGAAATAAAGTGGGCGTTTTAAAATGAGGGTAATCAGGGCAGTGCCACGTTCTGTGAAATATGACGTAGATGGGTCGCTGCGTACAGTATGCCACAAACTATGTCAAGTACACATTCTCTTATGTAATGATACAAATTATCCAATATTATTATTTTAGATGTTCGTAACCGTATCAATGAACTCAAGTGGGGCGATATCCATATCTATATTTATAGTCAACAAATTAATATGCAATACTAACTAAATAAAAAAAAATTTAACAACACGGACATACGGAAATATTTATCTTCGTGATCAGTATAGATTCTGGCGAATGACAAGGCTATTTTCACTGGCGTCATTTATAACAGCTCAGAATTTGTTCGACGAATGTTGCGGGTATTGCAAATTGTGAGACGGCGCAAGTAGAAATGTTCTGATTTTTATATTGATGCAGGCAGCGATGTGATAAGCATTAATACCACGAGGATAGTGATCTAGTATTATCATCCAAATCAAACATTAATGTGTTTTGTTTATATGCAGAGTGTATTCTTTAAAGATGACGGGCATGGCGATCTGGCATACATGTATTAGCTTAACCATAGTTTGTTGTCTCGGTGCTGGTGTTTATTCCCGGAATTTAGACATAAATGCAACAACGGGGCAGGAATTGGAAATGGACATTTATTGTACTTCCGTTGATATCGAATCCTCGTTAAGTTCTATTATTAAAACACTAGAATGGCCGGATGTAAATATTGTCTACGAAACGCAATACAGTGAAACAGTTCTAAATACACTCCGTCACTTTGAACAAGAACTTTTGGGTTTCCAAACAACACTTTACGATGTAACAGGGATAAACCCATCCAATATGGACAACATGCTAGTGCAAATATATCAGAAGAAATTCAATGACGTTCGAATCATCCTGTTCCTGGGTAACACAACTTTAGAACTTCTGGAAATAGCAAATACTTTTGACTCCCGTTCAAATAAAACAACGAATTATAGAACGGGTTCAAGTTGGATTATTCTGTCATCTTTACTTTTCAAAAGACAATTGTTGGATTTTGAATTCCAGAACATTATACTATTGATCTGTTCCCGTCATCTTATTGGCCATTATACACTATCAGATACGACGATTACTCGTATTGACTGCTTAAACTATTGTGGCGCACAACAAATGGGACCGGAGCACCAGGGTTGTTCTGCAGGGGATCTGTTCCCAAATATTAAACACAGATATAGCAACCACCATGTTCTTATTGGAACCCTGGAATCTAACTTATTACAGACAAAATTTGATCAATACAATAACACTGTTTATTCTGGTTTGGCTGTAGATTTGTCTGAAATTTTGGCTAAATATTTAAATTTTACGTTTACTTTCGTTCAACCTAGTGATGGTCAATATGGCGGTCAATCCAGCGATGGAAAATGGCAAGGATTGGTTGGATTGTTGGATCGCAAGGAGGTGGATATGGTCATTACCGACTTTTCGATCACTGAAGAAAGATCAAAGGTCGTAGACTTCATCCTCCCGCCATTTGCAATAAATACCTGGTCAGCTTTTTGTAAACGGGGAATACAAATAGAAAGTAACTGGATTAAAATATTTCGTCCATTCAGCGCTTATGTTTACATAGCAATTCTAGCAACGGTTGCAATTGTGGCCATATTTCTTCTATTGGTTCAAACGAATTTTACCGAAGAAAACTACAATTATTGCCCTAGACCGTGGAACTGTGTGATTTCTATATTGAATAACGTTCTAATTTTATTGAGTTTCTTGACAGTACGCGGAGACGGGGTTTCAACAAAGAAGGCACGGGTTCGACTATTGGTGACTTTCCTATGGATGTTTTGTATTGTATTAACTGGTGTTTATATGGGTAATCTGACGGCGTCACTTACCGATAATAGATACAAAAAGCCAAGTTTAGAGGAACTTGTTGAATTACCGGATTGGAAATGGGGGATAAGGGGACAAAGCTTATGGAAGACAATTCTGCGGAATTCTAAAGATGATTTAATGATGAAAATATGGAAAGGCCTGGAGGAGTTTAATAAATCAGACCCAAGAATTTTTGATTTGGATATAAATGTTCATGTTAACAGGATTCTAACGGAGGGTGAAAAGTATGCTTTTCTTGGGTTCGGTGCAGAGTCACAGATTATGAACGGAAACAACTGTGAACTCCAAATTGTCGACAGCATCGTCTCCAATTTCCAAATAGCCATCGCAGTTACTAAGAATTCCTACTTGAAGTCAGACCTAGAATCGGCAATGGTTAAACTATTGGACAATGGATTTTTAGCAATGTTAGATGAAAAAATATACAAAGATAACCGTCCACAACACTGTAAGATAAAAGACACGAAACGGCCTCTACTGTTGGAGGACGTTCTAGGTGGTGTCTTGGTGGCTTCAGTTGGGATTGCTACAGCTATATTTGTTTTATTGATAGAGACGTGTCAACAGCATAATACACCATCTCAGCACTAATCCAATGATCACATGATATTCAATAAAGCGTTAAAAGGGCCAAACAGCTAATATTTGGGACCTAGAAATTGAATGTGTATAAACTGATTTACATTCAATCGTTTCCGTTTTTAATATAATTTCAAATCAGTTATGTTCGGTGAAATACGCCAGCAGAAGTCTCATTCAAGATCGCATGGTCTCTGGATAAGAATATGACGCCATGGTTTGACATGACCTGTGGGATTTGTCTAGCCTCATACTGCGAGTCCCTCTTTCAAATATTTCGAAAGGCATTATGGTACGCGATTGATGTGCCAATATTCTGCCTAGTCATCATCAGTGGAGGGAGATTTCTCGAGAGAGTTCTTAACGAGTTTAAGAGGACCCCCAAACAACCGACAGGAGACGGGCACCTAACGGATATCACCAAGGGGAATTGTTACCTAGGTAAATAAATTAAACGAAACTATAAAACAGGAACTTTAAAAAAATTGGAAAGACGTTTATGATACACTTAATTTTTGTTTGGGGACACCCTCGGAATCCCCAGTGGTTTTATTCCGTTTTAATTAACTAACTCCTTGGTTAATCTGGTGGGGGGGGGGGCGTTTTCAAATTATCCGCCCTTGACGATTGTGCTATTTTTATCGACCAATCCAAGAAGTTGACAAAGGGAAGTTATTCTCAACGGACAAGGTTATGGGTTAGCCTACACGAGAGAGTTTTATTGAAAATCGTCCTTCGTTCCCGGAGTTTTATGCCCACGTCATATCGTAGAGTGAATGTTGTTCGGTGTCTAATACAGATTTAACGCCCAATACAATTATGGACAGGTTAATTTTATTTAGTCCTTAAAACACACTTTTAAATTCGCTGTCGTGGGAAGATAGGGCGGGTCTTCTTTTCCCCCTTTTCTTATAATAAAGTTAAAACAGGAGGTCGAGCTGACAGATGTTTGGCGTTATCCGAGCGGATAGAAAAAAAAACCATGGGAGGAAAGAATCCCCTGGACCCGTAGATTATTTACATATTAAAAGTGTTCGTCCACAAGTTAAAAGTTATAGGCATTACATTCGTATGTGTCTTGCGTACGGTCTTTAAGGCTTCTCACCAATGCAACGAGGGTTCAATCCAAGCTCAGGGCAAGAACTTTATCGTTGTAAGTGAGAGGTATTTTCGGTCACCCGTCCAATCAGGCAGGTTTCCCCCCGAGTTCCTCGGTTTTTTCCTGCAGTAATAATCGAAATCATTCGCACGACCTGTGCCAAGGACCAAATTGAAAACAAGCCCCGGGCTTAATTTCCTACCCTTGTAAAATGACGAGATTATTATTATTATACTATTATTATAGTTTAAAAGTTATAGGCATTGCATTAGAATTTTTCCTGCTTACGGTCTTTAAGTCATTTATTAGCCCTTGATATGATATTGTATATAATGTATATGTAACTGTATATAAAGGAATACTGTAACGGATTTTGACTTGGACTTTTAATGCACAGTTACCTTCTTCACCAGAATACTTCTCCACGAATGAGCTATATACACCCCATCTTCAAAAGAAGGCTTGATTTCGCCTTAACTACATACAGCTCCTCAAGCCCTTCACTCAACACTCTGCATTTTTCGGCACTAAATTGGATTGGGTATAGGCCCCAACCGTGATCCAATCAGATTCCTTCGTTAAATGGGTTACTAAAACAGACTACTTTCATTTCATTTTATGTATCGACGGCTGGGAATAGCTTATACAGAGCACGTGATCAGCGAATTCCTTATTGCATGCGGAGTCGATTGTCCTTTATTGTGTGGTGAGTGGTCTTATTGCGTGCCAGTTTGATCTCGGCGACAGGTTATTTTATGTGCCCGACCTCTGATTGGACAATGCTAAGTCACTTGTAAATACAGCAAGCGTAAAAGTTCAAGAATTGCCCAGTGTTGGAGCAAGGGTTAGATGTTGTTAAACTCGCGGCCTTTGCTTCAGAAAGATGTATACACCTCAATCCTAGCTGCTCATTCATATGAGTATCACCTGGGTGAATATTCAAATGAAGAAAAGCCCCGAACCGTTGGTGAAAATAGAAGTCGGCGGGTATTAACATTTTTTGGTCGAGTTGTGCACTTCCGGAAAAAAGCATGCAAATTTGGTCTAGGGAACCCCGACGTCACTCAAGCCGTTCCCGCCAAAAATCAAGAAATTCAAAATGGCCGCAGTATAACAAATCATCGTCCATAAAATGTCTGTAAGTGTCCCGATTTCACCGAACTTGATGTCTATACCTATGTTTTGGATGTCAAAGAATCAAGTGAAACACACAAGAAGTATCACAATGTTCTCCTTCAAATTATTATTAACTTGAGGCTGTTTCAGCGTACAAAAGGCAGTATCCCGATTCAGGAATTGGTTACATCATATATCTAACGACTAGACTCAATAATGAGTTTATTATTTTATTTTACTGTAATATTCCTTATATATTGACAGTTCATTTTTAAATGTTATTAGTAACCTTGGCGTATGTTGTTAATTCCTAACATACCATTTTATTTAAAATACCGGTACCGGTGTGTACATTGATCAAGCATTCTAGGTTTCATCCCGTTTCCAGGACCGTTACGCTGCTTGTCGGACGTGCTGTTCTCCGCATATGATGTAAGACCAACGATTTTTAATAAGGTTTCCATATATAATAAATATATATTTAAAAATAATCCCTCCTATAACATATGCAAAAAATAATTTGTAAGTGAGAAATTAATTTTTATTAATACCGGAAGTGACGTAGTTGGTCCGACACGCTCACTGGTCACTATTTGTGTTCGGTTAATATCGGTCACGTGCTAGCTATCACATGATGTAAACAATAAGCACGTGGCTTAAATTGTGTCACTGTGTCCAGTTTAGAAACTTAATTTACCCAACGCGTTGTTTATTATACCTTCAAAACACCGTAAGTTCCTGTTCCTAATATCCTAATAAAGATTACCTTCCATCGGATTTTCTGCCAAACGACGACACGATCACAAAATACAGCGCTAAACTCACTCCAAATTTGTATGTTTACTATAGTGAGCGTGTCGGACCAACTACGTCACTTCCGGTATTAATAAAAATTATTAATTTCTCGCTTACAAATTATTTTTGCATATGTTATAGGAGGGATTATTTCTAAATATATATTTATTATTTATGGAAACCTTATTGAAAATCGTTGGCCTTCCCCTTTAATGTTTACCGGTAATGAATAGTCTCAAGGAAAGTACCCGTCTTTAGTTTTTAATGAAAGATTTACACTTTACAGAATAACTACCACTAATAGGACATCTATATCTGCCGTAATTATACTGTTTATATTTGGTTACACCGTATCTCCTACTTTATCTGGACGTATATAAATATCAATAATAGGACATTTATATCTGACGTAATTATACTGTTTATATTTGTTTACACCACATCTCGTATTCAAACTGGACGTAATAAACCCAATTAGTATAACAATTACTCAAACATATATAATTTTCGCGTGGAAATGAATCCAAAACCACTATATATATATATATATTTGTACATATTGTTTACACCACATCTCGTATTCAAACTGGACGTAATAAACCCAATTAGTATAACAATTACTCAAACATATATAATTTCCGCGTGGAAGTGAATCCAAAACCATTATATATATATATATATATATTTTCACATATTCTATAACATATGTAAGAATGGCGGTTAGCATGTTTTCATTGTTGACTTACTGAATAATTAATTTGAATTGAACCTCACAGCCGTTTGTTTCAATATGATCTGTTTACCATCGATTTATAAGAAGGCTACAAATCAATTAATGGGCAAAAAAAAGCTGCAATCTTATTTTAAAGGAGCTAAATCGCTAACATTTGGGACCTCGAAATGACAAAAGTGGTTCGCAACACCGTAATATGAATATATATATAAATTAATTTACATTCAATGGTTTCCGTTTTTACTCCAATTTCAAATCAGTTATGTGCGGCGAATTCAGCCAACAGTTTGATTTGGCGCAGTGTGTCTAGTCTTGTCCCCCGAGTCTCTTATTACAACTTGGGCTAAAGCGCATTATGGTACACGATTCGTGTACCAATCTTAAAAAAAATATTTTATCTTAAATATAGGATATCAGAAGCTTTTCTTTTCCCGGCAAGTTTACAACATCAATGTTGATTCAAATTGACCAATATTTCGTGTTTCCGATGACGAATATTTTTGAGGATTATGAGTTACGGACTTCTTCGGTGTATTTAATTTATTTATCTTAAAGGAAGAATTTCAAATTTTCTAAAAAAAAAGTCACTATTATACAATTATTGGCATTATTTCCCATCCTTGAAAATCTATGACACGGGAAATAACACCACAATTACCTCTCCTGTTTTGCTATTGCCCACATGGGGCAGCCATTTTCTAACGTTTGAATTTGAAGATGATATTTTTGCCAATTTCTCAGCTGGCAATAGTGAATTATAGGTTTAATAAGATTTTTAAACAAGGTAGGGCTATTTATGGATACCATCTATTTTAAGGCTTTATTTTCATAAATTTTGAAATTGCAACTTTAATGTAAAGTGTAAGTCAAGAATAAATGCCTAATTTATATATTTGTGGTAGTGCCATAATCTTGTATCTTTGAGATACTTGCACTCAATCAAAATGTGCCTCACTGTCAAAGGAACATGACATTGTTCACGTTCTGGTTGAGGCTCTCGCTTTAAGATGAAAATATGTGTTAAAAAAGTATGACCAGTGCGAGAGCGACCCAAAACAACTTCATCTCTCCTGTTGGTTTTACAGGAGCTTGGCCCATCTCCTAAGAGAGGCTTAATGTGATGAAGTTTGTTAGTGTCTGCAAGATCCCAAGACCGTTGCCAGCAGCCATAAATGTAATCATTTATGGAAGCCTTAAAGTCTTTAAACGGTATTAAAAGGGTGATCGGGGAAGATCTAAAGCAGCTTTGGCAGCAATATCTGCTTAACCAGTCAACCTTATATCCACGTGACTGGGGAGCCAGCAAATGACGACGTCTTTGCTTTTCAACTCATAAGATAGTAGCAGACGATAAACATCTGCTACTAATGGGTGTTCAAGCTGTTTATTGTTCATTGCTTGTAGTAGTGAGGACAGAGAATCGGTAAAGATGATATGGTTTGAAGATGTGGAGGATTGAATAAACTCCAGGGCCTGAAGAAGGGTCTGGAGCTCAGCTGTAAATATTGACGCAGCAGATGGAAGACACACATAAATGGTCTCAGATATGTAAATAGGAGCATAATCACCATCTTTAGAACCATCTGTGTAAATAGGAGCATAATCACCATACTTAGACCGTAACTCTCTAAAGAGAGATTGGAACACCGTAGAGCTAGTATCTCTCTTTTTGTGTTGAGTAAGATCTAAATCGATCTTTTGGGGAGATCTAGCCACGGTGGAGTCTCAAAGAAAGGGGTATTCGCAATACTGTCAAGGCTGATACCTATGGTCAATTCTCCACTAAACTGAACCAAATACGTTATACATTGTCTCCCATACATTTTAGATAACAAATATCTATTTGGATAACGATTTTTAATTCTAACGTGAAATAAATAGTCTATATTTGATCACACCAACATGTATTACCGTCCATACAGGAGGAAATTTTCGTAATCAGCTCTTCAATAGGCCATTTTTACAATATTTTACTTGTCGCTCTTTGCTTTCTCTGTTATGTTTGTTCTGTTAATAAAAGTTATCTCATTAAAAGTTGTTATTTTTTTTATTTTTCATTGACATATAGCGTCTTTGTTTCAAAAAAATCCATTTTACATTCCCCCTTATTCTTGGAATTTAAATTTTATCCCTTAAAACCTTGTCGCAAATTTCGCAACAGATACGTGACCATATATTTGGAGTTGTTGAATTTTGTCGGATAGGGTTTGGTAAAGTAAGATTGCTCCGCGAATAACCGGTGGGGCACGTGTTTAATCATTTATAATAAGAAATACCTGAATTAATTAGGAGCTCTGCTATATACGTGATCATACTGTTCTTAGTTTACACAAGTAAAACTGTGTACGAGATGATTCATGGTTTTTATTACTACACAGGCGGCAGCTATGATTTGTACGACAGCGAAAGAAAGCTACACATACTATAAAATATACTTCTCAAGTGATGGTATAGTTACGAACAACAGATACGTGATCAACAGATACGTTACCGTTATGAGTAAAATTGAAAATTAACGCCACTGCCCACTCAAATAACGGGATATCCAACGAGAATCTGATGACCACGTGTCAGCTGTAGACTTTGAAGCCGCCATTTTTGATTTAGTACGACGTTACGACAATTTTAGTTAAGATATTGAAATCCGGACAGGTTTGGGTTAGTAATACTACATTTTCTGTATTTTTACGAATTTGTATAGTCGGTTCCCACTATCAACAACTTAATTTATGATTTTTAAGGTGAAAAACCAATTAAATTAATCAAATGAAGTGCTACGTTAGAGCAATGTTAAGTAACGTATCTGTTTTATGGCGGTAACGTATCTGTCAAACATACCTTTAAGCCAGTTTGATGGGGAAAAATCACTGGAAATTCTGCATAGCTGTATCAGTAAGGTTCTTATTATATTGATATATGAACTAAATTAAAGAAAAACACCAAAATACTTATTTAACAGCTAGCTTTCTGTTCGTATTGAACATCGTCAGACCATTTTTATTTATTGTAAATTATGTGTGCACAACAACATAGCGTTACTATAAATAGCCTATATCAAACGATACAACATAATAATGTTTACATATTTCCACATTTAGTAAATAATCAATATAAACGAAATTATTAAATGTGTTATTATTTTCCTGTTATTGTAGCGGCTGTTTAGACGGTACTGGTCTCTGCAATGGCTGGATAGAACATAAACTTACATCTTCTTCTGTTGGCTCTGCAACTTCCCGTTCTTCACCATCTGCTACCGGTATTTCTGCTGATTCTGCGTCATCTGCTGCTGATTCTGCGTCATCTGCTGTTGGTTCTTCGTCATCTGCTGCTGGTTCTTCGCCATCAGTTGCTGATTCTTCGTCATCAGTTGCTGGTCCTTCGTCATCTGCTGCTGGTTCTTCGTCATCAGCTGTTGGTTCTTCATTATCAGTTGCTGGTCCTTCGTCATCTGCTGCTGGTTCTTCGTCATCAGATGTTGGTTCTTCGTCATCGGCTTCTGATGCTATGTCATCTGTTACTGGTCCTTTGTCGTCTTCGTCTGTTGCTATTATTGATCAATCTAACGTAAAAGACGACGCCTTTATATCTGCTGTTTATGACAGGGATTGGTATGTTGGTAGAGTTTTGGAGATGGAGAAAGCGGACAAAGCTGAAGCGTTCGTCACATTTATGACCAAACATTATTCTAAAGGTCAACTTACCCTGCGATGGCCGGAAAGACCAGACGAATTGTTAATTCCATTAGCAAATATCATCCGAATCATCGACGAACCTCTCCATGTTGGAAGATCTAAGAGATATTATCAGTTATCGGACGCGGATTTAAATGCCCTTAAAGAACCAGATATGTTACCCTAATGTTTGAGATATATACATGCACTATTTGATGTTAATGTGCCAGAAACTTACATAGTTACCTGTTTTTTGTTGTTTTTAGCGAAGTTAAGATTATTATTTTTTACTTTCGATATTGTCTAAAAAATCAAATAATTTGCAACAGATACGTTACCGCTAAAAGAAGTGATACTAAATATTAAATATAAATTTGTCATTTATACAAGATCGCTCGATGAATTCCATATTAATAGTAGCCTTTATTCCATACAACGATCATCATGCTCTTACCCTGTTTGATTGTCCATCTTATCTTTCACAGTAAAGACCCCAATTTGTCAACTCTTTTTAATTTTAAACATACCGAAACCACCGTGCATTATTTGAGAAAAATAATTTTTCTACCAGTGTCTTGATAAAAATGATACATTGTGGCATTACGTCACAATTAAGATAAATACCTGGGTTCTTCGTTGATTAAAAGTAACTTTATTAAGGGTAACGTGTATTTGTTTGTGTAACGTATCTGTTGCACGTACAATTTCAGCTGGGTCCAGACAAGTTGACACAGGTTTCTACCCGGACGAGATATTTGGAAGCCCTTTCAGATTTTTATCCCCAGATATATTTTGTTTTGAAATTTAACGTATTTTAAGTTACATTTTGAAGTTCACTTTTGTACATTTTGGTATTCCAATTGGTCCAGTTTAGTGGAGAATTGACCCGATGGAAGTCCTAATACCGGTAATGATAAATTCAAAATACCTATAAGGCTAAAGTTAAATGTAAAACAGCAAATGTAATGTGTCAAATGACAAATGTTTTATTGCAAAATGCTGTGTTTTTTTTAATTTCTACATATTAACATTTCTCTCATTACTCTTTACATTTGCGCTCTGACTCATCTCATTTGTCGTTACGCTTTCAACATATCATCTTGCGCAGAGCACTTTATCAATATGCAAATGTTGGATGCCACGTGCATTATTAACATACGGAAACGACCGATCTTTCTACCGAACTCAATTTGGCGACCTATTCGGCTAGCGAGCTATTTGACCAATCCAGTTGGCAACTTATTCGTTGGCTACTTATTCAGAATAAATTCAAAGGTCGCCCAAACTCATCTATTTATCAACCAATAAAATCCGTCGTAACGTCTATCAAACGAAAGTAGAATATATTGGAATTTTAAAGTGAAAGAACGGTAATATTCCGAGTCAAAATTCGGGTCATCGTCAAAAAAAAAAAATTCTGAGCATCCAACTATCAACTTTTCAAAAAGTATTAGTAAAAAATGGCACAATCATATTAAAGGGGTGCGCTCTCGTCCTAAATGTAAAGATAAACCTGTACGTTTTTCAAAGTCCAAATTCGTACCATCGTACAAAATTTTCAATATTTCAAGATAGGCCGGTATTTTATTTGGACCATCATACAAAATTCTGAGCATCTAGCTATATATATATATTGAAAGGTAATTGAATAAGCTTTCTAAATATTATTAAAAGTTGGCACAATCATGTTAAAGGGGTGCGCTCTCATCCTAAACGCCAATTTTTCAATATTCTAAATGTAACGGGACATTACCGTTCTTTACATTTAGAATAATGACCAAATTGGCTATGTTTAGGATGAGGGCGCACCCCTTATGATTGTGCCAACTTTTACTAATACCTTTCAGAATATAAATAGTTAGATTTTGTACGATGGTACGAATTTGGACTTTGAAAAAAGTGCAGGTTTATCTTTACATTTAGAATATTGAAAAATTGGCAATGTTTAGGACGAGAGCGCACCCCTTTAATATAATTTTTGGAAAGCTTATTTAATTACCTTTCAGAATATATATAGCTGGATGCTAAGAATTTTGTACGATGACCCGAAATTTGACCGTTCTTTCACTTTAAAATAACAATTTATTCTACTTTCGTTTGATAGACGTTACGATGGATTTTATTGGTTGATAAAAATAGATGAGTTTGGGCGTCCTTTGAATTCATTCTGAAAAGGCTACCAACGAATAGGTTGTCAGCTGGATTGGTCTAACAGCTCGCTATCCTAATAGGTCGCCAAATTGTGTTCGGTAGAAAGATCGGTCGTTTCCGTATGTTAATAAGTCACGTGGTATCCAACATTTGCATATTGATAAGGTGCTCTGCGCAAGATGATATGTTGAAAGCGTAAAGGACAAATGAGATGTGGCAGAGCGGAAATGTAAAGAGTAATGAGAGAAATGTTAATATGTAGAAATCTAAAAAAAACCACAGCATTTTGCAATAAAACATTTGTCATTTGACACATTACATTTGCTGTTTTACATTTAACTTTGACCTTAGAGGTATTTTGACTTGATCATTAACAGTATTAGGACTTTGTACATCGTATTTTTCACACGTAATCAATGGAAAGGACATTTAAGCACAGCATTTAATATTGGCAACGATACCCTTCCATAGATACCAGCGTCAGAAATTAGTCTTCACAAGATACAAATGCTCATGAAGAGATCTAAATATTGTGTTAAATGAAATGTGATTCGGAAGTGATGCAATTTTCGTAGCATAGTGCAGGGCCAGTTTATCACGTCTATTGTGCAGTGAGGGCTCGTGCGCCGCGACGTATAAACTGTCCCTTGGAGATGTACGAAATGCTCCTATACTGATTTTAAGTCCTTGGTTGTGTATGTTGTCGAGCTCTTTGAGATAAGACTCGCGGGCAGACCCATACACAATAGACCCATAATCGAGTTTTGATGGTATTAACCTTCGATATAATCTGAGTAAGACCTTACGGTCTGCTCCCCAGTCAGCAGAGGCGGATTGAAGGGGGGGGGGCGCACGACAGTGCCCTTTTTTATTTATGAAGGTGCCTTTATTCCAAGAGCTCTTGGAATAGCTATAGATGCAAGGAACAGGGATGTAGCCACGCAAGACGGCACTATTTTCTGCCGCCATGCTCAAAGAAAAAATCCACCCAGCCGTATTTAAACCCCCTCGACTTCGTCCTTCTCTGTACACAAACTCAGCGCTCGAAATTTACCACGGCAAACAGCAAAACCATGATAAAAGCCCACACAAAGCATGTCTGCCACGGCATTTTTAATTTTTGTTTGTGCCGTAGTAGACCCTATCCTCCAATGTTAAAGGTTTAGATGTCGTTAATGGTGTTGTACGTTCGGTTTCTAGATCAATACTGTTATAATCTACGGTTAATCCTAGCCCATCCACATTGTCAATGTTTCAATGTAAACCTCGTGTCTGACAGAATTGCATGCAGAGTCTTGGATTTCGAAAAACGAAATCCATTTTCGGTTGCCCTTTGTTGAAGTGAATTCAAACAAAGCTGCAACTTACGTTCGATTATCCGCATGACTGTAGAACCATAGCACATCTGAAAGTGTAGGAGGTAATATGCTTCCCTGTGGTCAGAGTTTATTGATCCCAGTCGTACCTTAAATGATCTACCTTCGAGGAGATTTTTAATGAAGATAGGTAAGCGACCTCGCAGACCGAGGTTATGGAGGTCGCGCATGATACCATGTTTCCACGTGGTATCATATCCTTTCTCCAGATCAAAAATATTGCAACTAAATGTTGCTTCTGGATGAAAGCGTCCCTGACGAACGTTTCAAATCGAATGAGATGATCTAGAGTGCTCCTTTGGGACCGTAATCCGCGTTGGATGTCATTAATAAGGTTGTTATCAAACAAGCCTTCGACTGATCAATCTCTCCATGGTTTTGCAAATACAGCTAGTTAAAGCAATCGGACGATAGTTGGTTTGATTCGTATGATCTTTACCCGGTTTTGGGATGGCAATCATTGTGGCTTCATGCCACGAAGGAGGAAATTTCCCATCAATCCAAATCCGGTTAAAAAAGATCAAGTAAAATTATAAGTGTTGGATAAGGTAGATGTTTTAAAACTTGGTAGTGTATTACATCTGGACCAGTTGCGGTGTCCCGAGCTCGCTTTAACGAATCCTGGAGATCTGCAATGGAAAAACGATCATTATAGCATTCATCGGCAAATCGGGACGGTTGAAAGTGAGAATGTAAGTACTGGTCTAGATAACCATATCGTTACGTCTCACACTGATTCTTTTCCGTGTGTCACGCCTTGTGGCGATAGGTTTTCCACCATTTCCTCCTTAACTACTGCCTTCTAGGTCCCGGCATCGAATGAAGAATTTAATGATTTATGTGGTGATACTCTGATGGCAAAGTTAGCCAATGATTCGGACCTTAAGAGTAAATCAGCATGTTTTTCCCTGGCACATTCCACCAGAAGTGTTCCATTTTTCAATTTCCTGACTGATTTCGGTTCACCGGCCAAGTCAGTGATCCCATTTTAAAATTGCAAATTGTGATATTTTAGATAAATAAACTTCAGAGGTGCTCTCTATCAAGAGAAACCTCGGCCATGTTTTTATATTTTTAGATGAGCTACATGGGGAGGCAGCATCATCATCTATAGGTCTTTGTCGGGTTTTTTTGTTTTTTTTTATCTTTCATTGTTTGGTGTGGGGGTGGATTGGGGATCCATGAAAATAAGACTACAAATTCACCCTTCGTCGTCCCCCAAGTTACTTCCCTGTCTACGATGGGGGAGACTAGCACGGATGTCCAGTGCGTGGCTCCAGGGATAGCCGAAGGGTATACTCCAGCCAGAAATACAAGCAAAGTATATATCTAACCTTACTGACCCGAGCCGTTGCTCTCCGATAAGGTGACTAGGACACAAGGGTTATAAAACGACACAAGAAAGAGGAATATATCACCCTATGGAGAACGAAACGACCAACGCCGATTGATCAGAGTGGGCTACTCTAACCTCCCATCTAGGTGAACCATGGACCAAAGAAATGTGTTGCGGGAATAGAGCTCGCAAGCCAAATCCCCACTCAATCACCAGGATTCCACTCTCCACCGACACGGGTCGCAACGCACGGCAAACACATTGCCCTATTACAGGGATCCTTTTAGTCGCCTTTTCCGACACGCAGAACATACGAAGGGTATATCCTTATCACACCCCTACACCCCAGGGGGGTATTGTGGAGGACGTCCAGACTGACAGGGGCGACGGCATAATACATCCACATGAAAATGTGGGCGTATAAAAATGGCTTCTATTGTATGGGCATTGGATACAAAAAATATCAAAACTTGCTTTATTCCATCGCAAAAATATCTTTGTTAAATAACACTTGTTCAGAAGTCAGGTGATGATGGAGCACTGTCCCCAGTGTATCCCACTCTGGCTCAGTTCGGACTGAAATCACGGTAAGATCGTAAGAACACCTTCGTTCCCATTCTGTTACAAAAAAACACTGATACTGTAAATACTTGCCCTTCTATAAAACATTAGAAAATACTAGAACTAAACCAGATCAAATCACACAATGAGACACAACCCCCTGATCCCGGACCCAAGTGAATAGGAAATCCATTATAATAATAATGAATTTATATAGCGCCTTTCATCTGAAACTCTTCTACTCGATGGCGCTGAGCCGCTCTGTCACGTTTTGTATTCACAGATGAAAAGGTGAGTCTTGAGGGATGTTTTAAAGGACTCTGTTTTAGCTTCCTTTAATGTTGCTGGAAGTTTATTCCATTGGGTGGGTCCTGCCACTGAAAAGGCCCTATCACCACACGACACTTCAAAGGTTTTGGAACAGCTAGGTCGTGTTTTGATGTTGATCGAGCTGTTCTATCTCCACTTTTGATTTTTATTAGATCACTCGGGTAATTAATTATGAGCTGACCATGGATGCACTTGTAAGTTAGAAGGATTATCTTGTACTGAATACGTCTGTTAATTGGGAGCCAGTGGAGGGATTTGAGCACAGGTGTAATGTGATCACGTAGTCTTGTTCTGGTGATCAGACGTGCGGCAGTGTTTTGTATTTTTTGTAGGGAGCGAAGAGAAGAAGCTGGAAGACCATAAAGTAACGAATTACAATAGTCCAGTCTACATGCGATTAATGAGTTCTCTAACAGTTTAGTTGAATCTGTGTTTAAGTATTTTCGTACAAGACCAATTTTGTACAGTTGGAAGTTTCATGCCTTTGATACTGCGGCAATTTGTTTAGACATATCCATCGTAGAGTTAAACATAACACCCAAATTTCGGGCAGATTGAACAGGGCTGATGTGATCAATTCCAATTTGAATGGGTTGACTATCTAATGACGAAACATATGATTTTGGGCCGATTGTCATGTACTCTGTTTTGTCCAGTGTCACTCGAGAGGGGGGTGGGGACTTTCCCCCCACAAAATTTTGAAAAATAGACAGCCGCAAACCCATTCTCCAAACACCTCAGGCCAGAACAGCGGATGGAGATATATGGTGACCTGCGAGCACTATAATCACAAATCCTCGAATACGAATAGAGAAATCAAATTTGTCATAGTCAAGAATTCACAGAATTTGTCATATTCAACAGTACAGATAGTATGATAGATATTCACTGTTCAAGGGTAAAGAATCCTTATCCTATCCTTCAATTAAATATTGCTCGATACTAACCAATAATATGGCAAACAAAAATAGCAGCGTCAAGTCACATGACAATTCTCTGTACAATATTACGAAAAAAGTTGAATTTTCATTCAATTTGCCTGGTCTTCCAGTCATCAAAATCAAAAGTAAAAGTGAAATCGAAACCCGGATGTTTTTTGGGTTTTTTTCACAAAATATTCCAGTTTTTGGCCATGTATCAGGTTTTAATGACTTATCGAGAGCTAGGAGTGACTGAAAAAAGATTGTCGGTTTATAATGCTGTCACCATCTTGAGGTTAAACTCATGAATTTATGAATAATTTCACCAGGTGGTAGAATTTGTCTCTTCCAACGAAATCTATCTTTCTGCTTTTCTTTCCTTTCCTTTCCCTGTCTCCTCTCCTACCCTCTTTTACTACCTTTTCTTTTTCTTTTTTTTACTTTTTCTTTGAGGCTTAGGCCCATATTTTTTTTTGCAAGTGGGCCCAGTCCGGCACTGGTTTTGTCATAGTTCAGTTTAAGAAAGTTTGCAGTCATCCATACTCTGATGCTCTCAATGCAGCGTTCCAATTGTTGTTGTTTGTCTGGAATATCACATGTTGGTCCTATTAGATAGAGTTGAGTGTCATCTGCAAATAAATGGTGGTCTACACAGTGTTTGTGGATGACTTCGCCTAGGGGAGAGGTATAGATGGTAAATATAATTGGTCCCAAGACAGATCCTTTGGGAACACCGAATTTAACTTGGGTTGGATTTGATTTAGCATTGTCTACGCATACAATTTGATTACGATTAGATAAGTATAACTGAATAAGCTTTATGGCAGAGTCAGATAATTTTAACCTATATTTGAGTCTGTGAAGGAAAATATGATGGTCAATAGTGTCGAATAAGTGAATAAATGAATGAAATGTTGTTTATTGGCACGTGAGCTCCAACCGGGCCATATTGCGCCAAACATATGGTGATGATACGAGACAAACTACAAACAAATAATCACATTATCTATATATACATAAATAAAAACAAATATCACTGAAAAATCAAATAAAACTAAATATAAACTTTATGTATATATATTTAAAATATGAAGGTGAAAATCAGATATATACAATTAAAATTTTCGACAAAAATTTGTCTCTTTAAAAAGTCTAGAGCTTTACTAAATAGACCCGGTTGGGCAAACAACTGATGAAGTGACTGGCAACGGTAATGCCGTAATCTTTGAGATGTTTGCACTCAATCAAAATGTGCTTCACTGTCAAAGGAACATGACAGTGTTCACACTCTGGTTGAGGCTCTCGCTTTAATATGAAAATGTGAGTTAGAAAAGTATGACCAATACGAGAGCGACACAAAACCACCTCATCTCTCCTGTTAGACCTGTAGGAGCTAGGCCAATCTCCAAGGAGAGGCTTGATGTGATGAAGTTTATTTGTGTCTGCAAGATCCTAAGACCGTTGCCAGCGGTCATAAATAAAATGATTAATTGTCGATTTAAAATCGTTAAATGGTAATTGGGGCAGATCTAAAGCAGCTTTGGCAGCAAAATCTGCTTTATCATTCCCCCTTATATCGACGTGACTGGGAAGCCAGCAGAAGACGTCTTTGCTGCTGATACTAATGGGTGTTCAAGCTGTTTATTGTTAATTGCTTGAAGTGAGGACAAAGAATCAGTAAAAATGATATGCTTTAAAGCTGAAGAGGACTGAATGAACTCCAAGGCCTGAAGAATAGCCTTGAGTTCAGCTGTAAATATGGAAGCAGCAGGTGGAAGACACACAGAGATGGTCTCAGATGGCGTCACAGTAATGAATGAATGAAATGGGGTTTAACGTCCTACGCTTAAGCACCTAACCTGGGCCAATTGAAGACGGGCATACGCCAACAGTGTGCTATGAGGGAAATTTTGCCCGGGCAGGGGCGCTACGGCCTACTCTTATATCGAATTCCAACTGCCAAGGGATCTTTTACGTGCACTCCAATTTGTACACGGGACCTCGGTTTTTCGTCCCATCCGAACGACTAGGCAGCTGTCCTTGTCAGGCCCTCCTTCTGCATCACTGACAAGGGGAAATCACGCCGGAAAATCGAGATGAACTTTCTCGGCCAATGCAGGGATCGAACACTCAACCTCCAGGCTAGCGAACCAGCGCCTTATCCACTTAGCCACCGTGATCCCCCAGGCGTCACAGTAGCCGAAGCTACCCGATCACCATCTTTAGAACCATCTGTGTAAATAGGAGCATAATCACCATACTTAGACCGTAACTCTCTAAAGAGAGATTGGAACACAGTAGAGCTAGTATCTCTCTTTTTATGTTGAGTAAGATCAAAACCGATCTTTGGGGGAGATACAGCCCACGGTGGAGTCTCAAAGACAGGGGTATTCGCAATATTGTCCAAGCTAATACCAGCCTCGGACAAAAGGGGTTGAATGCGAATACCGAAAGATAGAATAACTTTAGTCTTCACTAGATACAAATGTTCATGAAGAGGTCTAAATATGATGTTAAATGAAATGTGATTCGGAAGTGATGCAATTTTTGTAGCATACTGCAGGGCCAGTTTATCACGTCTGTTGTGCAATGAGGGCTCATGCGCCTCGACGTATAAACTGTCCACTGGAGATGTACGAAATGCTCCTAAGCTGATTCTAAGTCCCTGGTTGTGTATGGTGTCGAGCTCTTTGAGATAAGACTCGCGGGCAGACCCATACACAATACACCCATAATCGAGTTTAGATCTTATTAATGCTCGATATAATCGGAGCAAGACCTTACGGTCTGCTCCCCAGTCAGTATTTGATAGGACTCTCAATATGTTGAGGGCTTTCAGACATTTCTTTTTTAGGTTTTTAATATGGGGGATAAAAGAAAATTTCTTATCAAATATCAGCCCCAGAAATTTGGTTTCATCCACAACTGGAAGGCGGTTGCCATCCAAGAAAAGTTCTGGATCAGGATGCAAACCTCTTTTCTGACAGAAATGCATGCAGACAGTCTTGGATTTCGAAAATCGAAAACCATTTTCGGTTGCCCATTGTTGAAGTGAATTCAAACAAAGCTGCAACTTACGTTCGATTATCCGCATGTCTGTAGAACCATAGCACATCTGAAAGTCATCAACATAGAGAGCCCCGTTTGTACCTGGTTTAAGGCACGCTGGGATAGTATTAATTTTTATTGCAAATAATGCTGGTAATAAAATACTTCCCTGGGGAACCGCCATTTCCTGAGGAAATGGGTCAGAAATGAAATGAAATGTGGTTTTATGGCACATGAGCACCTACCGGGCCATATTGCGCCAAACATAAATGATTTATGCTAGAAGACAAGTTAAATAGAATAGAATAGAAATGTTGTTTAATGGCACATGTGCTCCAACCGGGCTATATTGCGCCAAACATATGGTGAAATTTGAGACAAACTATAATTAAATTATCACAGTATTATCATATATATACATAAATAAAAACAAATATCACAGTAAATGTCAAAATAAAAATAAATATAAACTTTATGCATATATATTTAAAACATGAAAATGAAAATTAGATATATACAATTAAAATTTTCTATAAAAATTTGTCTCTTTTAAAAAATCTAGAGCTTTACAATATAGTCCCGGTTGGGCAAACAACTGATAAAGTGATTGGCAACGGTAGTGCCGTAATCTTGTATCTTTGAGATACTTGCACTCAATCAAAATGTGCTTAACTGTCAAAGGAACATGACAGTGTTCACATTCTGGTTGAGGCTCTCGCTTTAAGATGAAAATATGTGTTAAAAAAGTATGACCTATGCGAGAGCGACACAAAACAACTTCATCTCTCCTGTTGGTTCTATAGGAGCTTGGCCAATCTCCTAAGAGAGGCTTAATGTGATGAAGTTTGTTAGTGACTGCAAGATCCCAAGACCGTTGCCAGCGGTCATAAATGAAATTATTAATGCAAGATTTAAAATCTGCATATGGTAATAAAAATTGAGATAAGGGAAGATCTAGGGCAGATTTGGCAGCCAAATCTGCTTGATCATTCCCTTTTATATCCATGTGACTGGGGAGCCAGCAAAGAACAATGTCCTTGCAGCTCAATTCGTATGATAGTAGCAGACTGTAAATATCTGCTACTAATGGGTGATCAAGCTGTTGATTATTTATTGCTTGTAATGAGGACAAAGAATCAGTAAAAATTATATATTTTAAATCAGATGATGATTGAATGAACTCTAAAGCCTGAAGAATGGCCTGGAGTTCAGCTGTAAAGATAGAAGCAGCAGGTGGAAGACGGATAGAAATGGTCTCCGTTGGTGTCACAGTAGCCGAAGCTACCCGATCACCATCTTTAGAACCATCTGTATAAATAGGAGCATAATCACCATATTTAGACCTTAACTCTCTAAAGAGAGATTGGAATACCGTAGAGCTAGTATCTCGCTTTTGATGTTGAGTAAGATCGAATTCGATCTTTGGAGGAGATATAGCCCACGGTGGAGTCTCAAAGAAAGGGGTATTCGCAATACTGTCAAGGCTGATACCAGCCCCAGACAAAAGGGGTTGTATGCGAATACCAAATGATGGAATGACTTTAGTCCTCACAAGATATAAATGCTCATGAAGAGGTCTAAATATGGTGTTAAATGAAATATGATTTGGAAGTGATGCTATTTTCGTAGCATACTGCAGGGCCAGTTTATCACGTCTGTTGTGCAATGAGGGCTCATGCGCCTCGACGTATAAACTGTCCACTGGAGAAGTACGAAATGCTCCTAAACTGATTCTAAGTCCTTGGTTGTGTATGGTGTCGAGCTCTTTGAGATAAGACTCGCGGGCAGACCCATACACAATACACCCATAATCGAGTTTAGATCTTATTAATGCTCGATATAATCGGAGCAAGACCTTACGGTCTGCTCCCCAGTCAGTATTTGATAAGACTCTCAATATGTTGAGGGCTTTCAGACATTTCTTTTTTAGATTTTTAATATGGGGGATAAATGATAATTTCTTATCAAATATCAGCCCCAGAAATTTGGTTTCATCCACAACTGGAAGGCGGTTGCCATCCAAGAAAAGTTCTGGATCAGGATGCAAACCTCTTTTCTGACAGAAATGCATGCAGACAGTCTTGGATTTCGAAAAACGAAATCCATTTTCGGTTGCCCATTGTTGAAGTGAATTCAAACAAAGCTGCAACTTAGTTCGATTATCCGCATGTCTGTAGAACCATAGCACATCTGAAAGTCATCAACATAGAGAGCCCCGTTTGTACCTGGTTTAAGGCACGCTGGGATCGTATTAATTTTAATAGCAAACAGTGTTGGTGATAAAATACTTCCCTGTGGAACTCCCATTTCTTGAGGAAATGGGTCAGAGAAGATTGATCCCAGTCGTACCTTAAATGACCTATCTTCCAGGAAATTTTTAATAAAGATAGGTAAGCGACCTCGTAGGCCGAGGTTATGGAGGTCGCGCATGATACCATGTTTCCACGTGGCATCATATGCTTTCTCCAGATCGAAAAATATTGCAACTAAATGTTGCTTCTGGATGAAAGCGTCCCTGACGAACGTTTCGAATCGAACGAGATGATCAAGAGTGCTCCTTTGGGACCGAAATCCACATTGGAGATCAGTAATAAGGTTGTTGGACTCAAGGTACCAAACAAGCCTTCGATTGATCAATCTCTCCATGGTTTTGCAAATACAGCTAGTTAAAGCAATAGGACGATAGTTGGTAGGATTCGTATGATCTTTACCCGGTTTAGGAATAGGAATTATTGTGGCTTCATGCCACGAAGGAGGGAAATCCCCATCAACCCAAATCCGGTTAAAAAGATCCAGTAAAATAAGAAGTGTTGGATAAGGTAGATGTTTTAAAATCTGGTAGTGAATTTCATCTGGGCCAGTTGCAGTGTCCCGGGCTCGTTTTAACGAATCCCGGAGCTCTGCAATGGAAAAACGATCATTGTAACATTCGTCATTACGGGACTTGAAATTAAGTCGCCTTTTCTCCTGTTGATTCTTAATTCGCCGAAAGGCATCAGAGGAGAAATTGGATGATGAATTGAATGAAAATGTACTGGCCAGAGAATTAGCAATATCAGGAAATGTTGTTAAGGTGGTATTATCAACATTAAGATGGTTAACTGATAATGCACTACTTTTACCTTTAATCCTACGAATCCTGTCCCATACCGATTTTGAAGTGGTACGGGAATTGATCCTAGAGACGTAACCTTGCCATGAAGACTTCTTTGCTTGGCGTATGGTTCTACGGGCCTTCGCCCGGACCATCTGGTATGCCGCAATATTCTCCATGGAAGGATGGTGCTTTAGTCGTCTCAGGATACGATTACGCTCTTTAAGAGCAGATTTGCAATCGTCGTTAAACCATGGTTTGTTGAAACGTTTTGGCTCTGTCGTGGTTTTTGGAATCGCCTGCTCAGCTACATCTTGGAGAATTGAAGTGAATAAAGCCATGGGCTCATCTGCATCTTCTAACTCTTTTGCATCAAAAGAGAAGAGACACAAAGATTCAAACAGAGCCCAATCAGCCCTATGCAACTTCCACCTCTGAGGTCTTTCGACCGGAGAGGGACCATTATTTTCAATCAAGATTGGAAAGTGGTCACTGCCACATAGATCTTCATTTACTCTCCATGTAAAATCCTGAAACAGGACTGGGGAGCAAATGGTGAGATCTAGAGAAGAAAAAGAAGCTGTGGCAGGATGTAGATAAGTAGGCGAGTCATCATTTAATAAACACAAATTATTAAGGTTAATGAAGTCCGCTATTTGTTTACCTCTGTTGTTATCATCTGGACTACCCCAGAGTGAATGATGACCATTGAAATCTCCCGTCAGAATAAACGGGAGGGGAAGTTGGGCAACAAGGTCATCAAGATCTCTGGGATTAAGATGTAAACTTGGTGGAAGATAAACAGAGCAGAGTGTTATAGGAATATGCAAAGTCACTCTAACTGCAACTGCCTGTAAAGGCGAGTTGATGGTAACTTGACTTTGAGGAATGTCTCCATTAAGAATAACAGAAACACCCCCATGAGCTCTACCATCACCAACTGAATGATGATGATAACCAACAAAATGTCTAAAAGACAAATTGTCAGAATCCCGTAAAAAAGTTTCCTGTAAACAAATAGCTAAAGGATTGTGCTTTTGAATTAATAATTGGACTTCATTAAAATTTGGTTTTAAACCACGACAATTCCATTGAATAATGGAATTAGCCATTGTCAGGGAATTTTATTTTTTGACGGCTTACCGACGGGGTCCATATGGACACCCGTGATGACAATACCGTCCATCAGATCATCCCCAAATCTATTATAGAGAGAAACAGGGTCTTTTGAACCCTTTTTAAATTTCTCTTTGAACTTTGCTAACCTCCTCTCTTTCCTGGAGAGGACAGTTTGTTCCTGAGAAGGTGGGATACCCTTCGGCTGCGTACTTGATCCAGCAAAACTAGAATCAAGAACGACAGCATCAGCAGAAGGCGAGGGGAGCGACCCCTTGTCATTCTGAGCTGAAGTGTCGGGGATAGTCCCAACATCTTCAGGTTTCGGCAAGGACGTTGAGCCCTCGCCAGACAAAGAATTAATAATTTGTATCGAGCTCTCACATGTCTGCGAGGAGCTCGATGCCCCTTTATCATGATCTGGTAATACTTTAGGCATGTCCTCTTTTTCATGCCAGGTTAAATCTGTCTGAACCGAAATAGTTTTAGTAGAAACTTTGACTGCACTGGAGTACGATTTCCCTTGTGGTGCAATGGGAAATGGTGCAGTAAGCTCTACTTGCTTACGAGCATCGAAATATGACATCTTTCGTTCAGACATAATCTGTTGGATTCGTTTCTCTTGTTGCCAAATGGGACATTCGCGAGAGTAAGCAAAGTGCTTACCCTTGCAGTTTACACAACAAAATTCCGCCTGACAGGTAGCGCTATCGTGGCCATCATGACCACACCTAGCGCAGGTGTCTTTACCTCTGCAGACGGTTTTGCTGTGTCCAAACTTTTGACATTTGTAACAACGAAGAGGATTTGAAATATACGAATCAACAGGTATATTTAAATAACCTGCCTTGAGAGTCTTTGGGATGTCGGGCCGACCGAAAGTGAGGATATAGGTACTTGTTGCAATTACCTTATCTCCTCGGCGTACACTAATTCGTTTAACATGTGAGACGCCTTGAGAAGAAAGGTATTCAACCATTTCATCCTCACTGCTGCCTTCGAGATCGCGACATCTAATTACACCTCTACTTGAATTAAGTGACCTATGTGGTGACACTTTGATATCAATGTTTGCCAAGGAAGTTGATTTGAGTAGCATGGTTGCATGCTGCTCCTTGGCACATTCTATCAAGAGTTTTCCATTTTTAAGTTTTTTAATGGCCTTGGGCTCACCGGCTAAGCCGGTTATACCTTTAGCTATTAAAAATGGTGAAACTTTAGATAGGTCTGTAGAGGGACTCTCAATTAAGAGGAACCTCGGCCATGTCTTTTGTATTTTTTTATTGGTATTAAATAAATCAGAAACGTTTTCAGTATTATGACGTTTCTGTTTATTGTTTGTTTTATTCGGTGTGGGGGGAATTTGGGGATCCATGAAATAAAGTTTGTTTGATTCACCCCTCGTCGTCCCCCAGGTTACTTCCCTGCCTACTAAGGGGAGGACTAGCACGGATAACCTGTGCGTGGCCTCAGGGCTCGACGAGGGGTATACTCAAGCCAGAAGTAAAAAATACTTTCTAACCAGATTGACCCAAGCCGCCGCTCTGTAGAATGTACTAAGGACACAAAGGTAGGTTGTATGCTGAGTGAAAAAAAAAACAACAGAGCATTAAACTTGGAGGGGTACACTCTACAGAGCTAAAAACGACCAAAGCCGATTGATCAGAGTGGGCCACTCTGACCTCCCGTCTAGGTGAACCATGGGCCAAAGCAATGTGTTGCAGAAAAAGGGCTCGCAAGCCAAATCCCTACTCAATCACCAGGATTCCACTCTCCACCGACACGGGTCGCAACGCACGGCAAACACGTTGCCCCATTACAGGGATCCTTTTAGTCGCCTTTTACGACACGCAGGAAATACGAAGGGTATATTCTTTTCACCCCCTACACCCCAGGGGGGGAAATGGGTCAGAGAAGATTGATCCCAGTCGTACCTTAAATGACCTATCTTCCAGGAATTTTTTTATAAAGATAGGTAAGCGACCTCGTAGGCCGAGGTTATGGAGGTCGCGCATGATACCATGTTTCCACGTGGTATCATATGCTTTCTCCAGATCGAAAAATATTGCAACTAAATGTTGCTTCTGGATGAAAGCGTCCCTGACGAACGTTTCAAAACGAACGAGATGATCAAGAGTGCTCCTTTGGGACCGAAATTCACATTGGAGGTCTGTATCAGGTTGTTGGACTCAAGGTACCAAACAAGCCTTCGATTGATCAATCTCTCCATGGTTTTGCAAATACAGCTAGTTAAAGCGATTTGACGATAATTTCTAGGATTCGTATGATCTTTTCCCGGTTTAGGGATGGGAATTATTGTGGCTTCGTGCCACGATGGTGAGAAATTGCCATCAACCCAAATCCGGTTAAAAAGATCTAGTAAGATTAAGAGAGTGGAAAAAGGTAAATGTTTTAGAATTTGGTAGTGTATTTCATCTGGACCAGTTGCAGTGTCCCGAGCTCGCTTTAACGAATCACGGAGCTCTGCAACGGAAAAACGATCATTATAACATTCATCATTGCGGGACTTGAAATTAAGTTGCCTTTTCTCCTGTTGTTGTTTTATGCCTCGAAAGGCATTGGTGGATAAATTGGATAATGAATTGAATGAAAAGGTACTGGCCAGAGAATTAGCAATATCAGGAAATGTTGTTAGGGTGGTATCATCAACATTGAGATGGTTAACTGATAATGCACTACTTTTACCTTTAATCCTTCGAATCCTATCCCATACCGATTTGGAAGTGGTATGGGAATTGATCCTAGAGACATAACCTTGCCATGAAGACTTCTTTGCTTGGCGTATGATTCTAAGGGCCTTCGCCCGGACCATCTGGTATGCCGCAATATTCTCCATGGAAGGATGGTTCTTTAGTCGTCTTAGGATACGATCACGCTCTTTAAGAGCGGATTTGCAATCGTCGTTAAACCATGGTTTATTGAAACGTTTTGGTTCTGTCGTGGTTTTTGGAATCGCCTGCTCAGCTACATCTTGAAGAATTGAAGTGAATAAGGCCATGGGCTCATCTGCATCTTCTAACTCTTTTGCGTCAAAAGAGAAGAGGCACAAAGATTCGAAAAGAGCCCAATCAGCCTTATGTAACTTCCACCTCTGGGGTCTTTCGACCGGAGAGGGACCATTATTATCAATCAAGATAGGAAAGTGGTCACTACCACAAAGATCTTCATTTACTCTCCATGCAAAATCCTGAAACAGGACCGGAGAGCAAATGATGAGATCGAGAGAAGAAAGGGATGCTGTGGCAGGATGTAGATAAGTAGGCGAATCATCATTTAATAAACACAAATTATTAATGTTAATGAAGTCCGCTATTTGTTTACCTCTGTTGTTATCATCTGGACTACCCCAGAGCGAATGATGACCATTGAAATCTCAGGTCAGAATAAACGGGAGGGGAAGCTGGGCAACAAGGTCATCAAGATCTCTGAGATTAAGATGTAAACTTGGTGGAAGATAAACAGAGCAGAGTGTTATAGGAATATGTAAAGTCACTCTAACTGCAACTGCCTGTAAAGGCGAGTTGATTGTAACTTGACTTTGAGGAATGTCTCCATTAAGAATAACAGAAACACCCCCATGAGCTCTACCATCACCAACTGAATGATGATGATAACCAAAAAAATGTCTAAAAGACAAATTGTCAGAATCCCGTAAAAAAGTTTCCTGTAAACAAATAGCTAAAGGATTGTGCTTTTGAATTAATAATTGGACTTCATTAAAATTTGGTTTTAAACCACGACAATTCCATTGAATAATGGAATTACCCATTGTCAGGGAATTTTATTTTTTGACAGCTTACCGACGGGGTCCATATGGACACCCGTGATGACAATACCGTCCATCACATCATCCCCAAATCTATTATAGAGAGCGACAGGATCTTTTGAACCCTTTTTAAATTTTTCTTTAAACTTTGCTAACCTCCTCTCTTTCCTGGAGAGGACAGTTTGTTCCTGAGAGGGTGGGATATATACCCCTCGGCTGCGTACTTGATCCAGCAAAACTAGAATCAAGAACGACAGCTTCAACAGAAGGCGTGGGGGGCGACCCCTTGCCATTCTGAGTTGACGTGTTGGGGATAGTCCTAACATCGTCAGGTTCCGGCAAGGACGTTGAGCCCTCGCCAGGCAAAGATTTAATAATTTGTTCTGAGCTCTCACTCGTTTGAGAAGAGCTCAATACCCCTTTATTATGATCTGATGTTAAAAGTTTAGGCATTTTCTCTTTTCTGGGCCAGGTTAGGTCAGTCTGAACAGAAATGGTATTGGTAGAAACCCCGGCTACACTTGAGTAAGATTTCCCTTGTGGTGCAATGGGAAAAAGTGTAGTTAGTTCTGTCTGCTTGTGAGCATCAAAGTAAGATATTTTCCGTTCAGACATGATCTGTTGGATTCGTTTCTCTTTTTGCCAAATGGGACATTCTCGAGAGTAAGCAAAGTGCTTACCCTTGCAGTTGACACAACAAAAGTCCGCCTGGCAGGTAGCACTCTCGTGACCATCATGACCACAGCGAGCACAGGTGTCTTTACCTCTACAGACGGTTTTGCTGTGTCCAAACTTTTGGCATTTGTAACAGCGAAGAGGGTTGGAAATGTACGAATCCACAGGAATATTTAAATAACCTGCCTTGAGAGTCTTCGGTATTTCGGGACGATTGAAAGTGAGGATGTAGGTGCTTGTTGCAATCACCTTACACTAATTCGTTTTACATGTGAGACGCCTTGAGATGAAAGGTATTCTACCATTTCATCCTCACTGCTGCCTTCAAGATCCCGACAGCGAATTACACCTCTACTTGAATTTAAAGACCTGTGTGGAGATACTTTGATAGATATGTCTGCCAAGGACGTTGATTTAAGAAGCATGGTAGCATGCTGCTCCTTGGCACATTCTATCAATAGTGTTCCATGTTTTAGTTTTTTAATAGCCTTTGGTTCACCGGCTAAACCCTTGGCTATTAAGAATGGTGAAACTTTAGACAGGTCGGTAGAGGTACTCTCAATTAAGAGAAACCTCGGCCATGCCTTTGAATATTTTTGGGGGTTATTAAATAAATTAGAAACGTCCTCTGTATTAGGACGTTTCTGTTTTTTAATGTCTTTTTTGGGTTAATTTTGGGGGATTAGGGGATCCATGAATAATATATTTTTTGATTCACCCCTCGTTGTCCCTCAGGTTACTTTCCTGCCTACCAGGAGGGGACTAGCACGGATAACCAGCGCATGGCCTCAGGGCTCAACGAGGGGTATACTCAAGCCAGAAGTAAAAAATACTTTCCAACCAGATAGACCCAAACCGCCGCTCCGTAGAATGTACTCAGGACACAAAGGTAAACTTGCTGAGTGAAAAAACAACAAAGCATTGAAATGAGAAAAACGTACACTCTACAGAGCTTAAAACGACCAAAGCCGATTGATCAGAGTGGGCCACTCTGACCTCCCGTCTGGGTGAACCATGGGCCAAAGTAATGTGTTGCAGGAAAAGAGCTCGCAAACCAAATCCCCACTCAATCACCAGGATTCCACTCTCCTCCGACACGGGTCGCAACGCACGGCAAACACGCTGCCCCATTACAGGGATCCTTTTAGTCGCCTTTTACGACACGCAGGACATACGAAGGGTATATTCTTGTCACCCCCTACATTTTGGTATCGCCTGCTTAGCTACATCTTGAAGAATGGAAGTGAATAAGGCCATGGGCTCATCTGCATCTTCTAACTCTTTTGCATCAAAAGAAAAGAGACACAAAGATTCAAACAGAGCCCAATCAGCCTTATTAATATAGGGACGATCTCTGTCTAATAATCAGTCTCTATACTATACGGGGCTGGAACTAAAAGTAGGAACAACTGGTAAGGCTCTAATAAGTTTATGTCTCATTAAATATAAGCAAAACAATTTACAAACATAAGAAGTATAAAACATCAAATATAAATGAAAATGAAATAATAATTGAAATAATAAGTATACGTTTGATATATGAAATATAAAAACTATTTACGTTTGAATTAAGAAATAAAGAACTATTTACAGGAGTTATCAAAATGCTAGAAACAATAACCTGTAATAAAAGACTAAATATGAAACATTATATATACAGTAATATACACATACCTAAAAGTAGGAACAACTGGTAAGGCTCTAATAAGTTTATGGTTAGTAGACAAGTTTCTTGGATTTATATATCCCACGTTGTCAAGTTAAAACTATAGAAACTTGTTACCAACTCATAAACAACCTTCCCGGGTTGCTACCTACTACATGTACACTCTACACCGCAAAGTGGTTAATCCTATTAATTAAACAATTCTAATTAACTCTATTGTTTATAGGATTAACACCCTATCGGTATAGACGAGTCGAACATCTGACTAGATATACGTATATACATTAAATTATCGTTTTGGATGAATAAGTTGTATTTACAAAAGTGAACAATAAATATAACATACCACCGACGCAAAAAAAAATTGTTGCGTCCTCGCAACAAGGCGTAAGCAATTTATATATAAATCAAATGGAGATTTTTTTTTTTTTTTTTTTTTTAACATAAAATTATTATCTTGATTAATAGTAGAAATATACCCTTGATGCTCAATTAAAATGTAGGCCATGTAAGGATTTTGAATAAGTTTTCTAATCTTGCGACCTTCCATGAATGAAATATTTAAAGGTGTTTTAATGAAAAAAATTGCGTTATTTAACTTATTCATTATAGAGATACCCTGGATGGAAACATTCAGTTGAGGATTAATAGTTCCCGAAACAAAAATATTTCCGATGCTCGTAGGGCCAGTTATCTGCCAAAAATTAGAGCATAAAGGTAGAGATAATATGGGAATAGTCACACAACTTGAACCAGTTGATAATTCTAACAACATTGTTGTCTTATGATTCCTTTTTCTTAAATATCGTTTCACAAATGTTATAATGACAACACAAATGATTTGTAAAACAAGCAATATAACGATTCATTTTAAAATATCAGTTTGAGTATAATTCAGGTTAGAATGGAGTTCCGAAGGGGGCAATTTAGGCTTAAAGTCAAATGAGGGTAAATTTTGTGCCTTGGCGGCGTTACTTTGACTTAATACCAAAATCATGGCAGTTTAAGTTCGTAACTTCCAAATAAACCAAATAATAGTTAATGATAAAATACCACACGTAATATATAACAATATTTTATCATAATTTATGTTTTGATTCTCCATGTCTATATCTCCCATTAATAATGGTTCAACTAAATTTTGAAAAATTGTTTGATTATGCAAGGCTCTTTTAACCATTTTTTTAAGACTCAAATGATCTCGTTGATCCTGAGCTAAAAATGAATTAAAGGAATGATTATAAATATTAAAATTAGGAATGTGCATAAATAACGGTGAAGGAAATGTAGAGTTTCCTTCAATAGTTTCGTACAAGTTAGATTCAAAAAATGATTGAAACAGAGCCAAATTAATAGGATTTGAAACATGGATAGTTTTTATCTTTCGATCACAATTGATTAATCGCGGAGCAACGTGGAAATTGGGTGAAGCAAGAGAACATTGACAAGGTACCTTTACAATACAAAAAGAACAACCCTTCATCATCTGTTGTTCGGTTAAACAATCCAGGCTTAAGAATTTTGTATTATATACTAATATTTGAGATGGAGTTATCTCGATTAATTTTGGTTTAACCACGTTTTGAACATACCTAAAGTCACATAATTGATGGACCTTCTGTTTCATATTTAGAAATAATGCCAATTCACAAGTAAAAGAAGACATTGGCGTTAATGGTATATTTACATGACAATGAAAGGTGTCGTTGAAATGGTGTTTACACTGAGACAGTTCTGATTGTGAAAATAATGCATATTTACTGTTATCTTTATTGACTAATATGTAATCTTTAAGTCCTAAAAGTTGGGTAGCATGAGTAGATGTTTCATTAATAGGCACAGGGAACGATGAGATTTTGAAAATATCCATGTGCTGATCTGTTGCAACAATGGGAAAGTTTAAAGTTATATACAATTTAGAATGATTTCTAGCGTACACAAATTTTCCCTGTTGGTAATAAAATTTAGGCGAGTCATGTACCAACGCCACTCCTCTGTAATGTTGCTGTAATAGCTTACTTATATCTTTTATCGATTTTTCCAATACATGGGGTGTTATGAGAGATGGCGATAATTTTCCATTTACCATTGCTTCCATTTCTAAACGCAAATTTTCAAGTTGATTCTCTACCATTGTTGATGATTTAAGTTGATCAGTTAATAAAATGGTTGTTAAAGTAAATGCGCGAGACATTGTAACTGAAGCTTTAGCTAGGATATGTTCAAAATTATAAATAGCTTCATGATTTGATTTAATTTGAGACACAATGTTATTAAATCTGTGATCGACATTCTGCATGAATGATGAAAGTCCTCCTTCATGTTCGCTGACCTCATTAACGATTTCGGACATTTTAATATTTAGTTGTTTTATATGCCTTGCTAAGATATTAACGTCTCCGGTAGTAGCAGTTCCGAATAAAGATTTTGAAAACTCTCCTAGAAAAGGCAGTAATGAACGTTTCTGTTGCTTACTTTTATTATTTCTAATATTTGGAACTAGTTTATGAATATGTTGAATAGTTTCTTTAAGATATAAATATGTGTTATGCTTTAAACCTTGAATATGATCGACAATCGGATCAATGGTCACACAAGTGTCTACGTCTAAGGCACATGAATAATTATTATTAAATTTAACCATATTCGGTAACTGGATTTCATAAGTATTGAACCAAAATTTCGTCGCTGGCAACAAGTCTCCGTATCTATAGAAAAGTGTCCCGAAATTTATTCTTTGCAATACGTCGTTGGTCTCACCCATCACACAACTGCCTCCATTAAATACCAGCATTAGTAAGATGACCAGTTGTTTCAATGTAATACCTAGGGAGAAGAGAAAGTTGGCATATAGTGAAGTCAGTAAGGAACTCGTCAGTTCCAAAGCACTAAATAATATTATACATAAATTAGGATACTGACTTTACTATATTTGTTAGTACAAAGATAGTGCTGTGGATCATACATGGAAACAACTGTCTTACTTGGTCATGCTATGGTAAAACCTGTGACGTAGCCAATACACATTACGATGATAACGCATATTTATATAAACATTATTTTTATCACTTACGTTTTATATATATATCACGATGCTTATTTCTTATCATGAATATATTTTGAAGTAATCCCAAGGTTATTTGTAATCGTTATCGTCATCATCATCATCATCTTACTTGCATTATTTTTGAAAACAACTTTAAATATTATCACGATCCCTTAATTTATCATGAATAATGTAGTTAGTGATCTATGGACATTATTATAATGACCGTTATGTGACCAAATATATATATATTACTTTCTTTTAAAACATTTCATTTTTCGCCGTTTACCCGATGTGGTATGTGTACTTGGTTATATTGCCTTCTGGCAGCCATGAATTAGAATACTGCGAATCTTCCCAACGAACTAGATATTCTCTTCTTCCATTTTTAAATCTGGTATTTAAGATGCAGTCAACTTGCCAATACCGATCGTCAACTGTGTTTGAGTTATCAGCACTCGACTTTGAAAGTGATGTTCGAGCTGTTTCCACAACAGCTTCCTTATCATCACTGTTACTCCTAGCTACTAGGAAATGTTTTAGCATTTTGGCGTTGATGAAAGTGGTTTCTTTATCTGGGTCCGAGCACAGTTTAAGCCGGTATGTGAAATTGGGACCAAGTTGAGAAATGTAGTATGGACCCTTCCATTTCTGATCTAATTTGGGAGATTTACCTACAGTGCGTGTTTTATTTTCCATTAAGACTTTATCTCCTATTTTAAAATCTGGACTACGTGCATGCTGATCAAAACGTTCTTTTGCTTTTTATTTGCGCCTTTTCGTGATTTTCTTTGGCAATCCTGTGAGCAATTTTAAGGTTTTCGACAATTTCGTTAACATGCTGTTTCACATCTTTGGCCAAATTAGCCTTAGGTACTAAATGTGTATCAAGTGGTAGATTCATCTCTCGGCCAAAGAGCATACAATATGGCGAATAGCCTGTTGACTGCGTACATGGAGACATTCTAAAAGCCATCATGATACTAGACAGGAGCTTGGGCCAGTTAGTATGACTTTTGTCGCAATACATCCTGAGTGTTTGCAGTAGTTGGTCTGTGGGTGATACGGAGAAGTCGTATAACGCGCAATATTCAGGAGCTCGCACAATGAATTTACTAAATTGGACATAAAGTTTCTTCCTCTATCACTAACAATGCTTTGTGGCGCTCCATAGCGGGTTATGACTTCATGATATAGGATTGAAGCTACTTCTTTTGCCTCCTGTGTCTTTAATGCGAATGCTTCTGTCCATCTGGAAAAACTATCTATCACTAAGAGAACATGTTTATATCCTTCTGGTGTTTCGGTTAATGGTCCAAGAAAGTCTATATGAAGCCTTCCAAATACTGAACTCGTTGGCATGTTCGTCAGTGGGGGATCTTGACGATGTCTGCACACCTTTGCTCTCTGACATGGCTCACATACTTTGATGTAATCAAGTACATTTTGATACATTCCATGCCAATAGTACTTGCTTTTCAAAGCATTGTATGTGCGTTCTATGCCCATGTGACCGGAATTGCTTAATATAGGGACGATCTCTGTCTAATAATCAGTCTCTATACTATACGGGGCTGGAACTAAAAGTAGGAACAACTGGTAAAGCTCTAATAAGTTTATGGTTAGTAGACAAGTTTCTTGGGATTTATATATCCCACGTTGTCAAGTTAAAACTATAGAAACTTGTTACTAACTCATAAACAACCTTCCCGGGTTGCTACCTACTACATGTACACTCTACACCGCAAAGTGGTTAATCCTATTAATTAAACAATTCTAATTAACTCTATTGTTTATAGGATTAACACCCTATCGGTATAGACGAGTCGAACATCTGACTAGATATACGTATATACATTAAATTATCGTTTTGGATGAATAAGTTGTATTTACAAAATTGAACAATATAACATTATGCAACTTCCACCTCTGAGGTCTTTCGACCGGAGAGGGGCCATTATTTTCAATCAAGATTGGAAAGTGATCACTGCCACAAAGATCTTCATTTACCCTCCATGTAAATTCCTGAAACAGGACCGGAGAGAAAATGGTGAGATCAAGAGAAGAAAAAGAAGCTGTGGCAGGATGTAAATAAGTAGGCGAGTCATCATTTAATAAACACAAATTATTAATGTTAATGAAGTCCGCTATTTGTTTACCTCTGTTGTTATCATCTGGACTACCCCAGAGTGAATGATGACCATTGAAATCTCCCGTAATAATAAACGGGAGAGGAAGTTGAGCAACAAGGTCATCAAGATCTCTGGGATTAAGATGTAAACTTGGTGGAAGATATACATAGCAAATGTTATTGGAATATGCAAAGTCACCCGGACTGCAACTGCCTGTAACGGCGAGTTAAGAGTGACTTTACTCTGAGGAATGTTTCCATTAAGAATAACAGAAACACCCCCATGAGCTCTACCATCACCAACTGAATGGTGATGATAACAAACAAAATTTCTAAAAGACAATGTGTCAGAATTCTTTAAAAATGGTTCCTGTAAACAAATAGCTAAAGAATTATACTTTTGAATTAAAAGTTGAACTTCATTAAAATTTGGTTTTAAACCACGACAATTCCATTCAATTATGGAATTAGCCATTGTCAGGGAAATTTAAATTTTGGCGGCTTACTGAGTGGGTCCTCATGGACATCCACTACAGTAATGTCGTCCATCAGATCATCCCCATATTTATTAAAGAGAGTGATAGGGTTTTTTGAACCCTTAGATTCTTTCTCTCTAAATTTGTCTAAATTTTTTTGATGTTTTCTAGTATGCACTTTTTTCTCCTTTGCGGATGGAATACCCTGAAACTGACCCAGTGGAACTGGAATCAGTAGTGTCAGCTTTAGAGGCGCGCAAGGGAGGATCCTTCTTGCCATTTTGGATTGGAGTATTGGGAATTATCTCAATATCTCAAGATGGAGGCAAGAGGGATACAATCTTCTCAGGGAGAGAGTTAGTACTTTGACTCGATCTCTCAGTGGGGATCGATACCACTTTTACATGATCTGATGTTGGCAAAGTCTTAGGTTTTTTCTCTTTACGTGGCCAAGTTATGTCGGTCTGAATTATATGGATGTTGTAGAAACTTTAACTACCCTCGGAAAGGATTTCCCTCCTGGTGCAATGAGTGAAGTCAGTTCTACTTGTTTCCTAGCGTCGAAATACGGAATCTTCCGTTCAGACATTACCTGTTGAATTCTTTTCTCTTTCTGCCATACTGGACATTCGCGAGAATAAGCAAAATGCTTACCCTTGCAATTAACGCAGCAAAACTCAGCCTGGCAGGCAGCGCTCTTGTGGCCCTTATGGCCACAACGAGCGCAGGTGTCTTTGCCCCTGCAGGCGGTCTTGCTGTGTCCAAATCTCTGACATTTATAGCAGCGAAGAGGGTTGGAAATATAAGAATCAACAGGTATACTAGTATTTAAATAACCTGCCTTGATTGATTTCGGTATGTCGGGACGATTAAAAATGAGGATATAGGTGCTTGTAGGAATCACCTTCTCTCCTCGGCGTACACTAACTTGTTGGACGCCTTGAGAAGAAAGGTATTCAACCATTCCATCCTCACTGCTGCCTTCAAGGTCTCGACATCGAATAACACCTCTACTGGAATTTAAAAATCTATGTGGAGACACCTTGATAGGAATGTCTGCCAAAGTTTTTGACTTGAGAAGCATGGTGGCATGCTGCCCCTTCGCACATTCTATCAAGAGTGTTCCATTTTTTAATTTCTTAATACATTTGGGTTCACCGGCCAAGCCGACAATGCCCTTATCTATTAACAAAGGTGAGACTTTGGATAAGTCAGTAGAGGGGCCCTCAATCAAGAAAAACCTCGGCCATGACTTTGCCATTTTATTTTTAAATAAATTAGAAACGTCCTCTGTATCAGGACGTTTCTGTCTTTTATTAATTGTTTGTGTGGGGGGATTGGGGGATCCATGTATATATTTTTTTATTATTCACCCCTCGTCGTCCCCCAGGTTACTGCCCTGCCTACCAGGGGGGGGGGGCTAGCACGGGTCACCAGTGCATTGCCTCAGGGCTCGACGAGGAGTATACTCAAGCCAGAAGTAAAACAAAATACTTGCCAACCTGATTGACCGAAGCCGCCGCTCTGTAGAATGTACTTAGGACACAAAGGTAGAAATTATGCTGAGTGAATAAACAACGGAGCATTAAACTGGAAAGGGTACATTCTACAGAGCTAAAACGACCAAAGCCGATTGATCAGAGTGGGCAACTCTGAACTCACGTCTAGGTGAACCATGGGCCAAAGTAATGTGTTGCAGGAATAGAGCTCGCAAGCCAAATCCCCACTCAATCACCAGGATTCCACTCTCCACCGACACGGGTCGCAACGCACGGCAAACACGTTGCCCCATTACAGGGATCCTTTTAGTCGCCTTTTACGACACGCAGGACATACGAAGGGTATATTCTTATCACCCCCTACTCCCCAGGGGGGGTCGAATAAGTGTCCCCCATGGGTCAGTGTTAAGAAATATCCCATCCTAAAACATAGAAATCGTTACACCTCTCATTTAAACAACACAAATGCAAAAAATTGGACTAAATGATCAAGCCACACTGTCACAACTCACTTGTCTAAACTCCTGATCATGACTGTTGATACTACAATGCAATACAATCACGTGCACTGACCTACTTATCCTCAATCAAACGTCGATCTACATGTTATAGGGGGTCAATTTATCGTGACAAAACGACCACACGAGGGTTCAGTATAACAATAATTTATTGATCAGTAGTAAAAAAAAAACACCTGAAAGTATAAAATTTCAATATAAATTATACAATCAAAACATATACAATCGATGTGTTCATATTCATTAAAATAATATATCACATATTAACAATAAAACACCTCTAGGTACTATTTATAAGATACTTGTATAATATATACTTAATTTATATTAATACTTTTAAAGGAAACTACTTCATGTTAACAGCATAAAACATGCGGAAACTTGTATAATCTTAAAGCCCCAATACCACTTTCGTTTAACTGAATAATATGTTCCAATCTTTATGCTTGTCAAAAATTTGTACTATTTTACAATATTTCAATTAAAAAATGATACAAATTTCATCTTAACACATCTAATTTTAAAAATTGGAAAAATTTAACTACATGCTGTAACATGGTTTGAAAAGCCTTACGTGAGCACTTACAAAATGAAACTTGGATTTAAACATATTTTCGAACCCTCTGGACAAGTAAGATAGCTTGTAATGGATAATTTACACGACAGGTAATTTACACAAACATCTTGTAGTTAGAATAAGGCTATTTTTTTTCTGGACCTGTCAAGCCCGCAAGAGTGTTATTGTCCCTTTAAATAGTATCAAACTACTCAATAACATACAACAGCTTACCCCGAAAGGGGGTTTTCCTGGCTAACCAGACTCGTAAAAGGGTGAAGTACCTTATATAGTCTGTAATAATAAAATAAAATTAAGTACGAACAATCCAAACCATTAGACAAAATTCAAAGTCCTAAAAAAACGGTATAGGCAAAATAATGTAATCAGGCAAAATAGTGTAATCAGTGTATGTTGTAATGAACCATATGCAATTCGGTCTCCATTAGGACATTTATTTTATGGTTTACCTGGAAAACTTACATCTGTAAATCAGACGTCCGTTAATTTTTTGCCAAATTGACAGCAATCTTGAAAAACAAGTCAAAAAGTACTTTAACTTAGAATTCAGTGAAAGACTGTGTGATGAGAAACCGTGTATGTCTAAAGAAGACAAAAACTTTATGGAAATCGTGGAAAAACAACAGTTTTCGAAAATGGTCATTATAAAACGGATATACCCTTTCGTGATCCCATAAAGACGGTGCCAAATAATAAAGTTCAGGCGGAATTATTTACATTTCGATTACGCAAGAGGTTTTCTGCTGACAAAAAACTATGTGAACAATATGTGAGTTTCATGGACAAGCTCGAGATAAACAATTATTGTGAAAAGGTGCCAATCTTTGACCTTCAAAGAAATGATGGACGTGTGTGGTACTTGCCACATCACCCCGTGATCAATCCTAAAAAACCAGACAAAGTTCGGGTGGTTTTTAATTGCCCGGTGGAATATAAGGGTGTTTCATTAAACAATCTCATCTATCCTGGACCAAATTTAATGAATGGACTCTTAGGTGTTATTTTACGTTGGAGACAATATCCAGTGGCTATAATGGCTGATATTGAAACTTACTTTTATAGAACTCGTGTATCAGCAAAGGACACTTGATATGCTACGATTTATATGGTGGCCAGGTGGTGACTTAAATGAAAAACCAGTCGAGTATCGTATGCTGGTTCATATCTTCGGTTGTGTAAGTTCGCCTAGCTGTTGTAATTATGCTCTTAAACGTGTAGCTAGTGACAACGTGAACTCCATAAGTGACTCTGTGGCTAAATCTATAGAGCAGGACTACTACATGGACGATCTTGTGAAATCGGTAGAAAGTGAAGAAGACGCCATTGAGCTTGCTCGGGAAATGAGTGACATTTTGAAATCATGTGGATTCCATTTAACTAAGTGGATATCAAATAGCAGGAACTTTCTTAAAACTGTGCCCCAGGCTGAGTTAGTAGAATCATCTAAAACTTTAAATTTTGACATCGACGAGTTACCTACCCAGAGAACCTTGGGTGTGAAATGGTGCGCAGAAAGGGACAAAATTAAATTTAAAGTGAGTGAAATAAATACTAAGTCTACACGTAGAAACATTCTGTCAGTAATGAGCTCAATCTACGATCCAATAGGTTTTGCCTCACCTTTTGTACTCCGTTGCAAAATAATCCTACAAAATTTGTGTCGTCTTAAACTGTCATGGGATGAGACCTTTCCTGAGGACAATGATAGCCAATGGAAATCGTGGCTCAGTGATCTACCCAATTTAGAACACTTCGCAATTGACAGGTGTCTAAAACCAAAATCTTTTACAACTACATCATTTTGCAGATGCTTCCGCTGAAGCTTATGCTAGTGTTTCTTATGCAAGATTTGTGAATGAGCAAGGTGACATACATGTAGCTTTTCTACTAGGACGCTCACGAGTGGCGCCTCTACGATCTCATACTATTGTGAAACTTGAGCTGTCTGCAGCTACCTCCTTAGTGAGAATCAACCATATGTTAACCCGTGAACTTTCCATTCCCGTGGATGAAGTGTATTTCTGGACTGACAGCCAGACCGTGTTAAAATATATTGCAAATGAAACCATTCGCCATCAAGTATTCGTATCTAATCGTCTCGCCGTCATTAGAGACGGTTCGGATCTCGATCAGTGGCGTTACGTTCCGTCGAAGCTTAATCCTGCAGATCACGCGTCGCGAGGATTATCAGCTGATAGTTTGGATTCTGTGAACTGGATATCAGGCCCAAAGTTTTTAATGTGTTCCTCTGACTCGTGGCCTGTTAATTCTTGTGAATACAATGTGCCGGAAAATATGTGTAATGATAAAGATATCTTTGTGAATTCTATTAAAATCTCTCAATTAGCTAAAAATACCATTGATCGTTTGATGTCTCATTATTCAGAGTATATTCGATTATTACGTGGTGTATCGTGGTTACTGCGCCTAAAGAATATTCTTAAATGTAAAATACAAAATCGTGATATCCCCCAAGGTTTGTGTTCTAAGTCCTTATCAAATGAGGAAGTGTTAATTGCAGAGTGTGCTTTGCTTTGCTATGTGCAAAAATGTGAATTCGTGGAAGAATTTGAATCATTGGAAAGACAGTCTTCTAATGTCAAATTGAAAAGTTCTTTGGCCAATTTAAATCCAAAGATTGTGGATAACCTAATCTGTGTTGGTGGACGATTGCAAAATGCATCGATTCCAGATACTGCTAAGAATCAAATAATATTGCCTAAAGGTCATATTGTGTCTCGATTAATCGTAAAAGAATGTCATAAGAAAGTCGGTCATCAGGGCAGAAATCACACACTTGCTCAGATCAGACAAAAATACTGGATAATCCAGTCTGGTGTTTTAGTTAAGAATGTATTACGTAATTGTGTTGTTTGTAAAAGGCTAAATTCACGTGTCGGCCAACAGCAAATGGCCGATTTACCTACCTGTAGGGTTCAGTCAGACCAAAAAGCATTTTCGTGCACCGGTATTGATTTCTTTGGTCCTTATGAAATAAAGTTAGGTCGTTCATTAAAGAAACGATATTGTGTAGTGTTTACATGAAGTAGCTGAATCTTTAGATACTAGTTCTTGTGTAGCGGCGATTCGTAGGTTTATGTCTCGTCGTGGTGTACCCAAAGACTTTTATTCTGACAATGGCACTAATTTTGTTAGTGCAAATAAAGAGATGTCAAAAAGTGTTAAAGAGTTGGATCAAGAAACATTTCGCAATCTGGGTATTCAATTCGAGTTTAATTGGAACTTTAACCCACCCGCACGCAGCATCACACCATGGTGGTGTATGGGAAAGGATGATCAGAACAATAAGAAAAGTGCTTCAAGCAATTCTTAGTGAACAATTTCTAAAATCTAGCCAAAACGAGGAACAATTACGGACACTTATGTGTGAGGTCGAGTCTATCATAAATTCTAGGCCTTTAACTCGTGTATCAGAAGACCTAAATGACTTAAGTGTAATAACACCGAACTCTCTGTTATTATTAGAACCGGTCGTGTCTTATCCTCCTGGACTATTTTGTGATCGTGACATTTACGCCAAACGACGCTGGCGGCAAATGCAATATTTAGCAGACTTATTCTGGAAGAGGTGGACTATAGAATATCTTCCGTTACTTCAGCAACGTCAGAAATGGTTGCAGCCTAAACGTAATTTTCAAGTCGGTGATGTTGCTTTATTCGTGGACGATAATAATCCAAGGTGCTCATGGCCCTTGGGGTTAATTCTTGAGACTTATCCTAACAAGAATGGTCTTGTAAGGAGCGTGAAATTGAGAACCCAGTTTAACACTTTGGTCCGTCCTATCGCCAAGTTATGCTTGTTATTGGAAGGAGTAGAGGCATAGAAGCTGCAGGAATAAGCTTTCGTGAAAAAATTGTGAACTGTGAAAACATTGTGAACTGTGCAAAACACACTCCGTGAACATATGAGTTAACTTCGTGAACTTACTAGCATTTAGTAATGTGAAAATTCCTTATCCATATTGTATTGTTATAATCACAATGTGTTAGGACAGTGATGTGTGAACTAGGTTTTAGGACTGCCTGTGAATTGTTTTGTTTGCTTTTGTTTCTTTAATATTTTGTTCCCAGTTTGTTTTAGAAATTACTTGTGTATTTTGATTTGGACATTTTTGTTAAGTATCTTATCTCTTGTCTTCCGATAAGATAGGGGCCGGGATGTAATGTCCAATTAAGCACCCTTTAGTCTAGCGGACGTATTATTACATCCGGGGAAGCTTTTAGCGGGTCTGGGTGTACTTGTCTTCATTAGTATACTATAAATTTATGTTGGGTTAATCAGGTCTACTCGAGCTTTGGTGTTGCCTAGCAACTGCACTTCTGCAGGGTGTTGGTGGCAGGTGACAAAAAAGTGTGGAGGAGAGCGGGCTGGATATTAATTTTTTACCGTTTGAACGTCTGTATTGTATCTTATTATGCGTGAGTGGATTACATAACTGTGAACATTTCTCCGCGAAATGACTGTGGAACTTTCGTTATCATGAATTTGTGACTTAGTTTATAATACATTTGTAAACTTCTGTTTCGTTGACTCTTTTATTAAGGGACAAACCGCTCGTGCCTGGGAATTCCTCTCTCGCCTCTGACAAGAACGGTGCAGTACGTGAACGGACGCGTATGAAACTGTCATCCCACTCTGCCGCCTCCTATATATGTAATAAAATATAGGAGTTGTATGAAAGCAAAAAAGGTAGATTTAAAGCGGAATGCTTTAAAATAGGTTAAAACCATTGACTATATGTATTTGCAGAATGCATTAAACTAAAACCAGATGAACTTTTGAATACCACCAAGGTATAACCCTAAGCCACAAGTGGTATTGGCTACCTAAGCCGAAATCAAATAAGTCACAAAGGCTATTCGTTACCGAAGGCAAAATCAATATACCACCAAAAAATAAAATCTAGTACCCTTTAATAAACCAAGAACACGTCTGTCCACCTCACTGTCTTAATGAAAAAAAACCTGAAAAATGGCGCCTTTCACGCACGTGATTCTACCAACGTCATAGTACAAGGGCTCTCTTAGCCAACTCAACTCAAGTTATCGCGTCCCAAAGCATCAACCAATCAAATTGCTTATCTCTGCTTACCCTAAGCGGTAAATGCGCATCTTCGCATTTCATCAAGGTATTGACCTACTTAACACCTACACCAAGTTTGAATATCCTAGCTCAATTAGAAGGAGAGTAATTATGTTCCAAAGTCTCGGTCAATCAAATTGCTTATCGCTCTGCTTACCCTGAGCAGAAAATGCTCATTATCGAACTTAGTCAAGGTATTGATGAAATGAAACTATATACCAAGTTTCATCACTCTCACCTAATTACAACTTAAGTTATCGTATCCCAAAGCATCAACCATTCAAATTGCTTATCTCTGCTTACCCTAAGCGGGAAAATGCTCATCTTCAAACTCAATCAAGGTAATGACCTAATAAACACCTACACAAAGTTTGAATATTCTAGCTCAATTAGAAAAAGAGTTATTGTGTCCCAAAAAGTATGACAGACGGACAGACAGACGGACGGACGCGCCCATTGTAATAGTCCCCTTCGGCGCTCGAAGGCTGGCTTCGCCCACCATTTGCTCGTGAGCCTTGTCACAGGTATGGCAAGTGGGCCTTCGGTCCACCAGTCCGGCACTGGCTTAAACCAACCTCTTTGGCATACATCCCTACCAAGGTGTCTCCACACAGGTCACTTAATTCAAGTAGAGGAGTAATTCGATGTCGGGACCTCGAAGGCAGCAGTGAGGATGAGATGGTGCAGTACCTTTTATCTCAGGGCGTGTCACATGTAAAAAGAATTAGTGTACGCCGATGATAACGTGATTGCAACAAGCACCTATATCCTCACATTCGATGCAGACGGAGGGCCTGGCAAGGACAGCTGCCTAGTCGTTCGGATGGGACGAAAAACAGGCCCCGTGTACACATTGGCGTGCACGTAAAAATACCACTGGCATTTGGAATTCAGTTGCTGCCCGGGCAAAATATTCCCCATAGCACATTGTATGGCGTATTCCCGTCTTCAATAAGGTCAGGTGCAGAAGCGTAGGACGTTAACCCCCCCCCCCCCATTTCAATCATTCTAAATTGTAAAGCGCTAGATTTTTTTTTAAAGAGACAAATTTTAATTGTATACATTTGATTTTCTTTTTCATGTTTTAAATATATATACATAAAGTTTACATTTATTTGATATTTACTGTATTTTTCTTTATATATATGTTTGATAATATTGTGATTATTTGTTTCTAGTTTGTCTCGAGAAACTCATCATAGTTTGGCGCAATGTAGCCCGGTTGGAGCTGTTGTGCAATTAAACATCTCATTTCATTTGTTATCAGGAAAAGGTTGACAATTTACCAGATAAAAAATCTCAAAGATATTATTAAAGAAATGATTCAAGAAAATCTCCAGTTTGTAATAGATTCCATAATGCCAGAACCATCATCCTCGTCTAATCAGTGAAAAATCACAGTTTTGTATTTGCGGTCGATGTGAGCAGTTTGAAGATGAAAGAAGGAACATTTGTTGCAATGACCACAAATGTGTGACATTAAGCCCAGCATTTGTCAATGTGTATTGGAGACGAGATATTCTTGGGAGTTGTTAATATATATTCTCAACTGGTCATTCCAGACTAATTTAGAACCGGACTTTAGAAACAATATTTCCCGAAACCAAGCTTACAGAAATTTTATTTTGTGGCAATATGGTAAAATAGGCTATTCTTAACTAAAATGTGTGACATGGTCTACCGACAATCCTCACTTATTGCTGAACTCCCAACCGGGCAGGACGACGTTGGCTTTGAAGAAAAAATGTCTAATTCTTAATCCGAAAGCATCGTTACAAAAGGGTGATCTATTCGCAATAGTGAAGAGGTTTCACAGGGGGACTAAAGAATATTACAGTTTTCAAAAAGATACCATTAAAGACGTTAAGCAAAAAATAAATTTTCGATGGTCTGTCCAAAATGGGGTAAACCTTGGAGGATATGGCTAACAGCGCAAATCCAGGGGATGATTTCGATCAATTAAATACGATGATGCAGTTGGCCAATTCTGTAAATGCGGTATGTATTCAGATACTGTTTTACTGCCCTCTGAAATAGAAATTAACAGTGTCATGTAAGTCCACCATTATCTGGTGCACGGCGAAAGTTTGATACGACCAAAATACTAAGGACAACGACGACCCGTTACATCCTGCATATTATACGTGTTAAGTTTGCAGATAAACATGGTGTGTATTCTGTATGTCTTTCTGCCAATACCGATTTGGAATAAAGAATTTTACCTTACTGTTTTCTTCTCTCTTTTTTTGTCATTTTAGAAAATAGGTCTGATACATTGTTGTGCATTTGACCCGATAAGTTTTGAGCAATTTCATTTAGTTCTAAGCTTCGTTTACTACGACAGTAGCTCGACTCTACAGACATATAGAAATGGTGCATACAATATGTTCTGAACAATACAATATGTTTTGAACAATACAATATTATACACAGTGGCAGATCAATGGGGGGGGGGGCATCCTATTTAGAAGCAAAAATAGGGATATAACGAAGTTAGGCAACATGATTTCAACTCCCATTTTGAAAATCATAGACCCACCATTCTTATAAATGACTGTTAGACAGGGCTCAAGCTGGAGTAAAAATTTAAGGAAACTTGGAGTCCCTCTTTTTGAATATTAGGGGGACTTTAAGAGGACTTCAAGAAATTTGACAACACGAGTTATTGCATGCTCATAAATGAATACATATTTAATTATTACTATTTATTTTTCAGTTTAATCTTTCATCTATTTTACAATATCAACAATAACATAATTATATGTTCACTAGTCTTACTATTGTGAAAAAATTTAGATTTTGTTTTTCGGACTTCCAAATCCTTATAAGCTAAATTCAGACATTTCTGGCCTATGTTCAGAAATCTATTAAACATTGATTGCCGTTCTGAAGTTTTACTTGATCCTGTTTTGGTTTGAAAATCCCCTGTCTACATGGGCTGTAGTTATGAGTAATGAATGAATGAATGAAATGGAGTTTAACGTCCTACTGTTATGCACTTAACCTGAGCTAATTGAAGACTGAGTGTAGTTATGAGAATGATAAGTACATTTTAAATATTATAATTAAATTGGGCATACAGTCTCTGTAATTAGAATTCATTGTATTGACAATGTCTATATATGAAGAGGTTGCATCTCTTGTACATTCTTTATTCTGCTTTATAATTATTTACAATCATTTTTTTCTATTTCAAAATTTAATGCTTAAATTATCAATTAAAAGAGTAATTTATGCTTCACCAAAGCTATTTAAATTATCCATATTTTCTACTATTTTATTTGGCAATAAAACATTAATATAATTTATTATATCTGAATGTGCAAATCTATCTTTGAGGCTATACACTATTGCCTTTACATAATCATTTGAAATTTTATTTAAACTATTTTTTTGATCGTAGTAATATCTGAATTCAACTTCATAACATTCATCAATAATTTGATCATTTACTTTATTATCATTAAAACCTGAACACCCCTCTACATTTGTATGAACATGTTTCGTTATCTCAGAAATTAAACCTTCGGATACTGGTCTTTTGTAGATGCATTTCTCATCAGCATTTATAATAAAATCTGATAACGTACTCATAAAACCCCATCGCAGTCCCGCTAATCTAGCAGGGTCAGAGTACACTTTACCATTGGGTCAATCTTTGCAAGATTTACATATGCAGCTGGAAATATTTTGGATAGCTTACTTAAAAAATGGCAATATATCTATTAGTAAAAGCGTTATGGCGATGAACCTGTGAAATGAAATGTAATGTTGTTTAAAGGCACGTCAGCTCGAACCGGGCCATATTGCGCCAAACATGATGAAATGAACGAGAGAAATTAAAACAATATCACAGGGGTGTATTCATATATGTAAATAAAAACAAATATCACAGAAAATATAATTAAAAATAAATATCAATTCCTTTACATATATAAATATTTAAAACGCAATATATGATAAATATATACAATTAAAATTTCAAATAAAAGTTTGTCTCTTTAAAAAAAGCTATCAATTTAGCATAAAGCTCCGGTTGAGCAAATAGCTGACTGGCAATGGTAATATTTAGATCTAATATTCTTTAGATGATTGTGTAAAAGCTAAGTTCTCTGGTTATAATTCTTGAATGAAACAAATCACTGTATTAGATGTATAGCAAGTTTATCTATTAAATCTATTCATAATCATATTTATACGATACTATATTTTAACTTATAATTACATAAAATAAAGTAATAATAATATATATACTAATATTAAACATATAATTAAAATAATTGACATATTAATATTTACATAAGTTGGGGGTGGGGGTAAGAGCTTTCTTACTCGCTGGTGTGCAGAGGCACTATTTCGTCTATAGGACGCCTATCTTTAAGTTATAAAACTACACACTTTGGACATAGTGTATCGATAGTTTAAACAAATAATATACAAAATATACGCTTACCTTGAATGAAACAAAACACTGTATTAGATGTATTAGACCAGAGGGGGGAGGGGGAGTATTGTCACCCGAGTGGGTCAAATTCTGAGTTAACTTTTCTAGAGGCATTTTTCACCAGGAATCCGAATCTGGTAGGTAATAAGCCAGGCGAGGGGGCGTTTCCGGGATAATCGAGGTCAAAGGTCACGGAAGGCCAAATAACGAAAGAAACGTATATAATTCAAAATCTGTTCAGAATAGGGCCGGAAATCATTGATAACAGCGATGAGACAATTATAATACAGTAATATATTATAATAACAATAAGCAGCGATGACACCTGCATACCTGTGGTATTAAGCTCTATTACTATGAGAATGAAGGGGGGGGGGTATTCAATGCCAAAATACAGGTCTTAGTACGAAATTCCAGATATAATGTTACATATCACCGAAAAGCTTGTTGTTTGCTCTCTTCAAATATGTAAATAAGATTATGGTACATTTAGATTTACTTACCGGTACCTTACAAAACGGTCAAGTCTGGTTGGTACTGAACTCAATTACTATGATAATGAAGGGGGAGGGGTATTCAATGCCAAAATACAGTACTTAGTACGAAATTCCAGATACAATGTTACATATCACAGAAAAGCTTGTTTATTACCCACTTCAAATATGTAAGTAATATTATGGCACATTCATATTTACTTACCTTAAATAGCGATCAAAGTTGTGGGGTATTAAACTCGATTACTATGATAATGAGGGGGGGGGGGGTATTCAATGCCAAAATACGGGTCTGAGTACGTAATTCCAGATATAATATTACATATCACTGAAAGCTTGTTGTTTGCTCTCTTCAAATATGTAAAAAAAATTCTGGCACATTGAGATTTACTTACCTTAAATAGCAATCAAAGTTGTGTGGTATTAAACTCTATTACTATGATAATGAAGGGGGAGGGGTATTCAATGCCAAAATACAGTTCTTAGTACGAAATTCCAGATATAATGTTACATATCAGCGAAAAGCTTGTTGATTTTTCTCTTTAAATATGTAAATAATTTTATGGTACATTCATATTCACTTACCTTAAAAAGCAATCAATGTTTGGTGGTATTAAGCTCTATTACTGTGATAATGAAGGGGGGGGGGTATTCAATGCCAAAATACGGGTCTTAGTACGAAATTCCAGATATAATTTTACATATCACTAAAAAGCTTGTTTATTACCCTCTCCAAATATGTAAATAAGATTATGACACATTCATATTTACTTACCTTAAAAATCAATCAAAGTTTGGTGGTATTAAGCTCTTTTACTATGATAATGAAGGGGGGGGGGGGGTATTCAATGCCAAAATACGGGTCTAAGTACGTAATTCCAGATATAATGTTACATATCGGCGAAAAGCTTGTTGATGTTCTCTTCCAATATGAAAATAATTTTCTGGCACATTAAGATTTACTTACCTTAAAAAGCAATGAAAGTTTGGTGGTATTAAGCTCTATTACTATGATAATGAAGGGGGGGGGGGGTATTCAATGCCAAAATACGGGTCTTAGTACGAAATTCCAGATATAATTTTACTTATCACTGAAAAGCTTGTTTATTACCCACTTCAAATATGTAAATAAGATTATGGTACATTCATATTTACTTACCTTAAAAATCAATCAAAGTTTGGTGGTATTAAGCTCTATTACTATGATAATGAAGGGGGGGGGGGTATTCAATGCCAAAATACGGGTCTAAGTACGTAATTCCAGATATAATGTTACATATCAGCGAAAAGCTTGTTGATGTTCTCTTCCAATATGAAAATAATTTTCGGGCACATTAAGATTTACTTACCTTAAAAAGCAATGAAAGTTTGGTGGTATTAAGCTCTATTACTATGATAATGAAGGGGGGGGGGTATTCAATGCCAAAATACGGGTCTTAGTAGGGAATTCCAGATATAATGTTACATATCAGCAAAAAGCGTGTTGATTTTTCTCTTCAAATATGTAAGAAAAATTATGGTACATTCATATTTACTTACCTTAAAAAGCGATCAAAATTTGGTGGTATAAAGCTCCATCACTATGATAATGAAGGGGGAGGGGTATTCAATGCCAACATACGGTTCTTAGTACGACATTCCAGATATAATGTTACATATCAGCGAAAAGCTGGTTGATTGCTCTCTTTAATTATGTAAATAATTTTATGGCACATTCATATATACTTACCTTATAAAGCGATCAAAATTTGGTGGTATTAAGCTCTATTACTATGATAATGAAGGGGGAGGGTATTCAATGCCAAAATACGGTTCTTAGTACGAAATTCCAGATATAATGTTACATATCACAGAAAAGCTTGTTTATTACCCTCTTCAAATATGTAAGTAAAATTATGGCACATTCATATTTACTTACCTTAAATAGCATAGCGATCAAAGTTGTGGGTTATCAAACTCTATTACTAAGATAATGAACGGGGGAGGGGTATTCAATGCCACAATACGGGTCTTAGTACGAAATTCCAGATATAATGTTATTATTATATTACTGTATTATAATTGTCTCATTGCTGTTATCAATGATTTTCGGCCCTATTCTGAACAGATTTTGAATTTTTTACGTCTCTTTCGTTATTTGGCCTTCCGTGACCTTTGACCTCGATTATCTCGGAAACGCCCCCTCACCTGGCTTATTACCTACCAGATTCGGATTCCTGACGAAAAATGCCTCTAGAAAACTTAACTCAGATTTTGCCCCCACTCGGGTGACAATGCCCCCCTCCTCCCTCTGGTCTATATAGCAAGTTTATGAGGAGTCCACTAGATGTCTTACTTTTATATCTACATTATGCATTCCTAGCAACTAGTCTATAGCAACCAATTTAGTTAAACATAATTAAAGTTTATTGTTTGTAACTTAGACGTTGCCCTCACAATACTTGCTAATACTCCAATACAGCTTATACCAGAATTCATCTAATTAAGGTAGCGTTTATAATAATCTTTAAAACAACAAGAGGGATTATAAGATTTAAAATATACAATAAAATATGACTATTACATTACTCCCTCTGCTCCTTTAGCTTTGTGTCCTCACAAGCTTTAAAATAGAAATTGATCATCAATGTGAAAGGTATATATAAAACGAAGGATAATTAATACGCAATCATAACTAATATTCATAATTTCAAACAAAATTCATATATACATACAAGTATCTTGGTAAACCCGAGTATCCTAGATCATACGAATTAATACGCCATCATAACTAATATTCATAATTTCAAGCAAAATTCGTATATAAATACAAGTATCTTGGTAAACCCGAGTATCCTAGATCATACGAATTAATACGCCATCATAACTAATATTCATAATTTCAAACAAAATTCGTATAAAAATACAAGTATCTTGGTAAGCCCAAGTATCCTAGATCATACGAATAATACGCCATCATAACTAATATTCATAATTTCAAACAAAATTCGTATAAAAATACAAGTATCTTGGTAAGCCCAAGTATCCTAGATCATACGAATTAATACGCCATCATAACTAATATTCATAATTTCAAACAAAATTCGTATAAAAATACAAGTATCTTGGTAAGCCCAAGTATCCTAGATCATACGAATTAATACGCCATCATAACTAATATTCATAATTTCAAACAAAATTCGTATAAAAATACAAGTATCTTGGTAAGCCCAAGTATCCTAGATCATACGAATTAATACGCCATCATAACTAATATTCATAATTTCAAACAAAATTCGTATAAAAATACAAGTATCTTGGTAAGCCCAAGTATCCTAGATCATACGAATTAATACGCCATCATAACTAATATTCATAATTTCAAACAAAATTCGTATAAAAATACAAGTATCTTGGTAAGCCCAAGTATCCTAGATCATACTCTAAAAAAAAATCTCATCACAAAAGAAAATATATTAATCAAACATAAGTATAATATGTACAATAATTCACATTTTCGTGAAGGAATGCCTCAAATTATAATTCATTATATATTGATTCGGATTTCATTGCCAAATTTGACAGTGGATATAAAAATCTTTGGTGTTGTACCAAAATATACGTATTAAAAGGTTGTTTCAGAATATATCGTAATTTAAAAACTTGAAACCATGAAATATTAATTTTATTGGTTACTGAAGTTGTTTGTTCATTCAGTTTATTTATTATTTGACAGTTTGGCCAAGATATTAATAAATAAGGAAAAATCCGAATCGATAGTTGTAAATCCTTAATTATAGACGGGTGTATAATGTGGGGGGCATAATGGGAGTGAAACAATAGGAATAGTGACACAATGTTTACCAGATGTCACTTCTAGTAAAATGGAAGTGTTCTTCCTTGATTTAGAAATAAATTTGTATATCAGAAAAATTAGTATAAGGATACACAAGACAGCAATACTCAAATTCCAATAATCAAAACTAATAATAGCATCGTCCCTTAAGGGCAATTTAGGTTAGGATGGTAATGAAAGGATGGTAGTTTTGAATTTGGTTAAGTCGAAGACTGAACCTTTTTAGCCAATACTCTTGCTGCGGCGATGGTACGTAATTTGCAAAAGAGATACAAACATGCCATTGCACTCAATCAAGATGTACGTTTACTGTCATTCTGGTTGAGGCTCTCGCTTCAAAATGAAAAAATGAGTTAAAAAGTATGATCTATGCCTGTACTGGTTCACTTGACCTTGAGCAATGGGGTTTGATTCTGCCTTAATTGAAAGGGTCATTACAATAGCAGGATACGTTATATGAATAACAGTCACTGGCGATGAACCTGTACCGGTTCACTTGGCCTTGAACAATGGGGTTTGATTCTGCCTCAATTGAAAGGACAATTACAAGAGCAGGTTGAAAGGGCCATTACAAGAGCAGGATATGTTCTGTAAATAATAGTCACTACCCTGTCTAAGCTTAACCACGTAACAGAGAGCAGTTATGCAAATTCAAAGTATTCTGTATATATCTGAGTCTGTTGTATCGTAATGCAAATTACTGAAATTGCATTACTGAAATAATAAAAAAACAACAACACTATTCAAGGTTTTTTTTAAAATCTTTCACTTGCTCCACATAATTATCAGCTTGTGTAACTTGTGATGCAGCTAAAGACAGCCTATGTACAGAACAGTGCAAGCAAATCAAAGCAGGAGAATGCTCTCTGAGCTTTACAATCGTTTTTTTTTAGACCAGTCATCACACTGGCACCACCAGTTCCCATGCCAACTAAATTATTGATGTTTAGATTTTGTTAGTTTCAATTCCTTTAAAACTTTTCCAACCAATAGTTTCTGCATTAAAGGCGAGGACCCATTTATTTCCAAGTTTTTTGATAATTTAATTGACACTTTCTTATAATCCATATATGGTGTGTATACTAATAGCCTCTTATTATTAGCTCTGTCTGTACTTTCATCAAGTACTAGTGAGTAATACACAGAATCTGATACCTTAAGTAAGCATTCATTCAGCACAACTCGTGACAGTGCTACTGTTGTTGATGTTTAATCCTGAACATTTTGCCATTGATACAAATTTGTGAAAATCGTTCTTTGGATGTTCTATCTTCCCCCAAAAATATGCCAGCTTGGGGTATCCAAAAATATATTCATCTCTATCCAATTTTGTTGCTATTTATTTTTGAAGTAGTTTCTGTTCTTTAAGTTGGCTTTTTGTCACAGAATTCAGGTGTTTTTGTGCTGAAATAACACAATTAATTCTTTACATACTACTCAAAAAAAAGTTTTGGCATGAAAAAAACGTCAATGGCCGTGCTGCTCTCAGTTGAAATTTCAACATAGTCAGACGTCAGCTAAGTGAACTTGACAGAAGAATAGCCACTGCGTGTTTTACACAGACGAATGTAGCACAAAGAATAAGTTATAGCCAGAGAGTGATTTGGAGACCATGGCAGCGTTTCTAGACAACAAATTCAATTCTGAATACCCCCCTGGGGTGTAGGGGGTGATAAGAATATACCCTTCGTATGTCCTGCGTGTCGTAAAAGGCGACTTAAAGGATCCCTGTAATGGGGCGACGTGTTTGCCGTGCGTTGCGACCCGTGTCGGTGGAGAGTGGAATCCTGGTAATTGAGTGGGGAATTGGCTTGCGAGCCCTTTCTCTGCAACACATTACTTTGGCCCATGGTTCACCTAGACGTGAGATCAGAGTGGCCCACTCTGATTAATCGGCTTTGGTCGTTTATAGCTCTGTAGGATGTACCCTTCCAAGTTTAATGCTCTGTTATTTTTTTTACTCAGCATAGTACCTACCTTTGTGTCCTAAGTACATTCTACAGAGCGGCGGCTTGGGTCAATCAGGTATTTTTTTACTTTCTGGCTTGAGTATACCCCTTGACGAGCCCTGAGGCCATGCGCAGGTTATCCGCGCTAGTCTTCCCCCTAGTAGGCAGGGCAGTAACCTGGGGGACGTCAAGCGGTGAAACTTTAAAATACTTTCATGAATTCCTTAATCCCCCCCAACCCAATAATAAAAGATAAAAATAAACAGAAACGTCTGAATACAGAGGACGTTTCTGAGTTATTTACAACAAAAAACAAAATGTCAAAGTCTTGGCCGAGGTTTCTCTTAATTGGGAGTCCTTCTCGAGACCTATCAAAGGTATCACCTTTTTTCATAACCAAGGGCATAGCTGGCTTGGCCGGCGAGCCCAGGGCTATTAAAAAACTAAAGAACGGAGCACTCTTAATAGAATGTGCCAAAGAACAGCATGCTACCATGCTTCTTAAATCTTCATCTTTGGCAGACATTCCTATTAAGGTGTCTCCGCATAGGTCTTTAAACAGTAGTAGAGGTGTAATACGTTGCCGGGACCTCGAAGGCAGCAGTGAGAAAGAAAGGGTAGAATACCTTTCTTCTCAAGGTGTACAACACGTCAAAAGAATTAGTGTTCGTCGAGGAGATAATGCGATTCCAACAAGCACCTACATCCTCACTTTCGACCGTCCCGACATACCAAAGACTCTCAAGGCAGGTTATTTAAGTATACCTGTGGATTCTTACATATCCAATCCTCTTCGGACACAGCAAAACTGTCTGCAGGGGTAAAGACACCTGCGCTCGTTGTGGCCATGATGGCCACGAGAGCGCTGCCTGCCAGGCTGAGTTTTGTTGCGTGAACTGTAAGGGAAAGCATTTTGCTTATTCCCGTGAACGTCCAATATGGCAAAAAGAGAAAAGAATCCAACAGATCATGTCTGAGCGAAAGATACCATATTTCGATGCTCGAAAACAGGTAGATTTATCTGCACCGTTTCCCATTGCACCACAAGGGAAATCTTTTGCTAGTGCAGTTAAAGTTTCAACCACATCCATCTCCGTTCAGACAAAAAAAACCTGGCCAGATAGGCAGGAAATGAAGACTTTGACAATACCCGATTATGTAAAAGGGGTCCCGAGTTCTTGTCAATCATCTGAGAACTCGGTCCAAACATCTTTTGCCCTTGCCTGATGAGGGTTCATCTTCCTTGCCCCCAACTGAAGTTATTGGGATCATTCCCAATACTTCCTCCCAGCACGGCAAGGAAAAATCCCCATTGGATAAACCAAAAGCTGCAACTCCTGATCCCAGGTCCACTGGGTCAGCATCGCAGCTATCGGTTATCCCACCCTCACAGGACAAAGTATATCTTTCTTCTAGACAACGAAGGTTGGCAAAGTTGCGTGATAAGGGTAAGAAAGGTTCACAAGACCCTATTGTCCATTTCAAAAAATATGGTGAAGATCTAATGGACGGTATTACCGTAGAGGGGGCCAGTAATGACCCAATCGGCGGTAAGATACCACCAATAAATTATCCCTGACGATGGCGAATTCCATTATTCAATGGAATTGTCGTGGTTTAAAACCAAATTTTAATGAAGTTCAATTATTAATTCAAAAACACAATCCTTTAGCTATTTGTTTACAGGAAACCTTTTTACGGAATTCTGACACTTTGTCATTTAGACAATTTGTTGGTTACCATCATCATGCAGTTGGTGATGGTTGAGCTCATGGGGGTGTTTCTATTATTCTTAATGGAGACATTCCACAGAGTAAAGTCACTCTCAACTCGCCTTTACAGGCAGTTGCTGTTAAGGTGACTTTACATATTCCTATAACACTCTGCTCTTTATATCTTCCACCAAGTTTACATCTTAATCCCAGAGATCTTGATGATCTTGTTGCTCAACTTCCTCTCCCGTTTATTATTACAGGAGATTTCAATGGTCATCATTCACTCTGGGGTAGTCCAGATGATAACAACAGAGGTAAACAAATAGCGGACTTCATTAACCTTATTAATTTGTGTTTATTAAATGATGACTCGCCTACTTCTCTACATCCTGCCACAGCTTCTTTTTCTTCCCTCGATCTCACCATTTGCTCTCCGGTCCTGTTTCAGGATTTTACATGGAGAGTAAATGGATCTGTGTGGTAGTGACCACTTCCCTATCTTAATTGATAATAATGGTCCCTCTCCGGTCGAGAGACCTCAGAGGTGAGTGTTGCATAAGGCGGATTGGGCTCTGTTTGAGTCTTTGTGTCTCTTCTCTTTTGATGCAAAAGAGTTCGAAGATACAGATGAGCCCATGGCCTTATTCACTTCAATTCTTCAAGATGTAGCCGAGCAGGCGATTCCAAAAACCACGACAGAACCAAAACGTTTCAATAAACCATAGTTTAACGACGATTGCAAATCCGCTCTTAAAGAGCGTGATCGTATCCTAAGACGACTAAAGAGCCATCCTTCCATGGCGAATATTGCGGCATACCAGATGGTCCGGGCGAGGGCCCGTAGAACCATACGTCAAGCAAAGAAGTCTTCATGGCAAGGTTACGTCTCTAGGATCAATTCCCGTACCACTTCCAAATCGGTATGGGATAGGATTAAAGGTAAAAGTAGTGCATTATCAGTTAACCATCTTAATGTTGATAATACCACCTTAACAACATCTCCTGATATTGCTAATTCTCTGGCCAGTACATTTTCATACAATTCATCATCCAATTTCCCCTCTGATGCCTTTCGAGGCATTAAACAACAACGGGAGAAAATGCGACTTAATTTCAAGTCCCGCAATGATGAATGCTATAATGATACCCTTTCCATTGCAGAGCTTCGGGATTCGCTAAAGCGACCTCGAGATACTGCAACTGGTCCAGATGAAATACACTACCAAATTCTAAAACATTTACCTTTTTCCACTCTCTTAATTTTATTGGATCTTTTCAACCGGATTTGGATTGATGGGAATTATCATCCAATCGCTTTAACTAGCTGTATTTGCAAAACCATGGAGAGATTGATCAATCGAAGGCTTGTTTGGTACCTTGAGTCCAACAACCTCTTTACAGACCTCCAATGTGGATTTCGGTCCCAAAGGAGCACTCTTGATCATCTCGTTCGATTTGAAACGTTCGTCAGGGACGCTTTCGTCCAGAAGCAACATTTAGTTGCAATATTTTTCGATCTGGAGAAAGCATATGATACCACGTGGAAACATGGTATCATGCGCGACCTCCACAACCTCGGCCTACGAGGTCGCTTACCTATCTTTATAAAAAAAATTCCTGGAAGATAGGTCATTTAAGGTACGACTGGGATCAATCTTCTCTGACCCATTTCCTCAGGAAATGGGGGTTCCCCAGGGAAGTATTTTATCTCCAACTCTTTTTTCAATAAAAATTAACACGATCCCAGCGTGCCTTAAACCAGGTACAAACGGGGCTCTCTATGTTGATGACTTTCAGATGTGCTATGGTTCTACAGACATGCGGATAATCGAACGTAAGTTGCAGCTTTGTTTGAATTCACTTCAACAATGGGCAACCGAAAATGGATTTCGTTTTTCGAAATCCAAGACTGTCTGCATGCATTTCTGTAAACGAGGTTTACATCCAGATCCAGAACTGTTCTTGGATGGCAATCGCCTTCCAGTTGTGGATGAAACCAAATTTCTGGGGCTGATATTTGATAAGAAATTATCATTTATCCCCCACATTAAAAACCTAAAAAAGAAATGTCTGAAAGCCATCAACATATTGAGAGTCCTATCAAATACTGACTGGGGAGCAGATCGTAAGGTCTTGCTCAGATTATATCGAGCGTTAATACGATCAAAACTCGATTATGGGTGTATTGTGTATGGGTCTGCCCGCGAGTCTTATCTCAAAGAGCTCGACACCATACATAATCAAGGACTTAGAATCAGTTTAGGGGCATTCCGTACATCTCCAGTGGAAAGTTTATACGTCGAGTTGCACGAGCCCTCATTGCACAACAGACGTGATAAACTGGCCCTGCAGTATGCTACGAAAATTGCATCACTACCGAATCATATTTCATTTAACACCATGTTTAGACCTTTTCATGAGCATTTGTATCTGGTGAAGACTAAAGTTATTCCACCATTCGGTATTCGCATACAACCTCTTTTGTCTGAGGCTGGTATCAGCCTTGACAGTATTGCGAATATCCCTTTCTTTGATACTCCACCGTGGGCTATATCTCCCCCAAAGATCGATTTCGATCTTACGCAACATAAAAAGAGAGATACTAGCTCGACGGTGTTCCAGTCTCTCTTTAGGGAGTTAAGGTCTAAGTATGGTGATTATGCTCCTATTTACACAGATGGTTCTAAAGATGGTGGTCGGGTAGCCTCGGCTACTGTAACATCTGAGACCATCTCTGTGTGTCTTCCACCTGCTGCTTCAATATTTACAGCTGAGCTCCAGGCCATTCTTCAGACATTGGAGTTCATTCAATCATCGCATATATTACAGCACATCATCTTTACTGATTCTTTGTCCTCACTTCAAGCAATTAACAATAAACAGCTTGAACACCCATTAGTAGCAGATGTTTATCATCTGCTACTATCCTACGAGTTCAGCAGCAAAGACGTCGTCTTCTGCTGGCTTCCCAGTCACGTCGATATAAGGGGAAATGATAAAGCAGATTTTGCTGCCAAAGCTGCTTTAGATCTTCCCCAATCACCATTTTTATTACCATTTAACGATAATAAATCATTTTATTTATGACCGCTGGCAACGGTCTTGGGATCTTGCAGACACAAATAAACTTCATCACATCAAGCCTCTCCTTGGAGATTGGCCTAGCTCCTACAGGTCTAACAGGAGAGATGAGGTGGTTTTGTGTCGCTCTCGTATTGGTCATACTTTCTTAACTCACATTTTCATATTAAAGCGAGAGCCTCAACCAGAATGTGAACACTGTCATGTTCCTTTGTCAGTGAAGCACATTTTGATTGAGTGCAAGCATCTCAAAGATACAAGATTACGGCATTACCGTTGCCAGTCACTTCAACAGTTGTTTGCCCAACCGGGTCTATATAGTAAAGCGCTAAATTTTTATCGAAAATTTTAAATTGTATATATCTAATTGTATTTCTCATGTTTTAAATATATATACATAAAGTTTATATTTAGTTTTATTTGATATTTTCTGTGATATTTGTTTTTATTTATGTATATATAGATAATCACATGTATTTCTAGTTTGTCTCGTATTTTCATAACATGTTTGGCGCAATATGGCCCGGTTGGAGCTCACGTGCCATAAAACAACATTTCATTCATTCAATTCAGAATATCCAACGGTCTGGTAGGCAAATAAGGTGTGCTACCTGGGATATATGAATATTCTTTTTGTTATGTTACAGCTTTTCATAGGCTACCCAGTACCAATTGCTTAGTTCTTCTCCAGAACTGACCAACAATTGTCTTCTCCAGTTGATTTTTTGTCTCGCTTGTCTTAAGGTGTGCATAGTGTGGTCGATATTGGAAAAAAATGAATCAAAGGTGAATGATAATCGTTTTGGACAGTAGCTTAAAAGTGCGTGTGAATAAAAGTTTTTAATTGCCCATCGTGTGTAGTATGACAAAACATCGCAGAAACATCTTATCCTCATTAAAGGGACAATAACACTCTTGCTGGCTTGACAGGTCCCGAAAAAAAAATTAGCCTTTTTTTAACTACTAGATGTTTAAGTTGTGTAAATTATCCATTACAACCTTTCTTACTTGTTCAGAGGGTTCGAAAATATGTTTAAATCCAAGTTGCATTTGAAAGTGCTTACGTAAGGCTTTTCAAACCATGTAACGGCATGTAGTTGAATTTTTCCAATTTTTAAAATTAGGTGTGTTAAGATGCTATTTGTATCATTTTTTAATTGAAATATTGTAAAATAGTACAAATTGTTGACCAGAATAAAGATTGGAACATATTATTCAGTTACAACAAGAGTGGTATTGGGGCTTTAATCTGTCTGCAAAAACTAAATACATGTATACAACTGGTTGATACTATGCCGTATCAATGGTTTGGTGTCCCTGTTCGATGCTTTCTTTGCTACTTCAGCTTATCGTTTTGCAAGTGACTTTGCCTTATGCAAGATGTCAAGACTGGTGTATATGTTTGAATTCTATTGTGCCTTAAATAGAAAAAAGCGTAACTTTCTTGTGCATAAATTGTCATCTTTGTCCATCCATAATCACAAACATAATGAGATAAGTAGCACATCGTGTGCTTTCATCTTGGCTCAACGGAGAAACAAACACGATTATAGAATATTGAGTCAAATACTAAATCAAAGATGGAACTTCAACTACAAGCTTTCGGAATCTTTTTAGCCCAAGTAAAACAATCAGCAATGCAGTTATTTAGGTTTTGTATCTTGATAGAGTTGGATAAATCATTATAATGTAGTTATACCTAATAAATTTATGATGGTTGATTGCATCAGAAACAAGTTCCACAAGGTTGAATCTACCATTCATGATGTGTCTTAGGCCTTTGGTCACCAGATAGTGTTCCGTAAATAATTTTACGGCTTTCTATTTCCATAAATACAGCCGTTGCTTTGTTGGCGCAGTACCCTGTAACATAAACACATATTTATAATACTTCATTCCTACATAATGTGTCGATAATGTTGTTTTTAATGGATACGCCTGTAAAGGTGTAGTTAAATACCTTGATTGGTGTGGCAAGTGAATGCATAATTCATAATATTATTAAAGAAAAACCTACCTGGTGAATCATATCTGGCATTAACGGCTACGACTACATCCTTCCCTCTAAATGATTATGCAATACTCTCCATATGTTGGGTACCAATAGCCAGTCTGATGAAGGAGCATGCTGTATGTATTGGTTCCCATGTCAACCCAGATAGCAGAATCATCAGTTGCACTAATATAGCAGCGACACTCTAACTAACTGGCTTAGAACTCGGTAGAAAGCCAGTGGTCATCATGGCCATTATGCAGAGAATAATTTATGACACTTACAAGCATATTATTTGATAGAGATTGTCCATCGACAAGTTTTTATAACAGTATTTCCATTGATGTCTTCAGTTCGTGTTTAAAAAGGGGCATTTTACTTCCAAACATCCTGTGATGCAGAAGGAGGACCTGGCAAGAACATCTGCACATTGGAGTGAAGAGTAGGCCGTAGCGCCGCTGCCCGGGCAAAATTTCCCTCATAGCACACTGTATGGCGTATGCCTGTCTTCCATTGGCCCAGGTTAGGTGCATAATAGTAGGACGTTAAATTTCATTCATTCATTCTCTCCTGTTGCTTAATGTTTCCAATATCCGATTGTAATTTGGATGAAGAACCCAATTAAATTTGTTCTTGTGTTAACTTGGAAGTCTTATCTGACATCATTTGGTAGATTTCCAAACAACCGTTTAGCACTTACTTTTAGATGTAATGAAAATAGAATGATTTTTTTTTTACTCTTTTCAGTTATACCGTGCATGATATGGATCCAAGATTTTGCAACTTCACAGGTAAGTCCACTGAATGTAGGTAACTGAATATTTAACGAACCAGCCATTATCGCTTCAGGTGATACGAAAGCAATCTTGGTATTTGTCGACGTTTATGACAGTGGTTTGTTTTCCTGAACAGCCTTTGCGTGTCTCGTTGGGTATTTGTAATTTTCTGGTGTTACTGCTTTGGACATACGGACATCTTTTTAACATCTCCCCATTTGTAAAAGCTATAAGACGTAAATGAAACAATCACTGTATCAGATGTATAGCAAGTTTATATCTTGTATCTATTCATAATCATATGTATACTAGACAATTAAACATATAATTACATAAATGATTGAAATGGGGTTTAACGTCCTACGCTTCTGCACCTTACCTGTGCTAATTGAAGACAGGATAATATATATATATATGTATATACTAGTATAAAAACATATAATTTTAAAAAATGACATATTATTAGTATTTACATAAGTTGGGGTAGGTGTAGGAGCTTTCTTACTCGCGGGAGGTCTGGATGGCCTAGTGGTCTATCTTGCCGGTCACCTCTGGCTTGCGGCGGCACTTTCTCAACCTCGTGGGTTTCCTCCGGGCACTCTGGTTTCCTCCCACTGCTAAAAGACGCCTACGCGCAAACGAATTATTGAAATAAAAATTGCAAACTATACGTTAGTCCCAAACTGACCTAGTTTGTGTCGAGTTGACGTTATCCCCATTTCTCTCGATCTCTCTCTCCCTGATAAAACCTTTCGACGAAACTGTCAGATTAGGGATGATACGGGGTAGTTCGAGTTTTATGAATATCTAACAGATTACAGCAAAGAGTTGTGACTCAAATTCCCTTCCTTGGTCGGTGTAAATCTGGCTCGGGACATCCGAATCTACCTACTACTTCGGTAACCAACTATCAGCAACCACCAGAGCAGTATGATTGGGAATAGCAAACGCTTCCACCCACTTTGTGAAATAATCACCCACTACTGTGATATACTCGTTGCCATCAACAGTCAAAGGAACAGGACCAAAAATATATATTTCTATGCATGTCTAAAAGGAGCCTTGAACAGAGGTCACATGTCTCACACCAGCGTCGTATCGATTTGATCATGCCAGGCCAATAGAATCACCCTTAATACTGTCTATGGTGTACGGTCCCTACCAAAATGTCAGGCTATTCTGCATATGGCATTGTGAAAATAACTCATTCCTGATTCCATGGGGAGCCACAAGTTGTAGGGCAGGACTACCCAGTTTTGAACAATTATTACGATACATATTATCACATTGCACCCAAAGATTCCTAGACTCATTATCTAATGACTTAATATGCCCTCGTGCTGGGCGTTCCATTCATAAATGTGTCCGTTCTCTGCAATCAGTTTGTAAGTGTATATAGGTAGCCAATTAGGATCAGTGATATTCAAGCAAATCAGAGTAGATGACATCTGTCATTAAAGCTTTGCGATTGACCGATCAATTTAGAGAAGCAGTCCCTACATGCATCATAAACGTCCACACTAAATCCACAGCTATAGAAACACTTGCTTTTTATGATGGTGCATTATCCATAAACAAAAGAATGTTACGTCGTTGACGCCTCATTTGACGATTAAGTTTTTTAAGCCAATCAGAGTAAATGACATCTGTCGTCAAAGCTTTGCGATGGACCGACCGATTTAGAGAATCCGTTCCCTTCATGCATCATTAACGAGTTGGAACTCGTGACAGGCATCTGCGTTACCATACAGTTTTCCTTGGCGGAGTTACACAGAAAATTCATAGGTTTGTAACAAGGTCAACCACCTCACCAAGTAATGAACCTTCCCTGACCTCCTTGTTTTTGAGACAACAGCACCTAAATCTATACAATAAGCATCTGTGTCCAAAATAAATTCGTCAGTTTCGTTGGGAAAAGTGAGTATAGGCTGAATTATTACCTTCCCTTTAAGTTATAAAAAGCCTGCCTGTAACTGCCTCCTGCCTTGAGGTAGTTATGGGGGTTGCTTCCAAAAGTGTAACTAAACCTTCTGTTGATAGCTACAAACAACTTAAGAAACAGCAATGTTCACTCACGCTTCCAATTGTGAGTGAATATTAGGGTCTGTATACTGTACGGAAGGTGATAGGTCGAAGGACCTTTTAACTCTTACACAGCTCGTCTACCACAGGAATAAAACCACTGGATACAGAAGTCATATACAGTTTAATTACGGCATAGAATTAGTACAGAATTGTTGGCTGAATAAATCGATGACGCGTTACGTTGCTAATAAATAAGTATATGAAACCCTTTCCTCAAAAATCATCTTTTCTTAGTTCTATCGCTTATAATTTCAACCTTCCAGTATGTCTATTCTATTCCTTGGTTCTTACATCTATCTTATATCTATTCTTTCCCTTCTTCCTTCCCACGCTCGTAAAACATCAGTTACTCATTGCTGTCTTAGAAAATGGCCGTCTTCCATGTGCTTTTCGTAAACGGAAACCCCTGTAGACTTTTACTTATATTCCCACGAACGATGCACCTTGGCCTACTTAGAAAGGAATTCTGCAGTTCAAGGGAGACTAATACAATTAACATTGGATACAACCCATTAAATGTTACAAATATTATAAAGGGAGAGTTCAAAGACCTTAACACTGCCTACAATCATTATCCCACGTACATTTAACATGTTGCGAGTTAAAGGATACGCCATGAAATCAAACGAAAATTACGATAATAACCTACTATGCCCAAGAAAATTGACCTGATGCTGGAAAAAAAACATTTGGAGGGTTTCAACTATAGATTTGGATCCCGTGGCTGAATAAAGAACATTTTCAAATTGTCCAGGGTAATCTGAAAAGTAGATCCAAAGATATTATAATCAATACAGCATAAACATTGTTTCCATTGTAGCCCTTCCCATTGTACTAATTCCATCAACCTTTGGGATGTTGTGGTGCATTAGTCAATCCAAATGGCATCAGATTAAATTCATACAACCCACAATTAGTGTTAAAAGCTATGTTTGCCTGATCCGACTCTGCCAATGACCACTAGCAAAATACAAGATGCTAAAGAATCTAGATCCACCAATGCTTTCCAAAGTATTGTATCTTCCGAAAACTGACACAGTTTTGGTAAGTTCCATGCTTTTCATTCATCAAACAAATGGAAAAACAAGACCCAACGCTTAACTGAATAATATTATTCTCCAACATTTTCGCTATTTCCTTCTCAATAACTTGTCTAACTGAACAAGGAAACCTTCTAGAGGGAAACGTAATTGGGTGTGGCCCTCGGGTGTCTATGGTGTGTTCGTTCTGATTCGTGTGACCTAATTTCCCGTCCGAACCCATGAATATATCCTGAAAATCAATGATTAATTGTTCCATCTCAGTGGGAATTCAAGGCATGGGTACCAATGTGCCTGTTATTCATATTGAGTACACACACAGGGATACATTTATTAAAATCTGTGGCTAACAACTTGGCCACCAATAATTTCTTGTTGGATACCCGAGGATTCGGTTCTTAATAGTTGCTTCACCTAATTTAGTTTCAGTGAACCCTTTAACAATTTTTTTTCTGATTTTGCAAGAATAGTTACTGTTTCGGAAATTATCACCTGGGCAAAATTTGGGGTCTCTGCATTATCAGAGTGGTAATATCTTGTTCAGTGCCTTCCCTTATCATGACTACTACTATTTTCTATTGTCGTGATGCTATCCAAATCATTTCTAGTGCCATCAGATCTTTTAGTTTCAAACTGCCTAGCAGAACTGAGGACTGGTGGTGCAGCGAGATCACCATCCCTTACTTGTTTGAAGAAGGACCTTCCCCCGAAGTTTGTGGAGATTTCAACTTTGGAATGCCCGGGTTCCTGACAGGAACAAGCGTGGTCGTTTATCAAATTGCATGTCATTTCTACTATCCTGTGACTTAAAATTCCCACTCCGGTTCCAACCATCTCTCTGAATATAATTCCCGGCCGTAGACGAAATGGGTAAGCCCCATTTTCATTAAAGTGTAAACTATAATATAGGAGATTCCTTATTCCTAGGTCTAATCTCCCCATACCTTGGCTTCCGTATGTGGTCTATAGGCCCCTCTATTGCTTCATATTTAACGACAATGGCTTGCTCAATAGCTTGGGGTGGCAAAACTGGACATGCGTCTTTATTTCATGATCTCCTAGCCCATGAACGGAAACCGACCAATCACTAAATATTCCAGGGTTAAAGGACAATATTGTTAAACACGTTGCAAATATAACTGTAACACAGAGATCATTGTTACGATAGCTGAGTAATACAGGTTTCCAGAATCAGAAGCGACGAACGCCAAAGGAAAACGAATGAATGAATGAAATGGGGTTTAACATCCTACTGTTATGCACTTAACCTGAGTTAATTCAAGACGGGCATACGCCATGCAGTGTGCTATGAGTGAAATTTTGCCCGGGCAGTGGCGCTACGGCCTACTCTTGTATCGAATTCCAACTGCAAAGGGATCTTTTACGTGCACTCCAATATGTACACGGTACTTTTTTCGTCCCAGCCGAACGACTAGGCAGCTGTCAATGCCAGGCCCTCCTGCATCACTGACAAGGGGAAGTCACATCGGAAAATCGAGATGAACTTTCTCGGCCAATGCAGGGATCGAACACCCAACCTTCCACACAAGTTATCACTCTATATGACTGACAGAAGCGACGAGTGATAACAGATACACGGCCGAATTTCTGTTCACTTATAATTCCCACGAAGATCAAAAATTGTTATATGGGACTGTAAGAGTATATCTGACAATTCAATAAAGTAATTAAATGTCATTAGATAAGAGAACTAAAAATAGAAAGTCAGTACATTCCCTCGTATATATTCATTCTTTACCTTTTAAAAACATGGTAACGACGGACCTGTGCTGTTTTGCTTTCGTCTTCTCTTATCTTGTGTCAGTCAGCTCTTTTTATGAATTTCCAGGTATGCTCTTACAGTCTTACACAAAAACTTTTAGTCTTGGGGAAGAATTATTATTGAGCAGATATGTGGCCGTGTATCTGTTATCACTCGTCGCTTCAGTCAGTTATATAGAGAGACGACTCGTGTTTTTCTTTGGTGCTCGTCACTTCCAATTCTAGAAACCTGTATTACCCACCCCACGCATGCGCATAAAACCACTGAGACGAGTTTTCTATCCGCTCTGATGACGCTAAACATCAGTCAGCTTGACTTCCTGTTAAAACTTTATTATAACCGAAACTGTAAATAGTTTATACACATGTATATTACATTTAATTATTATATGCGTTCGGACCTATTTGTGTCAATTTCTAGGTTCCAAATATTAGCGATTAGGTCCCTTTAACGCTTTATTTAATAAAAAAAAAAGCTTGTGATTATTGGATTAGTGGAGAGATGGTTGACACTTCTCTATCAATAAAACAAATATAGCTGTAGCCATCCCAACTGAAGCCACCAAAACAGCACCTAGAATGTCCTCCAATCGTAGAGGCCGTTTCGTGTCCCTTATCTTACAGTGATGTGGACGGTTGTCTTTGTTTATTTTTTCATCTAACATTGCTAAAAATCCATTGTCCAACAATTTAACCATCACCGATTCTAGGTCGGACTTCAAGTAGGAATTCTTAGTAACTGCGATGGCCATTTGGAAATTGGAGACGATGCTGTCGACAATTTGGAGATCACAGTCGTTTCTGTTCATAATCTGTAACTCGGCACCGAACCCAAAATAAACATACTTTTCACCCTGGGTTAGAATTCTGTTTACATGAACATTTATATCCAAATCAAAAATACTCGGGTCTGTTCTATTAAATTCCTCCAGGCCTTTCCATATTTTCATCATTATGTTATTTTTAGAATTCTTTAGAATTTTCTCTGCTAAGTTGTGCCCGCGTATCCCCCATTTCCAATCCGGTAATTCAACAAGTTCTTCTAAACTATTGAATGGTTTGTTGTATCTAATATCGGTCAGTGACGCGGTCAGGTTACCCATATAAACACCAGTTATCACAATACAAAACATCCATAGGAAAGTCACCAATAGTCGAACCCGTGCCTTCGTGGTGGAAACACCGTCTCCGCGTGCTGTCAAGAAACTCAATAAAAATAGAACGTTGTTCAGTATAGAAATCACACAGTTCCACGGTCTAGGGCAATAATTGTAGTTTTCTTCAGTAAAATTTGTTTGTAATAATAGAAGACATATGGCCACAACTGTAACCGTTGCTAGAATTGCTATGTAAACATAAGCGCTCAATGGACGAAATATTTTAATCCAGTTACTTTCTCTTTGTATTCCCCTTTTACACAAAGCTGACCAGGTATTTCTCGCAAATGGCGGGAGAATGAAGTCTATGACCTTTGATCTTTCTTCAGTGATCGAAAGGTCAGCGATGACCATATCCACTTCCTCACGATCCAACAATCCAACCAGTCCTTGCCATTTTCCATCGCTGGATTGACCACCATATTCACCATCACTTGGTTGAACGAAAGTAAAAGTAAAATTTAAATATTTAGCCAAAATTTCAGACAATTCTACAACCACACCAGAATAAACAGTGTCGTTGTATTTGTCAACATGTTTCTGCAAGAAGCTGGATACCAGGGTTCCAATAAGAACGTGGCGGTTGCTATATCTGTGTTTAATATTTGGGAACAAAAAATTCGCCGAACAATTCTCGCGTTCCGGTCCTGTTTTATGTGTGCAATCACGGTTTAAACAGTCGATGGTAGTTATCCTCCTGTCTAGTATTGTAAAATGTTCTACAAAATCGCGGTAACAGGTTAACACTATAATATTCTGTAATTGAAAGTCCAACAATTGGCTTTTGAACATTGAAGATGACAGAATAATCCATCTGGATTCCGATCTAAAGTTCGTCGTTTTATTTGAACGGGAGTCAAGAGTATTTGCTATTTCCAGAAGTTCTAAAGTTGTGTTACTCAGGAATAGAATGATTCGAACTTCCTTGTATTTCGTCCTATATATTTGCCGTAGCACGTTTTCCATGTTGGATGGGCTTATCCCGGCCATGTCGAAGGCTGTGGTTTTGAAACCCACACGGTCTTGTTCAATGTAGCAGAGTGTATTAAAAATTATTTCATTGTCCCTTGCTTCGTAGAAGATATTGACATCCGGCCACCCTAGTATTTTAACAATAATACTCAGGGAGTGGGCAATATTATCAGAACAGCCCCAGTTCCTGTCCATGACCGATTCCAATTGTGCTTGTATGTCCGAATTCCGGGAATAAACACCAACAATAAGCCACACAACAATCCTAATACATGTATGCGCGATCGTTATGTCAGCCATCATTGAATAATGAACTGTGTTTAAATCAAACACATTAGTAAAGGATTTGAATGACAGTCCATAGGGATTTCAATGGATCATTGCACTTTTTAATCGATATTAAAGCTAAACTCCGATAATAAAACTGCAGAAATAATTAAATAAAAAACAACCGCCATACGTGTTTCAGTTTCGTGAACTATGGCTGTCGCTTTGGACGGACAAACACGAATGCAGGCCCCGCCCTTTTTCAGTGTAAACTATGTCAAGCGAAGTAAGATATAGCAAGCTCTCTGACTGAAGCTTTTCCACTATCAGGTCACAGAAAATATTATTGCTACACAGTTATAATGTCTGATCAGGTATATATTATTTTATATTATTTTTACTAATAAGACGAAATAAGTCAACCACGGTGTACTTTTGCTCTAAAAATAACAGAGAAACTTCCTTACCTCAAACAATAACAAATCTGCTAGCACCATACATTTTTTTTTATTTCGTGAAATGTTTTACACAACAGAGTAGAAACACCAAAGACTTTCTGCGTCATAAAGTCTAGTAATATTGTTCCACAATATATCAAATTCAATTGTTGTTATAAATATATTTAATGACAATAAAAGGACGTAATTCCAGTGAAGGATTAGTAATGTCCTTTTATTGGAATGTCCAGAAAAATATGTTGCGTCCCTTTATCGCCATTATAACACCAATTGAAAGTGTTACAATAATTATTTGATGGGGAGGACTACAGTTTTATTACTGTTTTGGATATACTTTGGAAGGATAATACTAGACTTTATGACGCAGAAAAGTATTTGGCGATTCTGTTCTGTTGTGCAAAACATTTATTTAATTATTTCTGTAGTTCAGCTTTTATGTGTATCCCAACATTTTCACTTTCATCATATTATTGATTAGGAATTTTTTCTAAATCAAATCCATCTAACAATACAAATATTCTAATTAACTCCTTTACCACCAGTGAATTAGTGAAATACTACTGCTGGCCGAATCTCAATCTGTTAACTATATGTACGTTTAAACAGATTATAGCTTGTACTAGAAAGTTCAGGGGAACATGGACTTTTAAAAAGATTTTATTTTTTTAAAAAAATTTTTAATTTAAACTATATTTTTTTTTTTTTTTTAATTTAAAATATATTTTTTATAATTTTAAAAAGTTTTTTTTTATCTTATTTTAAATTTTAAAAAAAAATTATTTTGCAAAACAAACAAAAAAATTTTTTTTTTACTAATATGTCTTTTTTGAAATGAAATGCAAAAAAAAAACGCTATTGCGACCATGGGCCACCATAGTGCACACTACATCCACAGCTATAGAAACACTTGCTTATTGGGACCGTGCATTGTCCATAAACAAAAGAATGTTACGTCGTTGACGTCTCATTTGACGATTAAGTATTTCAAGCCAATCAGAGTAAATGACACTGGTCATCAAAGCTTTGCGATTGGCCGACCAATTTCGAGAAGCAGGCCCTTCATGCATTATTAACACATTTACGAGTTTGCAACTCGTGACAAGGCATCCGCATTACCATACAGTTTCCCTTGGAGTTCCACGAAAAATTCAAAGGTTTGTAACAAGGTCAACCACCTCGCCAACATACCGTCTGGTTTCTTAAAATTATGAAGGCACTGCAACGAAGCATGATCCGTTCGTAGAGCAAAGTGCAGACCGTAAAGGGAATAATAAAAATGCCTAAAAAAAACTACAACTGCTAGCAATTCGGGCCATACTATATACCGGACAAAAACCGGGAAACACCATTTTATACTGAATACCGGAAAACACCAGAAGAACACTAAATACCGGAATACACCCCAAATATGTAACCCAGAGCCTACCCCATTCCACCACCCATACTCTAAACCTAACCCGTTTCCACCACCCTTACCCTAACACTGTATTTTGTTAGACACTGTATTTTGACATACCCTTTGTCATGTACTACCGAATACACCCCAAATATGTAACCCAGAGCCTACCCCATTCCACCACCCATACTCTAAACCTAACCCGTTTCCACCACCCTTACCCTAACACTGTATTTTGTTAGACACTGTATTTTGACATACCCTTTGTCATGTACTACCGACAGAGAGAAACTGCAAAATTTAGGGAAGTTTTTTGACCAACCCAAGGATCAGTGTATATAATCATAGTATTGGGAGGAATATGGCCGATAACCCGACATCACGATATATTTTTAGGGTTATTTCCGGTATTTAGTGCGTTTTCCGGTATTTAGTGGTTTTCAAGTATTCAGTATAAAATAATGTTTTCCGTTGTTTTCCGGTATATAGTATTGCCGAGCAATTCCCGTTTCGTCAGACAGTAGTTAATCTGTGTCTCACTAAGCCTATGGCTGGCATAAGCGATGACCTCTTTGTTTTTTAGACAACACAGCCCCTAAAGCTATACAATTAGCATCTGTGTACCAAAATCATCAGTTTCGTTGGGAAAAGTGAGTATAGGCTGAGTTATTAACATTCCTTTAAAGTCATAAAAAGCCTGCTTGTAACTGCCTCCGGCCTTGAGGTAGTTATGGGGGTTGCTTCCAAAAGTGTAACTAAATCTTCTGTTGATAGCTACAACTTAATAAACAGCAATGTTCACTCACGCTTCCAAGTTAATATTAAGGTCTGGATACTGCACGGAGAGGGATAGGTCAAAGGGCCTTTTGACTCTTACACAGCTCGTCTACCACAGGAATAAAACCACTGGATACAGTAGGCATATACAGTTTAATTACGGCATAGAATTAGTACAAAATTGTTGGCTGAATAAATAAATATATGAAAACTTTTCCTCAAAATATCATCTTTTCTTAATTATATCGCTTATAATTTCAACCTTCCAGTATGTCTATTCTATTCCTTGGTTCTTACAATACATCTTACATCTATCTTATATCTATTCTATCCCCTCTTCCTTCCCACGCTCGTAAAACATCAGTTACTCATTGCTGTCTTAGAAAATGGCCGTCTTCCATGTGCTTTTCGTAAACGGGAACCCATGTAGACGTTTACGTATATTCCCATGATGCGAGTCGACCTACGTAGAAAGGAATTATGCAGTTCAAGAGGGACTAATACAATTAACATTGGATACGACCAACTAAATATTACAAATATTAATAAAGGGGGAGTTCAACGACCTTTACACTGCCTACAATCATTATTCCACTTACATTTAACATGTTGCGAGGTAAGCGAGTTATATAATACGCCATGGAAGCTAAAATAATTATGATAATAACCTACTATGCCCAAGAAAAGTGACCTAATTCTGGAATATAGCACATTTGGAGGTTTCAACTTAAGATTTTCATCCCGTAACCAAATGAAGAACATTTTGAAATTGTCCAGTGCAATCTGATAGGTAGATCCAAAGATATTTATATAATCAAAATAACACAAACATTGTTTCCATTGCAGCCCTTTTTATACTAATTCCATCAACCTTTGGGATGTTGTTGGTGTATTAGTCAATCCAAATGGCATCCGAATAAATTCATACAACCCACAATTAGTGGTAAAAGCTGCTTTTGCCTGACCCGACTCTGCCAATATCAAAATCCAAGGTGCTAATGAATCTAGATCCACCAATGCTTGCCAAAGTCTGACTTATTTAAGACATAGGATAAGAATCCTTCGTAATGACGGTAAGTTCCATCCTTTTCATTCATCAAGCAAATGGGACAACCAAGGCCCATCGCTTAACTTAATAATGTTATTTTCCAACATTTTCGCTATTTTCTTCTTAATAACCCCCCTGGGTTGTAGGGGGTGATAAGAATATACCCTTCGTATTTCCTGCGTGTCGTAAAAGGCGACTAAAAGGATCCCTGTAATGGGGCAACGTGTTTGCCGTGCGTTGCGACCCGTGTCGGTGGAGAGTGGAATCCTGGTGATTGAGTGGGGATTTGGCTTGCGAGCTTTTTTCCTGCAACACATTACTTTGGCCCATGGTTCACCTAGACGGGAGGTCAGAGTGGCCCACTCTGATCAATCGGCTTTGGTCGTTTCAGCTCTGTAGAATGTACCCTTTCCACGTCTAATGCTCTGTTGTTTATTCACTCTGCATTCTACCTACCTTTGTGTCCTATGTACATTCTACAGGGCGGCGGCTTGGGTCAATCAGGTTAGACAAGTATTTCTTTTACTTTCTGGCTTGAGTATACCCCTCGTCGAGCCCTGAGGCCATGCGCAGGTTATCCGCGCTAGTCCTCCCCCTAGTAGGCAGGGCAGTAATCTGGGGGACGACGAGGGGTGAACTTTTAATATATTTTTTCATGGATTCCATAATCCCCCCCACCCCAATTATTAAGAAAAAAAAATAAACAGAAACGTCTGAATACAGAGGACGTTTCTGCATTATTTATAACTAAAAATAAAATGTCAAAGTCTTGGCCGAGGTTTCTCTTAATTGAGAGTCCCTCTCGAGACCTATCAAAAGTGTCACCTTTTTTAATAACCAAGGGCATAGCTGGCTTGGCCGGCGAGCCCAAGGCTATTAAAAAATTAAAGAACGGAGCACTCCTAATAGAATGTGCCAAAGAACAGCATGCTACCATGCTTCTTAAATCTTCATCTTTGGCAGACATTCCTATTAAGGTGTCTCCGCATAGGTCTTTAAACTCTAGTAGAGGTGTAATACGTTGCCGGGACCTCGAAGGCAGCAGTGAGGAAGAAATGGTAGAATACCTTTCTTCTCAAGGCGTGTCACATGTTAAAAGAATTAGTGTACGCCGAGGAGAAAAGGTGATTCCCACAAGCACCTATATCCTCACGTTCAATCGTCCCGACATTCCTAAGACTCTCAAGGCAGGTTATCTTAACATACCTGTTGATTCTTACATCAGTAACCCACTTAGATGTTACAAATGTCAGAAATTTGGACATAGCAAGACCGTCTGTAGAGGTAAGGATACCTGCGCTCGTTGTGGTCATGATGGCCATGAGAGCGCTACCTGCCAGGCGGAATTGTGTTGTATCAATTGCAAGGGTAAGCACTTTGCTTATTCCCGTGAATGTCCAATATGGCAAAAAGAGAAAAGAATCCAACAGGTCATGTCTGAGCGAAAGATACCATATTTCGATGCTCGAAAACAGGTAGATTTATCTGCACCGTTTCCCATTGCACCACAAGGGAAATCTTTTGCTAGTGCAGTTAAAGTTTCAACCACATCCATCTCCGTTCAGACAGAAATAACCTGGCCAAATAAGCAGAAAATGAAGACTTTGATAATACCCGATTATGTAAAAAGGGGTCTTTACATAATCGGGTATTATCAAAGTCTTCATTTTCTGCTTATTTGGCCAGGTTATTTCTGTCTGAACGGAGATGGATGTGGTTGAAACTTTAACTGCACTAGCAAAAGATTTCCCTTGTGGTGCAATGGGAAACGGTGCAGATAAATCTACCTGTTTTCGAGCATCGAAATATGGTATCTTTCGCTCAGACATGACCTGTTGGATTCTTTTCTCTTTTTGCCATATTGGACATTCACGGGAATAAGCAAAGTGCTTACCCTTGCAATTGATACAACACAATTCCGCCTGGCAGGTAGCGCTCTCATGGCCATCATGACCACAACGAGCGCAGGTATCCTTACCTCTACAGACGGTCTTGCTATGTCCAAATTTCTGACATTTGTAACATCTAAGTGGGTTACTGATGTAAGAATCAACAGGTATGTTAAGATAACCTGCCTTGAGAGTCTTAGGAATGTCGGGACGATTGAACGTGAGGATATAGGTGCTTGTGGGAATCACCTTTTCTCCTCGGCGTACACTAATTCTTTTAACATGTGACACGCCTTGAGAAGAAAGGTATTCTACCATTTCTTCCTCACTGCTGCCTTCGAGGTCCCGGCAACGTATTACACCTCTACTAGAGTTTAAAGACCTATGCGGAGACACCTTAATAGGAATGTCTGCCAAAGATGAAGATTTAAGAAGCATGGCAGCATGCTGTTCTTTGGCACATTCTATTAGGAGTGCTCCGTTCTTTAATTTTTTAATAGCCTGTGACAAAGTAATACATACATAGAACTTTTCTAGATTTTACATTATATTATATTGGACATTTTCAACTATAAACAACTTCTGCTAATGTGTTCAATATGTTATTTACGGGCAACACACAAATGACCTCTCTTAGTTTTGACAATACGCACGATCTCATTAAATATCTTAATTATCCATATGTTATTTATAATCTACACATGTTCTATGTGTTGAACACTCAGCAGAACTTCGCGCCTAAAATGGAAAGACGAGGCGTGGTTATAGAAACTATAATCTCAATTCCAAATAAGTTAATCTGTCATGTATCATTATTTTCAATTACTGTATGCTTTATAAAGCCAGAATCAACTGACAGTAAGTCAGACTTGAATAGAGCTCCTTCCGATCTATGTCTATTCTATGTTCTCAATAAAGATCTACCAACTATGCTGACAGTCTGTTATCTGTAGTGTAACAGATAATAGAAATGGTGCACGTGAGCCAGACATAGCGTGTACAAGTCCTAGCCACAGGAAATCTTGTTAGTTGCAGAAGTTAGATTTCAAGACGATCATGGGCCACTGATTACAGATATAAGTAATGATGCCGTTCACCAGTGAACCTGACACAGCGTGAACCAGTTCCAGTAATGGCGGCCGCACCTGTAAACTTGGATGTGAATTGCCATAACAGCGGGACGTCGTTCCAGATGATCATGGGCCATTGATTGAAGACAGCAGAATGGTATCTATAACTTCTGAATGGGATCCTGGGGAAAACCTTGGAAAAGATGAAGTTTCCAGACGTTTTTTTAAGGTAGGTGCATATTTCCTAATAAATTGACCATGGAAAGCCAAATAGACCAAGGGATAATTATATTCAATTTTTAAGGTTAGGGATACGCTAAATATAAAGTTTTAAAATTAATGTCAAACTAGTAAAATAATTAAGTTAGGGAAATAAGTTAGGGAAATAAGTGACGTTTAAAATGGACGATCACAAGGTTATAATAATATGTAGAAATGAAGAGGCGTTCGTCACACGTTAGATGTGGGGTTTAGGGCGATTTCCACATATCCAGTGTCACAAAAAAAACTGCAACATGCTATAAAAGTAGTAGTAGATGTAATACGTTGTTCAGTAACTGAGAGTTCGGTTTAGACTAATTGTCTATAGGAATAAATACGAATCGTAAAATTGAAAAGGTAAAACTAAGCTAAAAGAAATAAATTATGTCTCCGAACTATAAATCTAGATTGTAATAATGTAATGTTGTGTTATGTCCAATTAATGTATATGTGTTTAACTCGGTATTTTTCCGGTATGGATCTGTGTAAAATTTATGTTTATGGGTAAAGGAATATGCCCAAGGGAAATTTGAACCTGACTGGCCCTTTGTAAATTCGCGAGTAGCGTGTGGGTCGGTATTAGGATTTAAATAATGGTCTAAAGTGAAATCGGGTGCATTGCAATATATAGCGAATAGCTTATGCATTATAACTGTTTCTGGATTATTCGTGTCGTTTTGTTTTGTTAAAAAAGTATAAATTTGTGTTAAAAACGTGAAAATATACCATGGTAAAATGGGTTATTTAAATTTAATTGTTTGGATGTGCGATGATATAGCATGACGAATAAATTTTGAATTTCCTCATATATCATGTGTAGCGTATACGTAAAACCATACTCATGTATTGGCAACTTATTTGTAAATTGTTGTTTGTTATAGTTATGTGTTTATAGGGAATATATTACATTCAGGTCTTGAAATAAATACTGATCACATTTGTTTAAAGAAATGAATTAACAATAAGATTTAAAATGTTAATAGGGAGATCTATATGGAAATTTGCAAACGGGACTTGTCTGTCTTATCTGATCTCAGTGTGTTAATTAGCACACATGCTGCTACAAGCTTGTGTTATACTTATACACGCAGGCTCGTTCGTATACGCCATGTTAAAAGGTATACCTTTCTATCCTATACCCTCCATGTTAACTGTTGGTGTATAGTGCAGTGGAATGTGATACGGTTAAGATAATTAATTGAAGATGATTTGTTAATACTGAGATAAAACTGTTCACTGTTAGTAAGTAAGGAGAATACTAATCAGTTTCCATGTTATTAATTACTGTAGGTGATAAGTACTAATTAATGCTAATAATTGTTATTACGGGGACAGATTGAGTTGTATTTGTTAATAGTTTATTCAATTAAAAGTAACTCGAATTAAGGATTAATACAAGTGTGTTCCTACTCCAGCAAATACAATTTTAATGTTAAGTAAACTTAAAGGAAAGCATATGATTAAGTTAGATATAATCGTATCCAATTAATTTTAAAATAAATGATATAAATTAAGGGTAATGTAATTGTAATAACTGGTCTAATTGGGTACGTACACTGGTCATTTTAAAGGGATTTATTGTACCATATCTTAACGCGAAACAACAACGAACATCACATGGGAATTCCAGAATGAATCTGAAGTGAAGATTGCAGCAGTGTTTACCATCATCCAATTAGCTGTGCAAGAATCAGAACTGTGAATAGTCCATCTAATTTGGAAGTGTTAAAATCAGTGAACATATTGACATTGAAACAGTGGGTTTTTTTGGTGTTTTTTTTAAATGTGTTTTATAGTATAACCACATAGTCATTTTTTATATCGTATTCTAGCATGTATATCCGTGTATTTATATTGTAGAATCTTAATTGCCACATTTAGAGCTTTACATATATATTGTATTGTATTTAATGTATGTTAGATAACAACGCTTAAAAGGATTGGTGTCGGCTGAGACCGAGGACGAGAATACGCTCCATGGAACAGATGATTCCACATCAACATTAAGACATCATCAAATGACATTAACTTTGTCATCACTTAGTCAAGAAGAATGGCAGAATTTAATGGTGTAGCGAGAGGTGTAGACCCAATAAATGGTATTGTTCTACATGAAATCTAGAACCACTGTTGCTCCAGTGCAATATAAATCGCGGGGTTTTTTTTCATTATATACTCAGTACTTTTCATATCGTGTTAGATGTCTTAATCGTGTGTGCTGTTTTATTCCGTGTGTAATATACTTTTATTAATGTGGTATCCTGAGTACTCTTTTTACATCGTGTTAGCTGTCGTATATCACATGTACTGTTATTATTTCATGTGTACTGTTATTATATCATGTTTGCTGTGTTATATCGCGTGTGCTCTTCCTAATTCGTGTGTAATGTAATTTTATTGTGTGAAACATCAATGTATACAGATGAAGACAATGTCCCACATGTGAGAATTGTGTTTGTTATGTCCTTTTGGTACATAACTCGTGGGTGATGAAGGAATGTGACAAAGTAATACATACATAGAACTTTTCTAGATTTTACATTATATTATATTGGACATTTTCAACTATAAACAACTTCTGCTAATGTGTTCAATATGTTATTTACGGGCAACACACAAATGACCTCTCTTAGTTTTGACAATACGCACGATCTCATTAAATATCTTAATTATCCATATGTTATTTATAATCTACACATGTTCTATGTGTTGAACACTCAGCAGAACTTCGCGCCTAAAATGGAAAGACGAGGCGTGGTTATAGAAACTATAATCTCAATTCCAAATAAGTTAATCTGTCATGTATCATTATTTTCAATTACTGTATGCTTTATAAAGCCAGAATCAACTGACAGTAAGTCAGACTTGAATAGAGCTCCTTCCGATCTATGTCTATTCTATGTTCTCAATAAAGATCTACCAACTATGCTGACAGTCTGTTATCTGTAGTGTAACAAGCCTTGGGCTCGCCGGCCAAGCCAGCTATGCCCTTGGTTATTAAAAAAGGTGACACTTTTGATAGGTCCCGAGAGGGACTCTCAATTAAGAGAAACCTCGGCCAAGACTTTGACATTTTATTTTTAGTTATAAATAATGCAGAAACGTCCTCTGTATTCAGACGTTTCTGTTTATTTTTTTTCTTAATAATTGGGGTGGGGGGGATTATGGAATCCATGAAAAAATATATTAAAAGTTCACCCCTCGTCGTCCCCCAGATTACTGCCCTGCCTACTAGGGGGAGGACTAGCGCGGATAACCTGCGCATGGCCTCAGGGCTCGACGAGGGGTATACTCAAGCCAGAAAGTAAAAGAAATACTTGTCTAACCTGATTGACCCAAGCCGCCGCCCTGTAGAATGTACATAGGACACAAAGGTAGGTAGAATGCAGAGTGAATAAACAACAGAGCATTAGACGTGGAAAGGGTACATTCTACAGAGCTGAAACGACCAAAGCCGATTGATCAGAGTGGGCCACTCTGACCTCCCGTCTAGGTGAACCATGGGCCAAAGTAATGTGTTGCAGGAAAAAAGCTCGCAAGCCAAATCCCCACTCAATCACCAGGATTCCACTCTCCACCGACACGGGTCGCAACGCACGGCAAACACGTTGCCCCATTACAGGGATCCTTTTAGTCGCCTTTTACGACACGCAGGAAATACGAAGGGTATATTCTTATCACCCCCTACAACCCAGGGGGGTTATTAAGAAGAAAATAGCGAAAATGTTGGAAAATAACATTATTAAGTTAAGCGATGGGCCTTGGTTGTCCCATTTGCTTGATGAATGAAAAGGATGGAACTTACCGTCATTACGAAGGATTCTTATCCTATGTCTTAAATAAGTCAGACTTTGGCAAGCATTGGTGGATCTAGATTCATTAGCACCTTGGATTTTGATATTGGCAGAATCGGGTCAGGCAAAAGCAGCTTTTACCACTAATTGTGGGTTGTATGAATTTATTCGGATGCCATTTGGATTGACTAATACACCAACAACATCCCAAAGGTTGATGGAATTAGTATAAAAAGGGCTGCAATGGAAACAATGTTTGTGTTATTTTGATTATATAAATATCTTTGGATCTACCTATCAGATTGCACTGGACAATTTCAAAATGTTCTTCATTTGGTTACGGGATGAAAATCTTAAGTTGAAACCTCCAAATGTGCTATATTCCAGAATTAGGTCACTTTTCTTGGGCATAGTAGGTTATTATCATAATTATTTTAGCTTCCATGGCGTATTATATAACTCGCTTACCTCGCAACATGTTAAATGTAAGTGGAATAATGATTGTAGGCAGTGTAAAGGTCGTTGAACTCCCCCTTTATTAATATTTGTAATATTTAGTTGGTCGTATCCAATGTTAATTGTATTAGTCCCTCTTGAACTGCATAATTCCTTTCTACGTAGGTCGACTCGCATCATGGGAATATACGTAAACGTCTACATGGGTTCCCGTTTACGAAAAGCACATGGAAGACGGCCATTTTCTAAGACAGCAATGAGTAACTGATGTTTTACGAGCGTGGGAAGGAAGAGGGGATAGAATAGATATAAGATAGATGTAAGATGTATTGTAAGAACCAAGGAATAGAATAGACATACTGGAAGGTTGAAATTATAAGCGATATATTAAGAAAAGATGATATTTTGAGGAAAAGTTTTCATATATTTATTTATTCAGCCAACAATTTTGTACTAATTCTATGCCGTAATTAAACTGTATATGCCTACTGTATCCAGTGGTTTTATTCCTGTGGTAGACGAGCTGTGTAAGAGTCAAAAGGCCCTTTGACCTATCCCTCTCCGTGCAGTATCCAGACCTTAATATTAACTTGGAAGCGTGAGTGAACATTGCTGTTTATTAAGTTGTAGCTATCAACAGAAGATTTAGTTACACTTTTGGAAGCAGCCCCCATAACTACCTCAAGGCCGGAGGCAGTTACAAGCAGGCTTTTTATGACTTTAAAGGAATGTTAATAACTCAGCCTATACTCACTTTTCCCAACGAAACTGATGATTTTGGTACACAGATGCTAATTGTATAGCTTTAGGGGCTGTGTTGTCTAAAAAACAAAGAGGTCATCGCTTATGCCAGCCATAGGCTTAGTGAGACACAGATTAACTACTGTCTGACGAAACGGGAATTGCTCGGCAATACTATATACCGGAAAACAACGGAAAACATTATTTTATACTGAATACTTGAAAACCACTAAATACCGGAAAACGCACTAAATACCGGAAATAACCCTAAAAATATATCGTGATGTCGGGTTATCGGCCATATTCCTCCCAATACTATGATTATATACACTGATCCTTGGGTTGGTCAAAAAACTTCCCTAAATTTTGCAGTTTCTCTCTGTCGGTAGTACATGACAAAGGGTATGTCAAAATACAGTGTCTAACAAAATACAGTGTTAGGGTAAGGGTGGTGGAAACGGGTTAGGTTTAGAGTATGGGTGGTGGAATGGGGTAGGCTCTGGGTTACATATTTGGGGTGTATTCGGTAGTACATGACAAAGGGTATGTCAAAATACAGTGTCTAACAAAATACAGTGTTAGGGTAAGGGTGGTGGAAACGGGTTAGGTTTAGAGTATGGGTGGTGGAATGGGGTAGGCTCTGGGTTACATATTTGGGGTGTATTCCGGTATTTAGTGTTCTTCTGGTGTTTTCCGGTATTCAGTATAAAATGGTGTTTCCCGGTTTTTGTCCGGTATATAGTATGGCCCGAATTGCTAGCAGTTGTAGTTTTTATTAGGCATTTTTATTATTCCCTTTACGGTCTGCACTTTGCTCTACGAACGGATCATGCTTCGTTGCAGTGCCTTCATAATTTTAAGAAACCAGACGGTATGTTGGCGAGGTGGTTGACCTTGTTACAAACCTTTGAATTTTTCGTGGAACTCCAAGGGAAACTGTATGGTAATGCGGATGCCTTGTCACGAGTTGCAAACTCGTAAATGTGTTAATAATGCATGAAGGGACTGCTTCTCGAAATTGGTCGGCCAATCGCAAAGCTTTGATGACCGGTGTCATTTACTCTGATTGGCTTGAAATACTTAATCGTCAAATGAGACGTCAACGACGTAACATTCTTTTGTTTATGGACAATGCACGGTCCCAATAAGCAAGTGTTTCTATAGCTGTGGATGTAGTGTGCACTATGGTGGCCCATGGTCGCAATAGCGTTTTTTTTTTGCATTTCATTTCAAAAAAGACATATTAGTAAAAAAAAATAATTTTTGTTTGTTTTGCAAAATAATTTTTTTTTAAAATTTAAAATAAGATAAAAAAAACCTTTTTAAAATTATAAAAAATATATTTTAAATTAAAAAAAAAAAAAAATATATTTTAAATTAAAAAAATTTTTAAAAAAATAAAATCTTTTTAAAAGTCCATGTTCCCCTGAACTTTCTAGTACAAGCTATAATCTGTTTAAACGTACATATAGTTAACAGATTGAGATTCGGCCAGCAGTAGTATTTCACTAATTCACTGGTGGTAAAGGAGTTAATTAGAATATTTGTATTGTTAGATGGATTTGATTTAGAAAAAATTCCTAATCAATAATATGATGAAAGTGAAAATGTTGGGATACACATAAAAGCTGAACTACAGAAATAATTAAATAAATGTTTTGCACAACAGAGCAGAATCGCCAAATACTTTTCTGCGTCATAAAGTCTAGTATTATCCTTCCAAAGTATATCCAAAACAGTAATAAAACTGTAGTCCTCCCCATCAAATAATTATTGTAACACTTTCAATTGGTGTTATAATGGCGATAAAGGGACGCAACATATTTTTCTGGACATTCCAATAAAAGGACATTACTAATCCTTCATCGGAATTACGTCCTTTTATTGTCATTAAATATATTTATAACAACAATTGAATTTGATATATTGTGGAACAATATTACTAGACTTTATGACGCAGAAAGTCTTTGGTGTTTCTACTCTGTTGTGTAAAACATTTCACGAAATAAAAAAAAATGTATGGTGCTAGCAGATTTGTTATTGTTTGAGGTAAGGAAGTTTCTCTGTTATTTTTAGAGCAAAAGTACACCGTGGTTGACTTATTTCGTCTTATTAGTAAAAATAATATAAAATAATATATACCTGATCAGACATTATAACTGTGTAGCAATAATATTTTCTGTGACCTGATAGTGGAAAAGCTTCAGTCAGAGAGCTTGCTATATCTTACTTCGCTTGACATAGTTTACACTGAAAAAGGGCGGGGCCTGCTTCGTGTTTGTCCGTCCAAAGCGACAGCCATAGTTCACGAAACTGAAACACGTATGGCGGTTGTTTTTTATTTAATTATTTCTGCAGTTTTATTATCGGAGTTTAGCTTTAATATCGATTAAAAAGTGCAATAATCCATTGAAATCCCTATGGACTGTCATTCAAATCCTTTACTAATGTGTTTGATTTAAACACAGTTCATTATTCAATGATGGCTGACATAACGATCGCGCATACATGTATTAGGATTGTTGTGTGGCTTATTGTTGGTGTTTATTCCCGGAATTCGGACATACAAGCACAATTGGAATCGGTCATGGACAGGAACTGGGGCTGTTCTGATAATATTGCCCACTCCCTGAGTATTATTGTTAAAATACTAGGGTGGCCGGATGTCAATATCTTCCACGAAGCAAGGGACAATGAAATAATTTTTAATACACTCTGCTACATTGAACAAGACCGTGTGGGTTTCAAAACCACAGCCTTCGACATGGCCGGGATAAGCCCATCCAACATGGAAAACGTGCTACGGCAAATATATAGGACGAAATACAAGGAAGTTCGAATCATTCTATTCCTGAGTAACACAACTTTAGAACTTCTGGAAATAGCAAATACTCTTGACTCCCGTTCAAATAAAACGACGAACTTTAGATCGGAATCAAGATGGATTATTCTGTCATCTTCAATGTTCAAAAGCCAATTGTTGGACTTTCAATTACAGAATATTATAGTGTTAACCTGTTACCGCGATTTTGTAGAACATTTTACAATACTAGACAGGAGGATAACTACCATCGACTGTTTAAACCGTGATTGCACACATAAAACGGGACCGGAACGCGAGAATTGTTCGGCGAATTTTTTGTTCCCAAATATTAAACACAGATATAGCAACCGCCACGTTCTTATTGGAACCCTGGTATCCAGCTTCTTGCAGAAACATGTTGACAAATACAACGACACTGTTTATTCTGGTGTGGTTGTAGAATTGTCTGAAATTTTGGCTAAATATTTAAATTTTACTTTTACTTTCGTTCAACCAAGTGATGGTGAATATGGTGGTCAATCCAGCGATGGAAAATGGCAAGGACTGGTTGGATTGTTGGATCGTGAGGAAGTGGATATGGTCATCGCTGACCTTTCGATCACTGAAGAAAGATCAAAGGTCATAGACTTCATTCTCCCGCCATTTGCGAGAAATACCTGGTCAGCTTTGTGTAAAAGGGGAATACAAAGAGAAAGTAACTGGATTAAAATATTTCGTCCATTGAGCGCTTATGTTTACATAGCAATTCTAGCAACGGTTGCAATTGTGGCCATATTTCTTCTATTAGTACAAACGAATTTTACCGAAGAAAACTACAATTATTGCCCTAGACCGTGGAACTGTGTGATTTCTATACTGAATAACGTTATATTTTTATTGAGTTTCTTGACAGCACGCGGAGACGGGGTTTCAACAAAGAAGGCACGGGTTCGACTATTGGTGACTTTCCTATGGATGTTTTGTATTGTATTAACTGGTGTTTATATGGGTAATCTGACCGCATCACTAACCGATATTAGATACAACAAACCATTCAATAGTTTAGAGGAACTTGTGGAATTACCGGATTGGAAATGGGGGATACGCGGGCACAACTTAGCAGAGAAAATTCTAAAGAATTCTAAAAATAACATAATGATGAAAATATGGAAAGGCCTGGAGGAATTTAATAGAACAGACCCGAGTATTTTTGATTTGGATATAAATGTTCATGTAAACAGAATTCTAACCCAGGGTGAAAAGTATGTTTATTTTGGGTTCGGTGCCGAGTTACAGATTATGAACAGAAACGACTGTGATCTCCAAATTGTCGACAGCATCGTCTCCAATTTTCAAATGGCCATCGCAGTTACTAAGAATTCCTACTTGAAGTCCGACTTAGAATCGGTGATGGTTAAATTGTTGGACAATGGATTTTTAGCAATGTTAGATGAAAAAATAAACAAAGACAACCGTCCACATCACTGTAAGATAAGGGACACGAAACGGCCTCTACGATTGGAGGACATTCTAGGTGCTGTTTTGGTGGCTTCAGTTGGGATGGCTACAGCTATATTTGTTTTATTGATAGAGAAGTGTCAACCATCACTCCACTAATCCAATAATCACAAGTTTTTTTTTATTAAATAAAGCGTTAAAGGGGCTTAATCGCTAATATTTGGAACCTAGAAATAATTGACACAAATAGGTGCGAACGCATATAATAATGTAATATACATGTGTATAAACTGATTTATAGTTTTTGTTATAATAAAGTTAAAACAGGAAGTCAAACTGTTTAGCGTCATCAGAGCGGATAGAAAACTAGTCTCAGTGGTTTTATGCGTTTGATGAGTAATACAGGTTTCTAGAATCGGAAGTGACGAACACCAAAGAAAAACACGAGTGGTCTCTCTATATAATTGACTGAAGCGACGGTTGATAACAGATACACGGCCAAATATCTGCTCAATAATAATTGAGATTGTAATAGGATACCTGGAAATTCATAAAAAGAACTGACTGACACAAGATAAGAAAAGACGAAAGCAAAACAGAACAGGTCCGTGCATTACCATGTTTTTAAAAGGTATAGAATGAATATTAACGAGGGAATGTACTGACTATTTCTATTTTTAGTTCTCTTATCTAATGACATTTAATTACTTTATTGAATTGTCAGATATACTCTTACAGTCCCATATAACAATTTTTGATCTTCGTGGGAATTATAAGTGAACAGAAATTCGGCCGTGTATCTGTTATCACTCGTCGCTTCTGTCAGTCATATAGAGTGATAACTTGTGTAGAGGTCGGGTGTTCGATCCCTACATTGGCCGAGAAAGTTCATCTCGATTTTCCGATGTGATTTCCCCTTGTCAGTGATGCAGGAGGGTCTGGCAAGGACAGCTGCCTAGTCGTTCGGATGGGACGAAAAACCGAGGTCTCGTGTACACATTGGAGTGCACGTAAAAGATCCCTTGGCAGCTGGAATTCGATAGCACACTGTATGGCGTATGTCCGTCTTGAATTAGCTCAGGTTTAGTGCATAACAGTAGGACGTTAAACCCCATTTCATACATTCATTCGTTTTCCTTTGGCGTTTGTCGCTTCCGATTCTGGAAAACTGTAGCATTGATCTCTGTGTTACAGTTATATTTGCAACGTGTTTAACAAACTCATATTTGATAATGACTGGCACCAATATGGTCCTTTAACTCTGGAATATTTATTGATTGGTCGGAACCCGTTTGGTCGGAACCCGTTCACGGGCTAGGAGATCATAAAATATAGAAGCATGTCCAGTTTTGCCACCCCCAAGCTATTGAGCAAGCCATTGCCGTAACGGTATGGAAGATGACTCTGAACTCTGATCAAATTGACTGAAATGAAAAACTGTATGCTTACAAATGAGGACCTAAAATCTATAGTAAGTGATATTACTGCATCATTTTTACAAACTTTTCGTTATAAATTTAGTTCGATACATACAAAATTGGACGAAACTTTAAAAGACAATGAAATCCTAAAAGAAGAAAATAAAAGACTAACTCTAGAATTAGCCGAAATTAGATCGATAAACGAAATGAAAAGTTAAGGACAGATTGAGCGATACAAATGGCCAACTATAATGAGCAATACTCACGCAAAAACAATATTCGTGTACAAGGCTTTCAAAACACCGACCTTGATGATAAACAAGCATTCATACAGACTATACAAAGGTATGTCGATATTTCAATTAAATCTAGAGACAGAAATAAACCAGTCACAACATTAGTGAAATTATCCAACACCGATATTAAACGTAAAGTTATGATGAACAGAAAACTACTATCTGAAAATGGTATAAATTGCTACGACGACATCACGAAGAAAAACCTAACTTTAATGAATACATTTAACGACACAGATATTTGTGAAAAAGCATGGTACTTTAACGGACATATATATGCTAAAGCAGCAAACAAAGTAAAAGTCAAATAGACCTTTATGATGATCTACAAGTTAAACTATCTGCAGTCCTAAATGAGAGATAGCACTCTAATAACTTTGGATTTTAATCACATATTATGCACCCCTCTATACTTTTAAATTATAAAATCTGCTCTAGACAATATAATTTGAACTTTAACAACACCCTATTGTATAACCATAACTAAAATATCTGATTTCCCTTAAATGGTTGTCTGTAATCAACCCTTTTAAATTAATAATAATAATAATATATATTTATAATGCGCCAATTCCATCCGAAATTGCATGCTCAAGGCGCATCCACGACACTGTATACTTTACACTATTTACACTAGTAGCTTGATCACTCGTATTCTAGATTAAATAAATGAGTTTTTAATTTTGTCTTAAACAAATCGAGGGAACTTGAAGTTTTAATGATGTGTGGCAGGAAATTCCATACGGTTGGTGCATATAGCATCTTAAAGATTTATAACCAAAGGATTGCAGTTTGAATTTCGGTATGTGTAAAAGGCACTGTTCTAGGGAACGAAGATTTCTTAATGGTTCATAAATTTGCAAAAGTTCAGTCAGATATTCTGGGCTTGATCCATGTAAAAATTTGAACGTTATCCTGGAATGTACTGGCAACCAGTGAAGTTTCTTCAGAATAGGTGTTATATGAGAGCGTCTTGAAGTTTTACTTATTATTCTCGCAGTGGTGTTTTGAACAGCTTGTAATTTGGACATATTTAATTGGTTCAGCCCACATAAAACACCGTTGCAATAGTCTAACCTAGAGAACACTAGAGATCGAACCAGAGTTTGGGCTGTTTCATTTGTCAGAAGATGCCGGATATTTCCAATGGCACGCAGATGGAAGTAACATACTTTGCAGATGAGTTTCTATTGTTAAGGTCTGAATTGAGCATCACTCCTAAGTCTTTAACATTGGTCAGCGCCTGAATGTCCGAATCGGCAATCGTTAAGCTAGTAGAGTCTAGGTTTGATAAAAAAAAAAATTTGTTCCGACAAATAAAACCTCCGCCTTGTCATCGTTTAACTTGAGCATGTTAGATGTCATCCATGACTTGATCTGTGAGGTACAAGCTCAGGTCTGTTGGTAGAAATCAACATAACAATCTGCCGAAAAGGCACAAATAATCTGGGTGTCGTCGGCATAAGAGTGAGGCTTAATACCATGTTTATTAATTACATCAGACAGTTGGTTGGTATAAAGGACGAAAAGTACCGGGCCTAATACACGGGCTAGAGATGTTCTCTCTGGCATCTCGGTACCAATGAGAACAGACTGGTTGCGGTTCTGAAAATATGACTTGAATCACGGTTGTGGTCTATGGTATCAAAAGCAGCCGATAAATCAAGCAACACCAGAGAAGCAATATAGCCATTGTCTACAGTAGAAGGGCCGTTTCCGTGCTGTGATATTGTCTGATTGGAAAACATTTAACAGGGAATTTGCAGAAAGATGTTCATTTAGACGAATATTGACAGCTTTTTCACTGATCTTTGACAGGAATGGTAAGTTTGAGACGGGACGATAATGTGTCATTTATCCAGGTTGTCTTTCTTTTAAAACAGTCAGGAAATATACCAGTTGTTAAACTGTTGTTGATTAATTGAGTGAAGAATGGGAGAAGTTGATCAATAAGTTGAAGGACAAGGTGTGTAGATATTGGATCATGTTGTAGGTTTTGATGCCATGATGATGTTTGTGGTTTCCTTATTACTAAAGGGTCTGAAACTGCATAGTGTATGTCCGCCAAATAAGTTGTTTGGGTATTGTCAGAATATGTAGATGAATTTAGTCCACTGCGAATCTTCTCAATTTTGTTGATAAAGAAATCATTGAGACAGACAATGCATTTTAAATGAAGTTCGATCTTTTTATGAAAAGTCAATCATGTAACATAAACAATTATGAAACATTTGACTACGAACATCTTCCAAAACTAGATATTGACCAGGCACAAACATTGGAATATGACATAAATTATGACGAATGTAAAAACGAAATATGTTTTAAAAAAAATAAATCTCTACGAAGCATTCTGGACAAATATAAATAAATATTTTAGAAAACAATAAACTATCTACCTCTCAAAGGCAGTCATTAACTAAACCCAATAAGGACAAAACATATTTGGCGAACTGGCAACCAATAACTCTACCAATTGTCGACGTAAAACTATTAAGTAAAGTCCTTTCTAATCGGATCAAACCTTTCCTAAATCACCTCATACATCCAAATCAAACGGCATTTGTCCCTGGTCGGCATATACAAGAAAATATCCGCATTATAGACGATAGCATTCATTTAGCAAAACAAAAACGAATTACAGAATTACTATTAACCTTAGATTTTCAAAAAGCCTTCGACAGTATATCACATAAATTTATGATGCGCACTTTAACTATTTTTGGCTTTAAAATGAACTATATACGATGGATAGAGACCCTATATTCAGACATAATAATAATAATAATAATAATAATAATAGTCTATTTATATTGCGCAATATCCATGCATGAGCATGCTCAAAGCGCAGCCAAAAATGATCACAACTGTCATAAAGTGAATGCTTTCTTAAACAAAAAGGTTTTAAGTCTGGATCTAAACACAGCAATATTTGGAGAGTTCTTTATTTCCAGTGGCAGATCATTCCACTCAGTTGGGGCGGAGTAGGAAAAAGTCCTTTGTCCAAAACGGACCGTTTTAGGCTTAGGCACTACAAGCAGTTTCTTATCTTCAGATCTTAAGGTCCTTGCAGGAGTATATAATTGTAAGAGATCACTCAGGTATTTTGGGGCAGTGCCATTTAAACATCGAAATGTAAAACACAGAATTTTAAATTTGATTCGGTAACTAACAGGAAGAAAATGGAGTTCTTTAAGAATTGGAGTTATATGACTGTAGTGAGGAGCCAGAGATATTATTCTAGCTGCTGTGTTTTGGATCTTTTGGAGTCGCGAAACAAGAGAAGTAGGAGAACCAGCCAGTAAACTATTACAGTAATCTATTCTGGAAAGAATCAACGAGGACACCAGTATCTTTGTAGAATCAGCATTAAGATACTTCCTGATGCACCCAATGTTCCGTAGAATGAGATAGCACACTTTAGATATATGGTTGATATGGGTTTCCATGTTAAGGTTACTATCAAACATCACTCCAAGATTTCTTATACTATTTGAAATCGGAATAGACAGGTTGCCAACATGGACCTGGGTTATACCGCAAAGATCACGTCTAGATACAGGACCAAGAAGTAAAGCTTCAGTTTTCTCATCATTAAGTTTTAGTTTATTTGCTGTCATCCACAACTTAATTTGTTCATAACATTTTGAAAGTTGTGATATGGTTGATGCAGCTGACATCGGGGTAGGCTTGAATATAGACATTATTTGAGAGTCATCAGCGTAAAAATGTCTAAGGAGATTGTGGTCACTAATAACAGGTTATATCAATTATAACGGCTTTACAACGCCAACATGTCAAATTAAAAGAGGTGTAAGACAAGGAGACCCAATGTCTTGCAATCAGTTCGTTTTAGTTATAGAAATTCTACTTCACAATATACGTTTAAATAGAGAAAAAAAAGGAATAAAATTCGCAAAAGCAGAAATAAAAGGAATAAAATTCGCAAAAGCAGAAATAAAAGGAATAAAATTCGCAAAAGCAGAAATAAAACTATCCGCATTTGCAGATGACTTGACAGCTTTGCTAAATCAGCAAGACATTTATTTGAAATAATAAAATTATACAGTAAAATATCTGGTTTAGAAATAAACATATTAAAGTTAGAAATCATGAGTCTGAACTTCTCAAGTAACAACACCACCCACATTTCTCAGGCGAAATTAAAATTTGTGGTATTTTTTTCTCGAACAATCAATGTTAATCAACACAAAAAAACTTCCAGGTAAAAATTGAAGATACTAAATATTTCCTCATGGGTAAAATACAAATCATTAAAACATTCTGCCTATCGAAAATAATCTTTCCCATATTGTACATAGAAACTCCAGAAAACATTAAGAATCAATTTAACGTATTAATCTATAAATTATTACTGTGAAGCGCCTAACAGGCAGCTGTGTGTAATTGTGCTCTCTAGATTTTGATATTTTCTGTGTGTTTCAAGTATAGGTTTGTGACAAATATTTGCATGTTAATGCAACTAACTGTAAGGAATCATTTAGTGAAATAATTTTGAAAAAATCTTTTGGATTTCAAAAGTTATTGTTGAAAATATGGTTTTAGATGAAAATAGTATTTTGATCAAGTGATGTAACTGAACTGCTGTTAATCCCTATTGTTTTCCTGTACTTATCAAAACACTCATTGTTGTAAACAGAGAGGTGTGAAGGAAAGCAAACAAAGGATGTTGTTCAAATCACTTTATATCACCAAAGGTTAATCCATATGATTAAATACTCACGCAGTGAGCTTTCAGAACTGAAATCAGTCAATTCTGTCCATACATCAATTGACTTTGACTGCTTAAAGCGGTTAAATATATTTAAAAAACCCAGAGGAAAAAGAGCTGGAAGGCGAAAACAAAAGATTATATCCGTTATAACTGGCAACAGACCTTTTCACCCGTATGACATTCCTGAAATTCCTGTCAACTCTAATAATCTTATTTCTGTTAAACTTAATCACAAACAGAAAATAAACAATCTCAAATTTGCCTTAATCAATGCCCGATCAGTCAGAAATAAGACACAACTCCTGTCTGAGTTTGTTATAGAACACAATATTGACCTTCTTGTCATCACAGAAACTTGGCTAACAGAAAATGAATCGACTATTATAAATGAACTATGTGAAGATGGCTATCTATTCATTAATAAACCCCGAATATCATCTAGAGGTGGTGGAATAGGCTTGTTGTTTAATGGTAATATTAAGATGAATGTAGATCATTCTGATTTAAACCAAATACAGTCTTTTGAATATTGTTTGACAAAATCTTCAGCTTTGAGCGTTCTGGTTATTTATCACCCTCCACCTACTGCAACAAATAGATCTTCAAACCGACAGTTTTTATCAGAATTTGAATTGCTTATATCTAAAGTTGTTCTTCTGTCTAAATCCATACTTATCCTGGGTGATTTTAATTTGCACATTGACAAACCCAGTGATCCTATTGTTGCCCAATTCAATGACTTACTTTATTCGTATAATCTGGTTCAGCATGTGAATCAAGCTACACATGTAAAGGGACACATTCTTGATTTAATTATCACCAGGAATGATGACCACCTGATTGACTCAGTGAATGTATTGCCCGATATCATTTCTGACCATCATCCTGTTTATGGAATAATCAATCAAAAGCCAGAAGCTGAAACTGACTTACAAGTAACATCAAGAAAACTTAGAAACATAAATCTAGCAGACTTTTCTAGCGATCTGTCAGAATGTTTCAATAGTACACAGAATGCAGATCCAACTAAATCTGTTGAGGATTATAATGCCTGCACTATTAGTGTATTGAACTGTCATGCGCCACTGAAAACTTGGAAGCTAAAATCCAATCGAAATTGTCCTTGGTACGATGATGCAATTCACAGTGAGCGCAAAATTCGTAGAAAAACCGAAAGAGTGTGGCGTAAAACCAAGTTAGAGGTTCATAAACAGATATACAGAGCACAGTCTGCTAAGGTCATATCTATGATCAGATCTGCCAAGAATAATTTCTATAATAATAAATTATCATCTTCACAACCACGTGATTTATTTAAAATCGTTCAGTCGCTTACATCCGATACGACTCAACGGCTTCCATCATCAACTGATGACCTTGGGCTAGCCGAGAGATTTTGTTCCTTTTTCCAAACTAAAGTATCTGATATTAGGAAAGGACTAGATAGTCTGGTCGACTCAGATTCGGAGGTCGAGGAACCAGGTCCGTCCCTAGAGTGCAATCTAAATCTATTTGATACTGTTTCTGAAGAACAGGTCAAGAAGATTATACTTAAGAGTAAATCTGCCACATGTAATTCTGACCCTCTTCCAACCTGGCTTTTGAAAGAGGAGAAAGTATTGGAGGTCCTGCTTCCAATCATTACTGGCATTGTTAATTATTCTATAACCACTAGTACTGTTCCTGTATGCTTAAAGACTGCTCTGATTTCACCTTTGTTGAAGAAACCTAACCTTGATCCGCAGCTGTGTAAGAATTACCGACCTGTTTCCAACTTACCATTCATCGGCAAGGTTATTGAAAGAGTTATTGCTTCTCAAATTTCAAATTATCTGTCTGATAACGATTTACACGAACCACTTCAATCTGCTTACAAACGAGGTCACAGCACAGAGACAGCTCTACTTAAAATTAAAAACGATATCGACCTGGCACTGGATAGGAATCTAGCCGTACACCTAATACTATTGGATCTCAGTGCTGCTTTTGATACCATAGATCATAGTATTTTATTTCAAAGGTTGGAATGTTCGGTTGGGATCTCTGGTGCCGCACTGTCATGGATAAAGTCATATCTTCAAGATAGAACACAACAGGTGCAAATAAACAGGTCTGTGTCTCAACCCTCTGCTGTTAGGATAGGTGTTCCACAAGGATCTGTATTGGGACCTCTACTTTTTCTTCTATACATTCTTCCAATTGGTCGAATCATAAGAAGGCATGGGGTACAAAACCACGGCTTTGCTGATGACACCCAAATATATGACTACTTTCAACACAACAACTATCTTGCTGCCAAGGATTCTATCAGTAGACTAGAGTCTTGTCTTCATGAAATTCGAGGATGGATGACCAGAAATAGGCTAAAACTAAACGATGACAAATCTGAATTTATTGTCATAACATCAAAATCACAATCAAGTAAATTGTTTAAAGTCGATTCGATTCAGATTGGTGATTGCTCTATATCTCCCAAGAAGCAGGCTAAAAATCTTGGCTATGTGACCGATGAATTTATGTCCACAGTTCCCCAAATCAATAGTATGATACGGAAAATGCATTATCAAATGAGAGCTATTTCGAGAATACGCTCTCATCTTAATACTGACGCTTGTCAGAGTGTTGTTAGAGCATTGGTAACATCGCATTTGGACTATGCAAATTCACTTCTATTAGGAGCACCAGAAACAGCTTTAAACAGACTACAAATAGCGCAAAACAATGCTGCACGTCTCATAACCAGAACACGAAAATTTGACCATATATCAGCTAAATTACAGAAACTCCACTGGCTTCCAGTTCGAGCGAGGGTTCAATTTAAAGCTCTTGTGAATGTGTTTAAATCAATTTATTCTGACACTGCACCCATTTATTTAAAAAGAACTCTTTGATTTCTATACTCCCCGGCGATCCAACCTTCGTTCTGCAAGTGATCGTAGCATATTGAGGATCCCTAAATATAATAAGCGTTCTGGTGAATATGCTTTCTCCGTCAGAGCAGCTAAAATGTGGAATGATCTTCCAAAAACTCTTCGAGAGTCCTCTTCCATCCAGAGCTTTAAGACTAACTTAAAAACATACTTATTTCAAACATGTTTTTGAACTGTTTTGTTGTGAATGCGCTTAGAAACACTCTTGTGTAATGAAGCGCTATATAAATCGAATAATAATAATAATAATAATAAATTTCTTTGGAAAGGTAAAGACAAAAATAAGAGAAATGTTATAACACAAAATGCTGAAAATGGCGGCCTAAACATGGTAGATTTCAACGAATTTCTAAAATGTCGAAGTATCTTTTGGGTCAAAAAACTAACAACATCAGTTGATCAAACATGGAAAATACCCTTTCGATACATCTTGGAAAAATATAATGGAAAAATACTACCAAAGTGCAATTATGAAAAAAATATTCCAATATCTTCTCCATTTTATAAACAAATTTTTAATCATTGGCATGATATATTTACAACACATATTGATAACTTAATACCATTTTATAATCAGGTCATATGGAATAACATGCACATTAAAATAAATAAATCATCAATTTCTAAAAAACCTGTATTACTCATCCTATCCGCTCTGATGACGCCAAACATCCGTCAGTTTGACTTCCTGTTGTAACTTTATTATAACAAAAACTGTAAATCAGTTTATACACATTCATATTATATGCGTTCGGACCTATTTGTGTCAATATCTAGGTTCCAAATATTAGCGATTAAGCCCCTTTAATGCTTGTGATTATTGGATTAGTGGAGAGATGGTTGACACTTCTCTATCAATAAAACAAATATAGCTGTAGCCATCCCAACTGAAGCCACCAAAACAGCACCAAGAAAGTCCTCCAATCGTAGAGGCCGTTTCGTGTCCCTTATCTTACAATGTTGTGGACTGATTTTTTCGTTTATTATTTCATCTAACATTGTTAAAAATCCATTGTCCGATAATTTTACCATCGCCGACTCCAAGTCGGACTTCAAGTAGGAATTCTTAGTAACTGCGATGGCCATTTGGAAATTGGAGAGAATGCTGTCGACAATTTGGAGAGTACAGTCATTTCTGTTCATAATCTGTGACTCGGCACCGAACCCAAAATAAACATACTTTTCACCCTCGGTTAGAATTATGTTAACATGAACATTTTGATCCATATCAAAAATGCTAGGGTCTGTTCTATTAAATTTCTCCAGGCCTTTCCATATTTTCATCATTATGTTATTTTTAGAATTCTTTAGAATTTTCTTCGCTAAACCGTACCCGCTTATCCCCCATTTCCAATCTGGTAATTCAACAAGTTCCTCTAAACTATTGAATGGTTTGTTGTATCTAATATCGGTTAGTGATGCGGTCAGATTACCCATATAAACACCAGTTATCACAATACAAAACATCCATAGGAAAGTCACCAATAGTCGAACCCGTGCCTTCGTGGTTGAAACCCCGTCTCCGCGTGCTGTCACGAAACTCATTAAAACAAGAACGTTGTTCAGAACAGAAAGCATATGGTCCCATAGACTGAAACGATGATTGCCGCTTTGTTCAGTAGAATACGTCTGTACTAAGAGGAGTAAAGCAGCTACAGCGACAATTGTTGCTAAAGTTGCTATATAAACATGACCGCTGAATGGACGAAATATTTTAATCCAGTTACTTTCTCGCTGTATTCCCCTTTTACACAAAGCTGACCAGGTATTTCTCGCAAATGGCGGGAGAATGAAGTCTATGACCTTTGATCTTTCTTCAGTAATCGCAAGGTCGGCAATGACCATATCCACCTCCTTGCGATCCAACAATCCAACCAGTCCTTGCCATTTTCCATCGCTGGATTTACCACCAAACTCGCCGTCACTTGGTTGAACGAAAGTAAAAGTAAAATTTAAATATTCAGCCAAAATTTCAGACAATTTTACAACTACACCAGAATAAACAGTGTCGTTGTATTTGTCAACATGTTTCTGCAAGAAGTTGGATACCAGGGTTCCAATAAGAACGTGGCGGTTGCTATATCTGTGTTTAATATTTGGGAACAAAAAATTCGCCGAACAATTCTCGCGTTCCGGTCCCGTTTTATGTGTGCAATCACGGTTTAAACAGTCGATGGTAGTTATCCTCCTGTCTAGTATTGTAAAATGTTCTACAAGATCGCGGTAACAGGTCAACACTATGATATTCTGTAATTGAAAGTCCAACAATTGTCTTTTGAACATTGAAGATGACAGAATAATCCATCTTGATTCCGATCTAAAGTTCGTTGTCATGTTTGAACGGGAGTCAAGAGTATTTGCTATGTTCAGAAGTTCTAAAGTTGTGTTACTCAGGAATAGAATGATTCGAACTTCCTTGTATTTCGTCCTATATATTTGCCGTAGCACGTTTTCCATGTTGGATGGGCTTATCCCGGCCATGTCGAAGGCTGTGGTTTTGAAACCCACACGGTCTTGTTCAATGTAGCAGAGTGTATTAAAAACTATTGCATTGTCCCGTGCTTCGTAGAAGATATTGACATCCGGCCACCCTAGTATTTTAACAATAATACTTAAGGAGGATGCGATATTTTCAGAACAACTCCAATTCCCGTCCTTGACATATTCCAATTGTGCTGTTGTGTCCAAATTCCGGGAATAGACACCAACAGTAAGCCACCAAACAATCATTAAGATAATACATGTGTGCGCCATCGTTATATCCACCCTTATTGAATAATACACTATTTTTAAACCAAACACATTAGTAAAGGATTTGAATGACAGTCCATAGGGATGTCAAAGGATTATTCCACTTTTTAATAGATATTAATGCGTATCTCAACATTTTCACTTTCATCATAATATTATTGATAATCGTTATAATAATATTGGAATTTTTTTAAAATCAAATTCATCTAACCATACAAAATTCCAATTGTCGTTAATTAACTCCTTTGCTACCAGTGAATTAGCTACTACTACTAGTGATGACTGAATCTCAATGTGTACGTTTACCACCAGTGAATTGGCTACTACTACTGCTACTGCTGACCGCATCTTAATTATTGATTAGAAATTTTTTCTAAATCAAACCCATCTAACAATACAAATATTCTAATTAACTTCTTTACCACCAGTGAATTAGTGAACTACTACTGCTGGCCGAATCTTAATGTGTGCGTTTGTGCGTTTAAACAGATTATAGCTTGTACTAAAAATGTCCGGAGAACATGGACTCTATGGTTACATATCGTTGATTAACAAATAAGTTCCCAATAAACATAAGTCCATCGGGTGGTTGTTAACCTTATATATTTGTCTTCTCCATTAGAGCGGCAATACAAATACATAAAGCCTGTATAAATATTGATAACGCTCTTACGTTTAACTAAAAGCGTAAAAGGTATTTTAATGTGTCGCAAACGTTGAACAACGTTGATGTAATGTAATTCTGTATATAAAATAGAAATCAATGGCTAAACAAAGATATATCTCATCCTTCCAATATACATCCGTCGAGTGCATAAAGGGACATCCAAGAAGCCTCCTCCTCCCCCCCCCCCCATGTTCGCTTTCTTTGAATGGAAGTTTTCGAGCTTCCAAAAACAAGGCAAATCGAATTGCTTGTCACATACATTAAATTAAAATTCTGGCAGGCCTCAGTTAAATACTGGATAATGTAAAGGGAATTTGCTGAAAATTTTGGTCTAATTGATCCATTCTGAACCAAGATTTTAATGATTAAACAGTGAATGTAATTAAGTTGTGCAGCAAATGAGACGGGTGGCGTCCTTACTGCGCTGCAGCGACCGTACGGCAATCAGAAAGTGTCCCAAAATATCACAAACTGGAAAAAAAAATAATTGTAATTTTACATCTTTCCAGGTCAGATCGCAGAACCTTGGCGTTTGTTTTGAACATGCTCAAAAAAAACGCCGTGGCTTGGCGATCATTTGCGACTACCGAGACCACAGCGCGATATCTGGCGTTTCCTCGTAGATTTGCCACGCTCATGGCGATCTTGACGGGCTCTGGGGACTTTTTCCGTCGCCGTAGCGTCGCAGTAAGGACGCCACCACAGTCTGACGGGGCAAAGACCGCGACTTCTTTCAAGTTTGTAAATATTTTGGACATTTTCTCGCGTTGTGTTTACTTTTACCGGCGACCTTGTAAATTTCCTAGTCGCAGCAGCGCAGTAAGGTCGCCACTCGGTCTGTCGTGGGCATAAGCGAGTGAGTTGTTATTCTTGACGATAATTGATTGGCGATTGTTAAAGCGGTGAAATATTTAATCTGGTGTTGATTATTGAGTACATATTATCCTGGGTGGGTTGTGATTATTGACTATGAGTTGAGATTATTGTCAATAATTGATCGTTGGTTATTAACTTAATAATCTCATCTTTTACAAGGGTAGCTAATTAGGCCTGATCTGTTTTCGATTTGGCCCTTGGCACAGATCGTGCGAATGATTTCGATCATTACTGCAGGACGAAACCGAAGAACTCGGCGGGGGGGGGGGGGTCTGCCTGATCCAACGGGAGACTGAATATCCCTCTAACTTACAACGATAAAGTTCTTGCCCCGAGCTGGGATTGAAACCTCGATGCATTGGTGAGAAGCCGCCTCTCTATAGCCACGGCTATCCGACCAGCTTCAAAAGGTCAGGCGGCACAAACGGTTGTATGTGTTCGGCAGCACAAACGGTTGACAATAACAACATGTACTAAAGTATATAGTTTAGTTTTGATACTTAGTTACGCGTATTGGCTGAGCAAGACATCCCCGCGTTCTTAGGAATTGTATCGCTCGTAAAAAGGCATCGCCAACTTCCCCGTTCGTTCGGCATGCATTCAGTCGGGGAGGGGGGGCTAGTGGTCTAGAGTGCCGCGCTTCGACCTCTAGCTGGCCGGCCACCTCTGGCTTGCGGCTTTTGTTTCGAGCCCTGGTGTGAGCGTATGTGGCATGGAGATAGGGGCGCCTTCTCAACCTCGTGGGTTTCCTCTGGGCACTCCGGTTTCCTCCCACTGCTAAAAGACCCCTACGCGCAAGCGAATTATTGAAATAAAATTACACCATATGTTAGTCCCGAAATGTGTTGAATAAACGTTAAACCCCATCTCTCTCTCTCTCTTGCATTCAGTCGGGTGATTCATTCAGTCCATGTATTATAAGGTCCGTGATATTATCATGTCTGCTATTGTATACGTGGCTGTTGGCAGCTATTTCGCACCAAAAGCAACCAATTAAGACATGTCGTAGTAAGCCATGTCTAATACGGAATGCGACGAATCGACCATTTCAAGCAGAACACAAGGTAAATAACAACTCTTCCACATCCTAGCGTAGTAAAGACAAGTAAAATGAAATTTTGAAACTATAAAAAATGAAACGAAATAGGATTTTTGTTCTTGTCCACGATATCACACTAGGTGGAAGTCGACGTTAAACTTCAGAAACGAACGAACTAATCAAATCCTTGAGAAATAAAATGGGGGGGGTTGGGATGGCCTAGTGGTCTAGAGTGCTGCGCTTTGACCTCTAGCTGGCCGTCCACCTCTGGCTTGCGGCTGTGGTTTCGAGTCCTGGCGTGAGCTTATGTGGCATGGATATAGGGGCGCCTCGTGGGTTTATTGGAATAAATTAAACCATATGTTAGTCCCGAAATGACCTAGTTGTGTTGAGTGGACGTTAAACCCAATTTCTCTCTCTTGAAATAAAATTGTTTACTGTATTATAATGAATCTTTTATATTGACCGATGCCACTGAATGACACATGACCTTTAAAACAAGTGTATTATTTGTGTAAATTTGGATTAATTAGTCTGGTGATGCTCGAAGTCGTATTGTTTAAGCTAGGCGATGTGTTTGCTTTATATACCAGTTATAGGCTGTATTAACTAATAATAATAACCCTTTGCAGAGACTTTGTTATGAGCACTGTTTAAGATAAATATTTAAGTTCGCATTTACATTTTGTCTTATCTGCATGTATACTGGCTTGTATTAATAGGAAAGCATCCACATCAGTTGGTGATGTTTGTAAACTTTGTGATTCAAAGATGTTGGGCGTTACGACAGCATGTGCGTGTATTAGTCTAGCGGTACTTTGGTTTATAATAGCTGGAGTTGATACTCGTAATATGGACGTAACATCGCAAGTAGCCCTTACCCAGGAAGACGGTGTTTGGATGTGTTCTGATAATATCTTAGACTCGTTAAAAAAAATAATTAAAACACTGCAATGGTCGGATGTTAACATATTCTACGAAACAGCGGACGAAGAAATGGTTTTAAACACATTACTCTATTTTGAAAAAGAACTTCCGGGTATCCAAACAACAATTTATGACGTCACCAGACTGAGCTCATCCAAAACTGGAGAAATTCTAGTAGATATTTATAAGATGAAATTGAGGGAAGCGAATATTATTCTTTTCCTTAGAAACAGCACATTTGAACTATTGAAAATGGCAAATAATTTTGACGCCAGCTCCAATAAGACAACGAATTATAGATCGGGTTCAAGATGGATTATTCTGTCATTCCTAATATTTAACAGACACTTGTTGGAATTGGAATTGCAGAACATTATAGTGTTGACCTGTGCCGGCCATACTGTCGACCAATATACACTATCAGATGGGGGTGTGACGTCGCTCGACTGCTTAAGGCATGACGTCATCCATAATGACGATCTAAAGCAAGGGGGTTGTTCTGAAGAGTCTCTGTTCCCAAATATTAAACACAGATACAGTAAACGCCATGTTGTTATTGGAACCTTGGTATCAAACGTGTTACAGAAACGTGTTGACATAAACAACCAAACTATTTATTCAGGTGTCACAGTCGTACTATCTGACACTTTGGCAGAATACTTAAATTTGACTTACACCTTCGTTCAACCAACCAACGGTGGATATGCAGGATTGGTTGGACTGTTAGTTCGTAATGAAGTTGACGTTGTCATCGCTGACCTGACACTTACAGAAGAAAGGTCAAAGGTCATTGACTTTATTCTCCCGCCATTTTTGATAAACACCTGGTCGGTTGTATATAAAAGGGGTATTCGGGTAGAAAGAAGCTGGATTAAAATATTTTGTCCATTCAGCGCTTATGTTCACATAGCAGTTCTAGCAACGGTTGCAGTTGTGGCCATTTTGCTTCTCTTGGTACAAACGGATTCTAATGAAATAAACGGAAATGGTGGATGTAGCCCTCGGAACTTCCCGATGTCTATACTCAACAATTTTCTATTTTTAATCAGTGTCATGGCATCACGCGGAGACGGGGTTTCCACCAAGAAGAATGAATGAATGAAATGGGGTTTAACGTCCTACGCTTAAGCACCTAACCTGGGCCAATTGAAGACGGGCATACGCCAACAGTGTGCTATGAGGGAAATTTTGCCCGGGCAGCGGCGCTACGGCCTACTCTTATATCGAATTCCAACTGCCGAGGGATCTTTTACGTGCACTCCAATTTGTACACGGGACTTCGGTTTTTCGTCCCATCCGAACGACTAGGCAGCTGAGATGAACTTTCTCGGCCAATGCAGGGATCGAACACTCAACCTCCAGGCTAGCGAACCAGCGCCTTATCCACTTAGCCACCGTGATCCCTCCACCAAGAAGGCGCCGGTTCGACTATTGGTGACTTTCCTATGGATGTTTTGTATTGTGATACAATTTTGTATTAGATACAACAAGCCAAGTTTAGAGGAACTTGTTAAATTACCGGATTGGACATGGGGGGATACGTGGACAAAGCTTATGGAAGAAAATTCTTCGGGATTCTAATGATACGCTTATGATGAAAATATGGAAGGGGTTGAAAGAATTTAATAAAACAGATCCAACTTCTTTCGATATGGATATAGATGTCCATGTTAAAAGAATTCTAACTGACGGCGAACAGTATGTTTATTTGGGAGAGGATGCCAGATATTTCGTTTTGAATGCTAACAATTGTAATCTGGAACTTGTCAATGGTATCTTGTCAAACTACCAACAGGCCATTGCAGTTCCAAAGAATTCTTATTTAAAATCCGATCTGGAATCAGCAATGGCGAAACTGTCGGCTAGTCCGTCCGCTACATTGTATGACCCAAAACACCAAACGACCTCTACGGTTGGAGGATTTATTGGGTGGCATTTTGATAGCATTAATCGGAATGGCTACTGCAATATTTGTTTTATTATACGAAAGCCGGGGGGGGGGGGCTAAGGGGGCTTTAGCACCGGCAATAATTTTTAATAGTGAAAAATAAAATGTCGGGGGGGGGGGGGTATGGGTGTGGTGCATAGTGGGGGCGGTCAATTTGCTTGAGTTATTGTCAGTAGCCCCCCCCCCCCCCGAAATCGAGATTGTTCAACCCTACAAACGTGATAATAACACCGTAAAAACCAACGTTTGATTTCAAAAGAGAACTATAGGATCATTCTTTAACAAGGTAGGACTTTATGTATAGATGCTTCGTATTTTAAGGCTGTAAGTTACATTATTTAAGAGCTAAGTCTGCCTATAGCAGGTCTTTCTTTGGACCTGAAATGTTTTCTAAAGTATTAATTAGACATTAAGTAACTGATCCAGGCCTTAATCAACTTTTGATGGCATCAGATTGCTCCGATATTAAACATATTAAAACGTTTCATTGATACGCTGGTTTAATCAAATATGGCGCGCCCAGGCGCTTCGAGGCATAGCTTTGATTAACCAGAACCGTGGTTGAAATTATTGCACACGTCTGTCAAATCTTCAAATGCCAACATCTTCGCTTGCAATAGAGTAAATTGCATGAAATTTTCAAATTATTCATTTTACATCACCTACTTTCGAACTATTATAGCAAGAGTAGCTAGTTCTTATCTATATCTTGAATAATGTAACTTTTAACATTTTAAACATATGGACTTAAAAAAATAAAATTCAACTGAATTGTTGCATACTTTGTAATAAAAACATGTCTGACTAAACTGCCTAGTCAAATGAAAAGGAAAAGAAACATTGCGGATCAGTTTTATTTATTAAAAGACACTTTGGCGATCACCACTAATCGGTAATGGTTTTTTTTTTTTGACTGCGCAGTGTAGTCGGACATGTTCACATTACAAAGTATACAACCTCCGGTTTCCTCACACTACTAAAGACCCCTACGCGCAAGCGAATTATTGAAATAAAATTAAAACCATACGTTAATCTCGAATGACCTTGTTTGTGTCCAGTGGACGTTGAACACCATTTCTCTCTCTCTCTCTCTCATATGTAGGTCTTTATTTTGGCAAGTCTGTAATCAACACTCCAGATCAAAGAATGGCGTGATATAAAAATTAACGATAAAAAGGATAAACGAGGCGATCGAACCTACATTTTTAAACATTCATAACTTCTCGAATTAAGACTCGCGGGTTGATCCATGCACAATACACCCATACTCGAGTTTGGACCTTATTAATGCTTTATATATCTGAGCAGGACTTTACAGGGTCATTTGTAACAAAAGGGTCTCGGAAGAACGAGGCTAGACATTTGCTGTATTCGTTACCGCTGGGAAACATGGTGTTTCCCACAAGGAAATAGTAAATACCACATTTGTCGTGTTCGGGTGCACAATTGGGAAAAATCAACATGGCTGTCATTTTCTTTTCAGGGATTACTAAACCCTTAATCACCATTTGTGAAATTTAAATCGTTAAAAGGAATATCCCAGTAGAATTCAAGCTAGAAAATATCTACAAATACCGTTGATAGTCTATGTTGGTTTAGTGTACTATCGTATCTATATATAGACTGGAATAACCATTCGATTGAGACGTCTGGTGTATTTTGCCGAACATTACAGATTAGAAATTATAGTAAAAACAGAAACAATTGAAAGTAAATGAGTTTATATACATTCATTATGCGTTGCAGCCCATTTAAGTTTATTTCTAATTTCGGACGAATTATGTTCGCCTAAGCATCCGGCCGAATTTAGAATTCATTAGCCAATCACCTCTCATATCGAGAAATCACGTGACTGTTTGAAGGCAGGGTCGGCACCATGTTCATTTATGTGACGTGAAAGGTGATGCAATTTTTAGGTAAGCATTTGTTTCCATCCACCGGAGGCCAGGTGTTATGACTTCATATGTGGATTGTGGGCTAGGATAAGAGTTAGGGTTGTGGCCTGCAGATATCGTCAGAGTCTCGAGATGTAGACAGGGCTAGTCCTAGCCTTAACCGTGGGCCAAGCCTAACCCTAACCAACAAATGACGTCATAACACCTGGCTCCAGTGGATGGATACAAATGCTTACCCAATCGACTGGTGAATCGGGCGAAGCATCCGCCTAGTGTGTCCACACATTTGGCGCCGATTGGTTCGGCTAATGTGTCCACCGCTTAAACGCATGACGTAGCTAATATGTGTTTAGTGGACATTCCAAGTTCTCTTTCTACGCCACCCAACAATAACTCCAGGTTAGGCAAACTTTATATAGGACACGCCATAGCAGCATAGAATTACAAAGTGGCAAAGGAAAAATCCGGAGCATGGGAACCAGGCGGAAATGGAGGTGCCGATCGGTCGTACTAGGCTACAGGGCATAGCCTACTCTAGAATGTCCAACTTGATTCCATTCTTTCTAAATGCTCAGTCAGATATGTACTATCCATGTAATAGTCGAGAAATCTCGGTAGATTCCCATTTTCAGTGTGAAGATGGGGTGGGACGAAAAACCGAATTGGAATGCAAAGTAAAAGCATCCCATATGGCTGCTGTTCAAGGAATTCACTCAGGATTTTTATAGTGACAATTCAACTTGTTAGTGTGAAGATTGGATAGGACAAAAAAATGAGTTGGAATTCAGAATAAGAGTAGGCCATCTCGCTTTTGTTCCAATCTGATTAAAACATAATCTTTTCCGTTTCGTTTTTTCCAGATCGAAATTTTGTTTTTTTACTTGGCTTTGCTACTCTAGGATCTGGAAGAATTGTTATCAATGACATGTTCTGGATGATGTTAGGGATTAGTCAATGAAACGATCTGTTACAGCAAGCTTTTGGTGTGAGGTGCCCGGAACTGTGGGTAATCCACTACAAACATCAATGCTGATTGGTTAATCAAATGTCCGATGTCATAGGGTCAAAAATTGCTCGCCTGACCTCTGACGCAACTCCCCAAACAACTGGTCAGATCTTCATGTAGTGTAGGTCACTGTATCTTAATCAGATTGGCTGCTGTTCGGACAAATTTGTCATGATACACATCATGGCATATGACTGTTTTATATAGCCTGGTTGGTGCAATGAAATTGGGTTTAACGTCCTACTCTTCTGCACCTAACCTGGGCTAATTGAAGACGGGCATACGCCATACAGTGTGCTATGAGTGAAATTTTTTGCATCGGCAGCGGCACTACCGCCTACTTTTATATTAAATTCCAACTGGCAAGGGATCTTTTATGTAAATGCCAGCGCTTTACCCACGTGATCCCCCTGGTTGTTGCAGACAAGTAGGACGTATGTGGGATTACCCATTTTTAAAAAGAAAATTAACAAAATAAATTAAAGCTAGCTACACATGTTTACTTAGGTTACTGATAAATTCGACAATTAAATGAATGAATTTATTTTACAATACATTTGAAAAAAAAAATTTAGCTGTACAAGAGAAACAACTATACATACGTGTACATACATTACAATATTTTAATGGAAAAATATATGAGAAATGCCCAGAAAAACGATCAAACAGTCTTCACAAACTGGGCTGATGCTACCATTAGGATAAGCGATCTCAAAGGGGTTAATTCTGGCCTTTCAGGACTACAGTTTAAAGCGAGAATTTCATATTTTCTAAGAAAGTCAAAACATAATTATTTAATTTGCTTAATAGGTTATAAACTATTATACGACCATGGGCATTATTTCCAACCCTTGAATATCATTGACACAAGAAATAACACAATTACCTTCCTTTTTTTCCTATTCTTTCCATGGAATAGCTATCTTCAAATGTTAGAATTTGTAGTTGGAAATGATATTTTTGCCAATTTCTCATCTGGCAATAGTGAATTATAGGATTAAGTGGATTATTCTTTAACAAGGTAGGATTGTTTATATATACCATCTATTTTAGGGTTTATTTTTAAAAATTTAAAAATATAACTTTAAAATATGAAAATGTAGATTTAATACATCTATTCTATTCTATATACATGTATTCATAAGTGCTTTTCAATCTTCTGTACTTAACATATGTATTAGAAAGTCAAAGTTGAAAAATTCTTTTGGTGGTGAGGTTAAGCATTTGCATGATCCTGTGCAAAACAGTCTGAATCCGATGACTTTGTCCATGGCAGAATGCCTATCAAAACTAGCATGAAACTGATCTACAGTGTACCTATTGCAAACATTTAACAAATACATAAAATCAAGTATTTTATAATAATAATAAATTTTTCCTTGCCATAAATTTTTATACAGGCTACAAACAAATTCATTCATGGGCCAGATGTCTGATAAACACTGACAAAATAAATCAACATATAATGAATTGTTTCATGATGATATACACTCTTAGTGAATCCCATTTCAGGGATCTCGGGTTTGAGTGCAAATTCAATCCATGTTCCCGAAAAATGAATTTACATGATTTTAAAGAGAGAGAGAGAGAGAAATGGGGTTTAACGTCCAATTAAAACACAACTAGGTCATTTTGGGACTAACATATGGTTTAATTTTATTTCAATAATTTACTTGTGCGTAGGGGTTTTTAGCAATGGGAGGAAATCAGAGTGCCCAGAGGAAAAACCCACGAGGTTGAGAAGGCGCCCATATTTCAATGACACATACGCTCACACATGATTTTAAAATCTTAAAGATAAAATCTAAAACATTGAACACATAAAAACATGAATAACATGAGATATCATGTACATGACAAGGTGAATTGAAAAACATGACAATACAGTAATTTACTTATTGGAGAAATGTTCAATTCAACACATCTTTGTGAGAGAGAAAAACTAGGTAATTTCCGGACTAACATACGGTTTTTAATTTTTATTTCAATAATTAGCTAGTGCGTAGGGGTCTTTAGCAGCAACACATCTTTGTAAATAATGACAGGAACTGGTGATCAGTTGCTGATGGGTGGCTTTATTCAAATTTCATTTCCATCCATTTCCATGTCAATTCCTTCCTCCTCCACATCCACACCTTCCTCCGTTTCCCCTTTGATCCCTATTCCACCTCCCTGTTCGACCAACATTTCTTCGAATATGTTACCTTTCTTATATTTCTACAAAAAAAAAGAAATTTCAAGTTAAATTCAAATTGGACACATTCTAAAGTTTACTCAAGAGTCTTGACCATTTTTAAGATTTTTTTAAACATGCATTATCCAATATAAATCAGCATATTGTAAGATTTTATTTTATATAACTTTTTAACAAGCTCAAATCAGGTCTGAAGACCCTCAGATGGCTTGAATACAGTTCAAATTTAAACAGTTGTCAATTTAAAATTAAATCAGTAAATGGCTGACCAAGCTAATGTTGGACGTCACTACGGGAAAATGATGATGAAAGGCTTGCCAAGCGAAAGTACTATTGCCATTGAGAACGTTACTTGATAATCAAGAATATGTGGGTGGAGTTTTCAATATATTATTTTTTATCATCTATTTTTGAATTATTATAGCAGAAATGGCCAACTCTTTATCAAACTCTTAACTAATGCATCTTTAATTGCACATCCATGAATATTTCAAACACAACACGATTTTTTCCCTGTATACGAAAGAGCGAAATGTTTTTACATCCATTTGACACAAACGAGGTCATTGCAAGAATGACATAATGGTTTAATTCATATTTGCTTGGCCAAAATGGTATTTGGCTTAGGCAGGAAACCGAAGGTCCTGGAGGAAACCCAAGCTGTTGGACAGGTGACATTACTCCTTGTCGCATACAAGCAGGGAATTGAAATAATGCCACTGATAGACCTACTAATCTGAAGTTGACAAAGTCCCATAATTCCTGTTTAAACACAATATTATTACTGGTATTTTAAAACTGCCTTATATATTCTATGCTTAAACCGAAGGCTTGTAAAACTTTGCAATATTTCATAAACAGCAAACCTTTAAGTGCTTTAATGTCTTGGTCCTTTTGGAAGTTCAAAAGCATTAATTTCTAGTCTAGTTTCAGCTCGTCAGGGGTAAGAGTCTGACTCTGGACAGGTCAGGGGTATTATTCTGGTTTGTACTCGTCAGGGGTATCAGTCTGGTTTGTACTCGTTAAGGATATTAGCCTTATTAATTGTACTCGTCAGGGGTATTAGTCTTATAAGTACTCGTCAGGGTTATTAGCCTGGTTTCAAATCGTCAGGAGTATAAGTCTGGTTCGCACCCATCAGGGGTATTAAGTCTGGTTCATACGCATCTTGGGTACTAGTCTTGTTTCAACTTGTCAAGGGTACCAGTCTGGTTTGTACTTGTCAGAGGTATTAGCCTGGTTCATACGCATCTCGGGTACTAGTCTGGTTCCCACCCATCAGGAGTATTAGCATAATCACTCAGATGCAACCTAAGTACACAATTTAGAAGACAACAAGTGTGTATTGTACTCACCACATAGTTTGCATGGTGAGTCCTAAATGTCAGATGTTTTCTGTAATCCCTTAATGTATTGGCGCTTGGGAAAAACATATCACAAGCATGACAATACCTTCCTGTCATCTCTTCTACAACTTCAGCACCTATAAAGATAACCAATACAATGATTCTCATGTTTATATAACCAATCGTTCTTGCATTAATATAGCCAATCATTTTCACATAATATAACTAATCATTCTCACATTAATATAACCAATCATTCTCACATTAATATAACCAATCATTCTCACATTAATATGACCAACCATTCTCGCATTAATATGACCAATCATTCTCGCATAAATATAACCAATCATTCTCGCATAAATATAACCAATCATTCTCGCATAAATATAACCAATCATTCTCGCTTAATATAACCATAATATAACCAATCATTCTCGCATTAATATGACCAATCATTATCGCATTAATATAACTAATCATTCTCACATTAATATAACCAATCATTCTCGCATTAACATGACTATTCATTCTCGCATTAATATAACCAATCATTCTCACGTTAACATAACCAATGATTCTCACATTAATATGACCAATCATTCTCGCATAATATAACTAATCATTCTCGCATAAATATAACCAATGATTCTCGCATTAATATAACCAATCATTCTCGCATTAACATAACCAATATAACCAATCATTCTCACATTAATATAACCAATCATTCTCACATTAATATAACCAATCATTCTCACATTAATATAACTAATCATTCTTACATTAATATAACCAATCATTCTCACCTTAATATAACCAATCATTCTCACATTAATATAACCAATCATTCTCACATTAATATAACCAATCATTCTCACATTAATATAACCAATCATTCTCACATTAATATAACCAATCATTCTCACATTAATATAACCAATCATTCTCACATTAATATAACTAATCATTCTCGCATTATTATAACCAATCATTCTCACATTAATATAACCAATAATTTTCACCTTTATTATCAAAAATCAATATATTATTCTCACAAATACTTTTGCATTAATATAACCAATCATTCTCGCAGTAACATAACCAAACATTTTCACCTTTATTATCAACCAGCGGCTGCCAGGCAGGATACGCCCACATTTTCGAGAGATTGATAGAGAACAAGCAAAACCGAAAGTTAGTTTTCCTACAATCAAAGGCTATAATTCATTAAATTACAATTTGATATGAGCAAATATCGAAAAGAATCAAGATCTTTAGGTTATAAACATGCATTTCAAGTTTCATCAAAATCGAATTAAAATTGTGACCTATACTGGGTCCACATTGTCCACAACCTTGACATACCATATTTTAACACTATTAGCGTACAAGTGGCCATTTTGTCTGGCAATTATGGTCCAATTTCTCTGAAATTCAAACTCAACCTTCAATATGATGTAACGGTGATAGAGTCAAACGTTTTTTTAAATCAGATAATAATCGTGACCTCCAGAGGGACCTTAGGCGATTTTTCGGACAATCAGGGGCCATAATTCAGGAAGTTATGATCTGATATGTGCAAATAACGAAAGTAACCAAGATCTTTGGGTTATAACCATGCATTTCAAGTTTCATCAAAATTGAATCAAAATTGTGACCTATACTGGGTCCACAACCTTGATATACCATTTTATAACAGTAATCATGTACACGCGGAGGCCATTTTGTATGGCAATTTTGTTCCGAATTTTTCCAAATTCGAAGTCAACCTTCCTTAGGGTGTAACGGTGATATAATCATAGGATTTTTCAAATCGGATAATAATTGTGACCTCAAGAGGGACCACAAGCTAAACAAAGACGATTTTGCGTATAATTAGGGGCCATAATTCAGGAAGTTACAATCCGATATGCCCAAATATTGAAAGGAACCAAGATCTTTGGGTTATAACCATGCATGTCAAGTTACATCAAAATCAAATTAAAATTGTGATTTCTACAGGGTCCACAACCTGGATATACCATTTTTTAACAGTATTCGCGTACGAACGGCGGCCATTTTGTATGGTAATTTTGGTCCGATTTTCTCGAAATTTGAACTCAACCTTCCTTAGGGTGTAACGGTGATATAATCGAACGGTTTTTCAAATCGGATAATAATTGTGACCTCCAAAGGTACCACAAGCTAAACAAAGACAATTTTGCGTATAATTAGGGGCCATAATTCAGGAAGTTACGATCCGATATGCGCAAATATTGAAAGGAACCAAGATCTTTGGGTTATAACCATGCATTTCAAGTTTCATCAAAATCAAATTAAAATTGTGATTTCTACAGGGTCCACAACCTGGATATACCATTTTTTAACAGTATTCGCGTACGAACGGTGGCCATTTTGTATGGTAATTTTGGTCCGATTTTCCTGAAATTTGAACTCAACCTTCCTTAGGGTGTAAGGTTGATATAATCGAACGGTTTTTCAAATCGGATAATAATTGTGACCTCCAGAGGTACCACGAGCTAAAATAGGTGATTTTTCGGACAATCAGGGGCCATAATTCAGGAAATTACGTTCCGATAGGCGCAAATATCGAAAGGAACCAAGATCTTTGGGATATAAACATGCATGTCAAGTTTCATCAAAATCGGTTCAAAATTGTGACCTCTATAGGGTCCACAAGCTAAAAACGTGATTTTTCGTACAATCAGGGGCCATAATCCATGAAGTTTTGATTCGATACGTGCCAATATCGAAAGCAGCCGAGATCTTTTGGGGATAAACCTATATTTCAAGTTTCGTCAAAATCGGACAAGAATTGTGACCTGTAGAGGGTCCACAAACAATTGTGGACGGACGGACGGACGGACGGACAAACAGACAGGGGCGACGACATAATACGTCCACATGAAAATGTGGGCGTATAAAAATCATTTTCGCATTTATTATCACAAATACTTTGGCAATAACATTACAAATGATTCTCACATAAATATAACCAATGACTCTTACAATTTATACTTTCATTATCATATTACCAATGATTCTCGCATTAAAATAACCAATGATTCTACCAGCAATAAAACACATCATTCTCCCAATGATTCCCGCAAATCAACAAATGATTCTCTCAATTAAATTCAGATCAATATAACAAATGTTTCTGACACCAATATAAATGGAAATGAATTGGGGTTTAATGTCCTACAGTTCTGCTCTGACTGGGCTGATGAAGATGTGAATGCGCCACACAGTGTGCTGTGAAGGAAATATAGCTCAGACAGCGACACTACAGTCTATTATTACGGTATATCAAATTCCATTTGCCAAGGGAGCTTTCACATGCAAGCTAGCATGTACACAGGACCGTGGGTCTTCATCCTATCCAAATGACTAGGCAGCTGTCCATGTCAGGACCTCCGACCTGCACCACGAACAAGGGGAAACCAGACAACACCAGGAGCAAACCCACAAGCTCCAGACTTGCGAGGCAGCATCCTATTCATTTAGCCACAGTGACTCGAACATCAATATTCCCCCTGGGATGCCATTATTAGACAGTGGACTGTTAATATCTGCTATCAGTACAGAGAGAGAGAAATGGGGTTTAACGTCCACTCGACAAAAACTAGGTCATTTCAGGACTAACATATGGTTAAATTTTATTTCAATAATTTAATTGCGCGTAGGGGTCTTTAGCAGTGGGAGGAAACAGGAGAAAACATTATGTTGATCAGTTTTGTTCTCGAAACGTTGGGCAACGGGTTATAGGAGTTTAACCCTTCCTTAGCGTCTGCAACGTTTTTGACCGCTGGTAGCGTCTGCCGACAAATGTCGGGAAATTAGAATGCATGGTTCAGTGACCTTGTATCACGTGAAATCTTAACTCGGGAGTGTGTAACTAGCGTTAGTATTACTAGCGACCGAATATAGCCAACATCCGGGTCATACACAACCAAAACATCCGACTAAAATATCAACAAATAATACGCATTTCAATACGCCCTAGATTTCATTTTCAACGGCTCAGATGACAAAGATTGAGGGCCCGTTAGCTTTGGCAGTGAATACGATATACCGACAAACGACATATCTCCTGAAAGCTCAGAAAATGAGGCGTTTGATGACATAGCTGACAATGTTCCTGGACCGATGCAAGTTGATCAGCCAACCTTCGCACTTCCCCGCCTACCTTCGCTGCCCCCCCCCCCCAAGATGAGGTTAGTTTTGGCGATGATCCAACGTGTCCCATAACATATTTTATATTTCTCTTTGTTCACAATGAGATAGTTATATATTTTGTTCAAAAAACAATTTAGAAGTTTATTGATGACAAAATAAATGTTTTTTGTAAGTCTTTGTGCGAAAAAAAAAATTCTCGAAAAATCTGTCTTTAATTAGTTATCACACAATTATTTTTCAAATTTTAGATGTTATTCCCCTTTTTTGGTGGTAAAATATTGGAAACATGTTAGGCCCCATATTCTATGCAATTGGCACTATTTTTATATATATTTTATAGCCTACAGCACTTGATTATCTTGAAAATATGATTTTTTCAAAAAGTGGCGGCCATCTTGGATTACCTGGTTACCATGGCAACTTGGTAGAAGTAGGTCAAAACGTGCCAAGTACAACCTGAGATAGTAATAAGTAGTCCTTGAAAATTTGAAAGTTCTATATTCATTAGTTACTTAGCTGGACTAATTTTAATAATGCATACAGTATTTTTGGCACATTTTGCCTAAAAATATTGCGCTACCTCAGTGAATATTTATGCGCTAAGGAAGGGTTAACATACCATATTCGATATCTGGCTTTTTTGAATCATATGCTGGAATATCTGTCTTTATGCTGCTATACTTCATCACTTTAGTGTTGGGATACTTTCTTAATAATCGACGAATCTAAAACAAAATATAATGAAGAATGTGCATTAGGGCTGGGTATTGCCACACCAAAAAGAGAGAGAGAGAACTGGGGTTTAAAGTCCACTCAACACAAATAGGTCATTTCGGGACTAACAAATTGTTTAATTTTTTATTTCAATAATTCGCTTGCGCGTAGGGGTCTTTAGCAGTGGGAGGAAACCTGAGTGCACGGAGGAAACCCATGAGGTTGAGAAGGCACCCCTATCTCCATGCCACATACGCTCACACCAGGGCTTGAAACCACAGTCGTAAGCCAGAGGAGGCCTGCCAGCTAGAGGTCGAAGTGCAGCACTCTAGACCACTAGGCCATCCCAACCCCCAACACCAAAAAGACTAATGTGAGAACAAATCAACAAGGCTAATGAGGACAAATCAACAAGGCTAATCAGGACAAATCAACAAAGCTAATGAGGACAAATCAACAAAGCTAAAGAGGACAAATCAACAAGGATGGTGAGGACAAATCAACAAGGATGGTGAGTACAAATCAACAAGGATGGTGAGGACAAATCAACAAGGCTAGTGAGTACAAATCAACAAGGATTGTGAGTACAAATTAACAATTCTAATGAGTACAAATCAACAAGGCTAGTGAGTACAAATCAACAAGGCTAATGAGTACAAATTAACAATGCTAATGAGTACAAATTAACAAGGCTAGTGAGTACAAATTAACAAGGATGGTGAGGACAAATCAACAAGGATGGTGAGTACAAATCAACAAGGATGGTGAGTACAAATTAACAATTCTAATGAGTACAAATTAACAAGGCTAGTGAGTACAAATCAACAAGGCTAGTGAGTACAAATCAACAAGGCTAATGAGTACAAATTAACAAGGCTAGTGAGTACAAATCAACAAGGCTAGTGAGTACAAATCAACAAGGCTAGTGAGTACAAATCAACAAGGCTAATGAGTACAAATTAACAAGGTTAATGAGGACAAATCAACAAGGCTAATGAGTACAAATTAACAATGCTAATGAGTACAAATTAACAAGGCTGATGAGTACAAATTAACAAGGCTAGTGAGGAAAAATCAACAAGGCTAGTGAGGAAAAATCAACAAGGCTAATGAGGACAAATCAACAAGGCAAAGGAGGACAAATCAACAAGGCTAGTGAGGACAAACCAACAAGGCTAGCATATTTACAAAATCATTGCCCTTAAAGCCCCAATAACACTCTTGTTGTAACTGAATAATATGTCCCAGTCTTTATTGTGATCAACAAATCGTACTATTTTACAATATTCCAATTAATTGATGATATAAATTTCATCTTAACACACCTAATTTTAAAAATTGGAAAAATTCAACTACATGCCGTAACATGGTTTGAAAAGTCTTACGTAAGCACTTTCAAATGCAACATATTTTCGAACCCTCTGGACAAGTAAGATAAGTTGTAATGGATAATTTACACAACAGGTAGGACACTTAAACATCTTGTAGTTAGAATAATGCTAAATATTTTTCTGGACCTGTCAAGCCAGCAAGAGTGTTATTGTCCCTTTAAAGGGCCTTAAGAAAAAAGCAAAAAGTCCCAGGGGACGAATTGTCCTATACCCGTTCAATCTTATTTCAATAATTTGCTTGCAAGCAGGGTGCTCTTGATCAGACGGAGTCAACGCCCACACGCTAACCATTCGGCAATTAACTCCACCCCCATCCTTCTTAGAATGAATGGACAGGTGGTTGTTTTTTATAAATTAATAATATTGCTACTTTAAAAGAACAAATAGTTTACCCTTCTATGTTCTTGGCTACCCATGTGATTTTCAAGTTCCACATGATGACGAAAGCCTCCTGTTCCACAGGGGATACAGCCCTTTTTAACCTTCTGCATACGGCCCTATAGTTAAAAAACAAAAACATAAATCTAATTATCCAATTTTATTGGTATTTATTTATTTTCCAAAAGTATGTGGTTCAAGGGTGGTTCAATAACCAGAAGTTCCCAGATTTTATCCTGGTGTTGGCTTCGAGAAAAAGAGAGGGGAATGGAGTTTAAGGTCCACTCGACACAAACTAGGTCATTTTGAGACGAATGTATGGTTTTCAATTTTTATTCAATAATTCGCTTTAGCAGTTGGGGTCAACCGGAGTGCCCGGAGGAAACCTACGAGGTTGAGAAGGCGCCCCTATCTCCATGTCATATACGCTCACACTAGGGCTCAAAACCACAGCCACAAGCCAGAGGTGACCGGCCTGCTAGAGATTGAAGCTGACTGATTAATTTTGATAATGTATCTTTAATAAAATGTTTATTTTGTGTGTATGAAAGACGGAAATGGATTTAGAAGAACTTGCGTGACGTACCAGCAGGGTAAGCTTACTCTTCCGGACACCTGTTACCACTGTTTGTCGTGTATTTTGTACACGGTGAACAGTCCATATGCTGATTACACTATTTTGCCATATTACACTATTTTGCCTATACCATTTTTTAGGACTTCGAATTTTGTCTGATGGTTTGGATTGTTCGTACTTGGTTTTATTTTATTTAAAAGCACGTGCAGGATATAGTGTTTGTATTTGAGTTGCTTAAAGATCTTGAGCTAAAGACATTGCTCAATATATTGAAACAACACTCGGCTGTCAATATATTACTTAATGTCTCACTCTCGACCATTAAACCATACAGAATGGTTACAACCTTGACTTCATGTATATTAATTCAAAAGTCCATGGATAGTGTATAATAATAAATTAAATGATGCTTCAAGATTTTTTTTGATTTTTTATTTAGGATGTCTGAATGGGATTTGTGAACAGGCTTAGCCTGTGTAAAACCCCTCTCCCTGTTTTAAAGGGACAGTCCCGAATTAAACAGAGTCTCAAAAATAAAAGTCCGAGTACGTATGGAATTTAAACGCCAAAATATAGAAGAACTGTGTATATACCCTGACTAAAAATTTCAGCTCAAAATATTGAGTCCTTTGGACGTGAGCATTAAAACACGTAACCCTTTTATGATTTCGGGTCAATTCTTTCGTTGGGTGACCCGATAATCGGTTCCCGTTCCTTTAGAGGTCTACACGGTGAATGTTCCATGTGCTGTACTTGATAACAAAAGTAAATTTCACCGACACGTTATTTTTATAAAATAAAAGTCTGGATTTATCCAATCACCGTATAATACAGCTTGGGACACCGTACTCTATTTCCAGATAAAGACTGGCGGGTTAAAATTGTTTGAAAAGGTATCACATATATTGTTTTAGTTGCTCGGCCCTAAGGTAGGAGATTTTTAGGGATTTTAACACAAAATTAAGCAGTTTTATTCTCAAAAACATTATCGGGATTGACCCTTTAAGATGCATTATGCAGAGCTAAATCCGTTTATTATAGGTCTTTTATTCTGGCTTCAAATGTTTAGAAAATTATTCTCAAGACATCGAATTGTTGTGATATTGTATGATGAAAACCAATATGTCTTTAAAACAAAATACTTACCAAATGGGGTCTGGTTAGATGGTGGTTTGTCTCTCGTATCTTTAGATTACACGCTGGACAAAAACTTCTGAAATGGCCGAAAAAAAAAGAGTTGCAATAAAAGAGAACAGAAATGGGGTTTAACGCCCATTCCTCACAAACTAGGTCCACGCCAGTTAACTCAATGACAGGCTTCATTATACAGTTTGCACATGCTAACCACTCCGCCATCCACCCCCCCTTCATGAATAAAGGACAGGTGGGCAATAAAGTAAAATCAAAGATGGTAGTTGGTGCAAATTTGATGACCTTACCCAATGAAACTGTTTGCCAACCCATTGCCTGTTGTTACAGCAGGTTTATTCTGAAATGAAATCAGCTTTGTTAGAGATATATTTTTTGACAAATGAGATAATACTAGGGTAATTAATTGGATGGTATTAAATATTAGAGAGAGAAATGAGGTTAAACTTCCACTCAAAACAAACTAAGTCACTTTGGTACATATGGTTCATATTATTTCAATAAATCGCTTGCGCAAAGGGGTCTTTAGCAGTGGGAGGAACTGGAGAAAACCCATGAGGTTGGACAGGCGACCCTACTCCTAGCCACATACAACCGGGGATTCTAAACAACGCCAGTTGACTCAATGACAGGCTTTATGATCTAACCATTCGGCAATCCAACAGCCCATATATAATATAAAAACATCCAGGAAATAAAATGAAATGGGGGTTTATTATCCTACTCTTCTGCACCGACTGTTTAGGTGCTTGTCATTATATTATATATGTACACAGGACATTTGTTTTTTTGTCCCATTCAAATGACTGGACAGCTGTCCATGTCTGATCCTTCATGGAATGCTTGCGCGGGGATACACTCTCTTGAACCATTAAATAACCTGAGCGTTATTCAATGGTCATTGAGTTCTATCTATATATTCATTTCTCATTATACAGCAAGACTGGTCAGCTCTTTATTTAAATTTACATAATGCATCTATACTATAATGTCCAACAGAAAGTATACGCTGTTCATTTTGTAGGCCTACTGCATCAACCAAAGCCGTTTTTCCATTCTATTCGGTATTTGGATACAATTTCAATTTGTTTTACCTCTTGTTGCTTAGAAATGTTGAGTTTGGACACAAGAGACAAGCCCAGTAATGTTTTATCAATTGTTTTTAATCTAAACAAAACTTAGTCACATTTTTAGTGTGTAGACTTTCTTTTGGCCATTAGTATAAATGATTTATAGCTTATATGAAATAATTACACTGTCACGGTAAGATTTCAAGGACATTAATCCAAGTAGCGGCTTGGGGGGACCTTGACTTTGTTCAATACTTCTTTTATTCTGTTGCTTGGATCCTTTGTTTTGCTGATTAGTCCCTTTATTTTGCTGATTAGCCCCTTTGTTTTGTTGGTTAGAGCCTTTATTTTGCTGATTAGCCCCTTTGTTTTGTTGGTTAGGACCTTTATTTTGTTGGTTAGGGCCTTTGTTTTGCTGATTAGCCCCTTTATTTTGTTGGTTAGAGCCTTTATTCTTGTTCTTGTTACCTAAAATATGACATTAAGAAGTAAAAAATAAAGCCAAAGGTGAGGCCGATGACACGGGCCCAAACCTCTTAAAAGACAATATTAGTACCAGTCATTATCACATGTGATAGAACTGATTAAACACATTCCAAATATAATTTTAACACAGACATCATTGCTACGACAGATGCGTAATCAATGTTTCAAGTATCGGAAGTGACAAACGGCAAAGGAAAACCACAAGTTCTCCATCTATATAACTGGCTGAAGTGATGCATGATAACAGATATATGGGCAAATTTCTGCTCCTTCGAAGACAAAAAGTTGCCGTGTGAGACTGTGTAAGGATATCTGACAATTCATAACAAAAATTGACTGTCACTAGATAAGACAACATGAAAGAAAGATAGAAAAAGTTTGTGCATTACCATGTTTTTATTAGTAAGAATGAATAAACACACATGAGTGTAGGGGCTGTTTCTATTTTTGTTGTGTTCTCTTATCTAATGACATTCAATTACTTTTATGAATTGCCAGATATAATACTTTTACAGTCTCATATAACGAATAAATGAAATAAAATGGGGTTTAACGTCCTACTATTACATGTATGCACCTAACCTGGGCTAATGGAAGAGGGGCATTTGCCATACAGTGAGCTATGAGGGAAATTTTTGCCCGGGCAGAGGCGCTACGGCCTACTCTTATATCGAATTCCAACTGCCAAGGTATCTTTTATGTGCATTCCAATGTGTACACGGGACCTCGGTTTTTGGGTCCCATCCGAACAGCTAGGCAGCTGTCCTTGTCAGGCCCTACTTCTGCATCACTGACAAGGGGAAATCAAGCCTGAAAATCGAGATGAACTTTCTAGGCCAATGCTGAGATCTAACACTTGACCTCCAGACTATCGAACCAGCGCCTTATCCACTTAGCCACTGTGATCCCTGTCTCATATAACAACTTTTGTTATGATACAGCGCGCACGTGCTAACCATTCGGCCATCCAACTCTCCATGTGTGATCAGACTTTGACATGACGTATTGAAAAGGTCCCATTACATTAACATTAGACATTCATACATAAAAGATAGTAAGCTGGCACTGCCAGGCAGGATATGCCCACATTTTCGAGAGATGGATAGAGAACAAGGAAAACAGAAAGTGATTTTTCCTACAATCAAAGGCTATAATTCATTAAATTACAATTTGATATGCGCAAATATCGAAAAGAATCAAGATCTCTAGGTTATAAACATGCATTTCAACTTTCAACAAAATCGAATTAAAATTGTGACCTATACTGGGTCCACAAAATTGATATACCATATTTTAACACTATAAGCGTACCAACGGCGGCCACTTTGTCTGGCAATTATGGTCCGATTCCCCTGAAATTCAAACAACCTTCCTTATGGTGTAAAGGTGATAGAGTGGAGCATTTTTTTAAATCGGATAATAATCGTGACTTCCAGAGGGACCATAGGCGATTTTTTGGACAATCAGGGGCCATAATTCAGGAAGTTATGATCTGATATGTGCAAATAACGAAAGGAACCAAGATCTTTGGGTTATAACCATGCATTTCAAGTTTCATCAAAATTGAATCAAAATATTGACCTATACACTGGGTCAACAACCTTGATATACCATTTTATAACAGTATTCGCGTACACACGGCGGCCATTTTGTATGGCAATTTTGTTCCGAATTATTGCGAAATTCAAACTCAACCTTCCTTAGGGTGTAACGGTGATATAATCAAACGATTTTTTAAATCGAAAATAATTGTGACCTCCAGAGGGACCACAAGACAAACAAAGACGATTTTGCATACAATCAGGGGCCATAATTCAGAAAGTTACGATCCGATATGTGCAAATATCGAAAGGAACCGAGATCTTTGGGTTATAACCATGCATTTCAAGTTTCATCAAAATCGAATTAAAATTGTGACCTCTACAGGGTCCACAACCTTGATATACCATTTTTTAACAGTATTCGCGTACGAATGGCGGCCATTTTGTATGGCAATTTTGGTCCAATTTTTCCGAACTTGGAACTCAACCTTCCTTAGGGCGTAACAGTGATATAATCAAACGATTTTTTTAATCAGATAATAATTGTGACCTCCAGAGGGACCACAAGCTAAACAAAGGCGATTTTGCGTATAATCAGGGGCCATAATTCAGAAAGTTACGATCCAATATGCGCAAATATCGAAAGGAACCAAGATCTTTGGGTTATAACCATGCATTTCAAGTTTCATCAAAATCGAAATTAAAATTGTGACCTCTACAGGGTCCACAACCTTGATATACCATTTTTTAACCATATTCGCGTACGAATGTCGGCCATTTTGTATGGCAATTTTGGTCCAATTTTTCCGAAATTCGAACTCAACCTTCCTTAGGGTGTAACGGTGATATAAACAAACGATTTTTAAATCGGATAATTATTGTTACCTCCAGAGGGACCACAAGCTAAACAAAGGTGATTTTGCGTATTATCAGGGGCCATAATTCTGGAAGTTACAATCCGATATGCGCAAATATGGAAAGGAACCAAGATCTTTGGGTTATAACCATGCATTTCAAGTTTCATCAAAATCGAATTAAAATTGTGATCTCTACAGGGTCCACAACCTTGATATACCATTTTTTAACAGTATTCGCGTACGAACGGCGGTCATTTTGTATGGTAATTTGGGTCCGATTGTCCCGAAATTTGAACTCAACCCTTCTTAGGGTGTAACGGTGATATAATCGAACGTTTTTTCAAATCGGATAATAATTGTGACCTCCAGAGGTACCACGAGCTAAAATAGGTGATTTTTTGGACAATCAGGGGCCATAATTCAGGAAATTACGTTCTGATAGGCGCAAATATCGAAAGGAACCAAGATCTTTGGGTTATAAACATGCATGTCAAGTTTCATCAAAATCGGTTCAAAATTGTGACCTCTATAGGGTCCACAAGCTAAAAACGTGATTTTTCGTACAATCAGGGGCCATAATCCATGAAGTTTTGATCCGATACATGCCAATATCGAAAGCAGCCGAGATCTTTTGGGGATAAACCTATATTTCAAGTTTCGTTAAAATCCGACAAGAATTGGGACCTGTAGAGAGTCCACAAACAATTGTGGACGGACGGACGGACGGACAGACGGACAGGGCCGAAGACATGATACGTCCACATGAAATTGTGGGCGTATAAAAAGCGGGCTTCAGACTTGCCTGGATTAGTGGGATGTATTTGGGATTGGAAGCCTTTTTGTTCAGAAACAGGCTTCAAGTTTCCGTAGTTCTGTCTACTGCTACTGTTCTGTCCAACATTTTTCTGGTTGCGCTTTCGCTTTCGACTCTGATCTGAGGGTTGGCTAAGGTACCCTCCTCCTAGAAACGAGTCTCGTCCATGGTGATAATCTCTAGTTATCGGTTCAGGCTGAAAAGTGGAGGGAATTATAATATATGGGATAAAGAAATGCTTATCCTCAATTTACTACTGTAACCCAGGTATCATTTAGTCTTGTGTATCTGGCATTATAACTTCTTTCACAATTTGTTTAATATCAAATCTTTGTTTAAAGATTTGTAAAAATCGTTTAGAATCAACATAAATCATTTTTTAATTTGTACATTCTAATGAATCAAATGGGGTTTAACGTCCTACGCTTCTGCATCTAACCTGGGCTAATTGGAGACGGGTATTTGTACATTCAATTTATAAAATTGAAGAAAAAATATGTACATCAAATTTTGATAATGAGTGTCCAATTTACAAGTGTTTAATTTCTCAATCACTGTTGAAAAAATAAACAACCCAATTGATTAATGATGTGTATTGATTAATTTTTGACCAGTGGTCAGGAGATTAAATACTTCTAAATTGGACACTTACTGGACATAAGTACAAATTAAACAATTTATGGTGATTTTAAACAGTTTAAACAGATTTTTAAACAAAGATTTGATATTAAACAAATGTGAAAGAGATTAGTGCTAGAAACACAAGATTTAATGATGCCTTGGTTACAGTTTACTGCATTATAGGCCTATTTTTACTGACAGCAACTATCATTCAAAAGAAAGATAGGTTGCCAGGAAAAATCAGACATTTGCACACAGAAGAATTACTTAATGCCAACCATCACTCTGATCTCTTAGAGTGTTCACAAGAAGTAAAAGGGCCATAACTCCAGTACGGTAGTAATTATCGGTAAATCAACCGGCTTCTTTGTCTTACGACCATAGACACTAGGTATAAATCTGAAGTATATCGAATATCAAATTAACCCTCAAGATATTTGTTTTGTCTCATGACCATACATGTACAAAAGGTGAAAATTTAAAGTCAATCGGATATTAACTTTAGCCCTTTAAGATGACGCTGGACAGACCAACAGGAATTGTGGGAATATAAAAATAACCCCACTAATACTTTACAAATTCTTCATAAAATTTTCTAGTTCTGTCCCAACTCCATAATACCAGTGGATCTCAAAAAATCTGAGAGAGATAGGGAAATGAGGTTTACTGTCCACTTGACACAAACCACATCATTTCTGGACTAACATATGGTTCAATTTTTATTTCAATAATTTGCTTGCGCATAGGGGTCTTTAGCAGTGGGAGGAAACCAGAGGACCCGGAGAAAACCCATGAGGTTGGACAGGCGACCCTACTCCTTGTCACGTACAACCCGGGAATCGAAACCCTGCCAGTTGACTCAATGACAGACCTTATGATACAACGTGCACGCGCTAACCATTCAGCCATCTAACCTCCCTCTCAAGAAATGACAACATGATCAAATTTGATGAATGAGATATGAATGAATACACAGACAGTAAATCAAGTGAATCAATGACTAAATAGATTGTTGTAGCAACCATTTTCCTGGCTGTTATTTGAATAACAACAATGGAAATAGGTCGGTATCTGACTTACACATCAACACTAGGGCTTCCCTTGAATAACAACAATGGAACTAGGTCGGTATCGGTATCTGACTTACACAGCAACAATAGGGCTGCCCCGAGTCTGAAATATGCTGGTGGCTCAGTGAGTATAATGATGATGGCTCGCCAAGCAGGAAGTTTCAGGTTCAATCTCAAGGAATTTTCCATTAAAAAAGTTGCTTTTACGCAACAACAAGGCTAATAAAGACATGAAATTCTGACTTTCCTCCTATTCTTAAAAGAATTCCAATGTTTCTTTCTAATGCACTTATCTGAACTATCCCACAGTGCTGTTTTCTGCCAGCATCACTGACAAAGGGAAACCGTGCTGGAAAACATACTGGAACTTTCTCAGCCATCTGCAGAGAAGTAGGAAGTTAGTAGTGGGGGTTTGTCATCCTACTTCTCAGCATGATAGTAGTAATCAGACCAGTAGTAAAGGTATGTCATGAAATGGGGTTTAGCATCCTACTTTTCAGCATGATAAGAGTTCATCAGATCCAGTAGTAAAGGTATGTCATCCTACTTGTCAGCATCAATTGGGATAATAAAGTTGTGTGATGAGGAATGGCAATTCCACATAATTTTCTTCAAATTCCAACTGGACATGCGTCCTTGGTTTTTTGTACTCACCGTCTTGCAGTCGTAACAAAGGAAAACCAGATCGGATAATCTGAACTCTAGAGAAACTTTCTCTGCCAAAATACTACCTCTTGGTAAATGAGCCATAGCTGACTGCCAGCAAGTTATAATCAAGGAACAATGACAGAGACATCATTTACAACAATGTCATCAGTGTCAATTGAATGGCTGTAATGTACATAACTGTAATGTACATAACTGTCATGCACAATTTGTACAAATACAGTATCTATTAACAGAGAGAGAAAGAGAGAAATGGGGTTTAATGTCCACTCAACACAACTAGGTCATTTCTGGACTAACATATGATTTAATTTTATTTTAATATTTCGCTTGCGCGTATGGGTCTTTAGCAGTGGGAGGAAACCAGAGTGTCCCAAGGAAACCCATGAGGTTGAGAAGGGTCCCTTATCTCCATGTCACATACGCTCACACCAGGGCTCGAAACCACAGCCGCAAGCCAGAGGTGAAAGGCCATCTAGAGGTCGAAGCACGACACTCTAGACCACTAGGCCATCCCAATCCCCCATCTATTAACAGCATGTTTTGTCAACAATAGACTACTGTGTACAAGATGTACATTATATTGGTATCGTGTAGTTTCATCATAGGACCATGTAACTATTGACTACCCATGACGATTAAAGAAACAAAATTATAGTCTACTGCTAAAATGTATGAAACTGCCCGAAAATATTGTCCATATAGTTGTTGGGGCCACCATTTCTGTTGACGTGAGTCGAGAGGTTTGGGGTGTCTTAGGAGCCCTAGTTAGGGTTGTTTCTGGCAGGGTTCAACATCTGGTCAACACAATAATTTGGTCATTTAGGGACTAAAATATGTTTAATGGTAGAATGTTGAATTTTGCAACTACGCACCGCCCCGTGCAATGAGTGAAAATCTGACCTCACTGATTCATCATCTAAATGCTAAGGCTTCTTTCAAAATCATGCCAATCTGATCAAGCCACACCTTCCTTGTCTGTTGGCTCTACTGGTGACAAATGGGAACAAGGCTTGTTAAAATTAGGGCTGATACAATACGCAAGGCCACGATAGGATGTGCATCACGATTCATAGCCTACGATACACATCGCAATATAAGAAATAAATTTAAAAAATGCAGTTAAATTTTGAAAGTCTTTAACTGTTGAAATTGGAAGGTCTGCTTTTATGATTTACTTGCAGCCTCAGTAAAAAACCTTAAAGGATTTGACAACTTATACTTTAGTTCTGAATGCTGAAAACGTTATAGTGAGGACCTTGTGTATCACATAAAAACCTGGCTATTACGCAGCTTGATCTGGCCATGACTTTAAGTATGAGTAAAGAAATGAAACAGGGTTAAATGTCCTACTCCGACTAGGCTAATGAAACGGACATACACTATGAGGAAAATTTAGCACTGACAGCGCTGCTATGATCTTCTTGTATTTTGAATTTACATTGGTGGACCTCAGTATTTCATCCCATCCAAAGGACTATACTTTGTCCCCTGCCAGGCCCTCTTTTCCTACGTCACTGACAAGGGTTAATCTCGACCGGAAATGCTGATGAACTCTCTCCACCAATGCAGGGATCGTACTCTGGACCTCTAGGTTATACACTTCACAGTGAACACTTACATTTGGTACGGTACCGGTACATTAAATATAAATTTTCATGCAAAAATAAATCACGTAGATGTATGTTCTAAGTCAGGAGTTTATCACTTAATTAATAGAAGTGCTCGAAAGTTGTCGCCTTGCCACAAAATATGACCACAGCCTAGTTCAGTCAACAAGTAATTATAAAATCACAGTGATAATGGCAAAAAAAATTAGGTTTGGGAAACTTAGACCCAAAACACAGTAACATGTGTTTGTCCCACTTGTTTTTCGAAAGGCGATAACGAAAAATGAAAATTTTATTCAAATAACTTTCTTCCGCGAGAAGTTATGAATGTTTAAAAATGTAGGTTCGATCGCCTCGTTAATCCTTTTTATCGTTAATTTTTATATCACATCATTCTTTGATCTAGAGTGTTGATTACAGACTTGCCAAAATAAAGACCTGCATATGAGAGAGAGAGAAATGGGGTTTAACGTCCACTCAACACATTTCGACACTAACATATGGTTTAATTTTATTTCAAACCCACGAGGTTGAGAAGGGACCTGCATATGCAGATTTCGCTTGCCTAATACACCGAAAAATACAGTAATGCATCTTTATTAAACATACAATATGGGAGATTTGATCAAGAGATGGCAGATAATGTGAAGACAATTTGCTGAATATTTCAGTCAAATTGACCAACTCTGAACCAAGAATTTAGGTTTTTAAATTTCGGCCTAGCCTCGATCATCATTACTAAAGTTGGTACGATAAAAAACAGTGTTGATTATCCATTTCATGATTAAATCACGAATGAAAGTTGAGCAGCAAATCAGATCCTAAAGGCACATTCTCACAGTAACTACTTGTAGTATCGTCCAGAGATGCAGCATGAGAACACCCTAGTCCTACCAACTTTTACAAGCTCCCAACCAGTTGAAAGCAAGTTGTGCGAAATAGAAACTTCCCTATTTCAGTCAACAGATCGTATGAAATTGACCAATCAGACGTTGAGTAGTAGTACAAACACAAGTTCTCTCCCTTTGTTGTTGGTAAACATGGATCCATTGAAGAGTGGCTCAGCAAAGGGAACTGTACGCGCCGGTAGTGGGTCTACACAGTATCCACTGTCTAACCCAGACGGGTTCGGTGACGCCATTATGCTAAGACAAGACGAGATTATCGCAATATTCCAAGTCGTATGTAGATACATGTACTACAAGTAGTTATGTACTACAAGTAGTTATGTACTACAAGTAGTTATGTACTACAAGTAGTTATGTACTACAAGTAGTTATGTACTACAAGTAGTTATGTACTACAAGTAGATATGTACTATTAGTAGTTACTACAAGTCGCACCGTAAAAGCAGGCCTTAATCTGAATAAACAAAAGTCTTAACCAGTACTTACCATGGTGGAAAATCTCCCAGGTTTATGATCATATTCAAATGGAAACGGATCTGAACCAAATGAAGGATCCGGTCCATCCATTGTTGAAAATCTTCCAGGCCTGTGATCATATTCAAATGAAGGATTAGATCCATCCAACCCCATACCTATGGGTAGCGCATCATAGGTATTACCTAGGCTGGGCAAAGGCATATCCATGTTTCCTATATTTTGTCCAGGGGGAATTCCCATGTCTGGCATGGGCATACCCAAGTCACTGCCCATATTGGGCAAAGGCCTTCCAATATCAGGCATATTGGTGCCCATATTAGACATGCTGATGGACGATATATCGGCAGGGCCTGATCCACTAAAGCGTTTGTTGATATTAGTCTCCAGTGTCTGGAGTAATTTGGTTTGTTTGGACAGTAATTCACTTGCGGCCATCAATTGTTTCTCTCGAAGTTGAAGTTCATTTTTCATTTTCTCTGAAGCACCCTCATTATTCTTCATTTTCATTTTCTTTCGACTGGAGCTACATGAAGGGAAGAAAAGCCATTATTTCAAGACATAAATATCAACGTATTCCAATATTTACTACTGATAATAAGCAATCATGTACTAAAATAGCAAAGGAAAAAATAGGGGGGGGCAGATTTATCATTGAAGGATTTCAATCTAATGATTGAATGAAGTTCAATGGTGCATCTATTGGTTGTAGATTTTGGAGGTCAGGATTTGTACCCAATTGTTTAAATATTTAGTAGTTAAGGTTTTGGCTAGAGTGGCTCGGTAGGTGGACGTGAGAGGCAACTAGGGTGTCTCCCATGTGGGTGATATCAGCATGTTTTTGAAGTCTAATTCGAAACAAATTACCGATTGTTGCAAATAGGTAATGAAATGACATGGGGTTTAACGTTCTACTGCTCTGCTCCAAACTGGGCAAATGAAGACGGGCATACACTATACAGTGTGCTATGAGGGAAATTTTGCTCAGACAGCAGCACTACAACCTACTCTTATATCGTATTCAAACTACGTACACACCAATGTGTACACAGGACCTTGTTTTTTTTTTATCCCATCTGAATGACAAGACAGCTGTCCTTGTCAGGCCTCTTGTCCTGCATCACTGACAACAGGGGAAGCCACGTCGAAAAATCTAAATGAATTGTTCCTAATAAGCGATCCTGTATTGAAATATCAATGCATTCTAATATGATAAATAAGCAATCGTGTACGAAATCTACACATTTCAATATCTATTATTGCCAATACGCAATTGTGGATAGAAATACATGTATCAATGTCTTTCAGTATTTATTGATAATAAGCAATATAAAACAATTTAATATGTTTTGTTGACAATAAGCAACTGTGTTTTTGAAATATCAATACACAATTAACTTTAAAATTGTAAAGCGGTGGAAACACTATAATGAGAGGAACCACTAGATGATTCACCAGTCGACCTTTCACGTCACATGATTAAACATGGCAGCGACCATGTCTTGAAACAATCATTTGACTGCACGACATCTAAAAAATGGGCGAACCGTTTGCGCAGAGAGGGTGAATCATCTGAGCGAATAGAAACTTGGGCGAAAGACAATGCTGTTTCCACCGCTTTAAGGATTGAGGAACAGGCAATGCAATCATGTATTGAAACATCAATGCATTACGAAATATATTGTTAATAATTAGCCATCATACACTAAAATATTTCTAAATTCCAATATGTCTTAACAAGGCAAGAGAGTTAGAAATGGAGTTTAACACCCATTCTACATAAACTAGAACATTTCAGAACTAACATATGGTTTATTATTTTATATCAATAATTCGCTTGTCTGTAAGGGTCTTTAGCAGAGGAAGGAAACTGAAGGAAACGTAGAAAACCCATGAGGTTGGACAGGCGACCATTTCAATTGACTCAATGAATAGGCGTTATGATACAGTGCTAACCATTCAGCCATCAAGCCAGCCTCTTAACGACGCAAAATTTTACAGTGCATAATAAGCATATTAAGGACACATCATTTTTCTTAAAGTTCTTTTCTCCAATTGTGCAAAATTAAGAGATACACCTTAAGATAGCTAGACATCCTTTATCTATGAGAGAGAGAGAGAGCAATAGGGTTTAACGTCCACTCAAAACAAACCAGGTCATTTCGGGACTAACATATGGTTTTTAATTTATAATACAGCGTGGACGTGCTAACCATTCGGCCATCAAATCCCCCTCCTTGATCTGTATCATAAATAATATTGACAGCTTGTATCTTTCCGGAAGACTCAATACAACCCTTGCAGGTGAACTGAAAGGCATTTTCTGTGTCAATGTTTTAACCCATTAAGTGCGAAGGTTGTTACATGTATATAACGTCCTGGACAACTGTCACTCACGGTATTTTCCCCAACCTACATGTATTCTTAGAACATAGTTCGTCACTTGGGGGAATTAAATCGCAGCAAGTGTATAATAGCTCTCCCGACTGCGTAAGACGTTATATTACGCCCAGTCGAAAAAATGCCTGAACATTTGTTAGAACATGTACATGTATAGGAGGAATAACAACAGTGCTATCCAATAAGGAATAAAAAAAGGTCCAAAAATGACGTTTTTCGTCAAATTAATTACACAATAGGGGGTTAGTTAACGTTTTTAAAACGTCACTCTTAACGTGTTAACAACCATTAAATACATATACGACGTCATCCTTTGATTATGTAAATAATGAACGGGCAACATGCCAAACGTAAATTATTTATACGAGATGAAAAATATGCAGGATGGTGTCTGTTTTTTTAAAGTTGTTTAAAATTGTCTTGAGCAAGACATTGTATAATATATCGCACTGGTTTATAGTGAACTGGTGCCACTCTTTGCGAACTAGGCTGGATTATCCACATGCTTATTCAGGGCTCAAACCAGGATACCTAACAAGTGGAAAGGATTCTTTTACGTACACACCAACCAACAAGTACACAAGACACAGATTTTTTTTATACCATCCAAAGTCCGATACACAAGACAATGTTGCTAGGATTCAAAAAAGGGGTATTCTATAGTCTTTGTAAAGTCACTAAAGTGCCCTGACCACTTATCTACAGTACATGTAGCTCCTTCATTTTTAGAACTACAGTATAGTAATGGTAGCAGTAGTTTTGGGCCGTTTGGAAAAGAAACTAGAAAAAATCACATTTTCTATCAAATATTCAGGGAATATGAGTAGTCCATGGGTAGTCCATTTTAACCATTAGTAGGCCTAAATGTTAAAGGATTAAAGAGACCAATGGAATTTCTTATGAATTCATTTACCTGTGCCAATATTGATAAACACATGTACTGTATGTGCCTAAAAACAATTTACAAATTAAATAAAAATTCAAATTAAGTTTGGAGACAAATTGAAAAGTATGACATAGAAAGAGTTGAAAGTCTTGTCAACCTTTAACACATCATTTTGGTACATAACATATTCATTGCATCATTTAAGCCCAATAGAGAGAGAGAAATGGTGTTTAACGTCCATTCGACACAAACTAGGTCATTTTAGGACTAACATATGGTTTAACTTTATTCTAATAATTCGCTTGCGCGTAGTGGTCTTTAGCAGTGAGAGGAAACCGGAGGACCCGGAGAAAACCCACAAGGTTGAGCAGGCGACTCTACTTCTTGTAACGTACAACCAGGGATTCGAAAACATGCCAACTGACCCAATGACAGGCTTTATGATACAGCACACACATGCTAAGCATTCCTCCATCCAACCCCCTAGCCCAATAGGAATCTGTTGCAAACTATGTTTTTGTGAAATATAAATAGGAATATCAATCCAGGAGTATGTTGAATTGAAATTTATGGATACATGTATATGACTGCATCAGAGTCTACAAATTATCTAGCATTGGTATTTTTGATTTATTCTTTTCATTAGCCTCAACTACATGCTCATGAGGTCGATCTAGCCAGTTGTAGTAGGAGATCGCGTTGGAGGTCATGGTAAAGGCTTTTGACCCCATGACGCTAGACTTTTGATTTACTCATCAGCATTAATGTTTCTTCTGAGATACTCACAGTTCTGTGCACCGCAAGCCAGAAACTTGTCGTAACAGACCGTTTCAATGGCTAATCCCCAAGATGCTTGAGTAGTAAATGAAGATAAGTAAAACGGAGAAATTTTAAACTATCAAAACGAAAGGAAATAGGGTAGGCCTACTGTGTTTCAAATCTGTGTTTTAATCCGACTTTGTTACTTTATAACAGTAATTCTTAGGTCAATGTATACCTGTGCATACAGCTTCATTAAAGCGAGAATTTCAAATTTTCTAAGAAAGTCAAAACATAATTATTTCTATGTCTTTTGCTCAATAGGTTATCAACGTTAGAATTTGAAGTTAAAAATGATATTTTTGCCAATTTCTCAGCTTGCAATATTAAATTATAGGATTAATAGGATTATTCTATAACAGGGTAGGACTGTTTATGGATACCGTCTATTTTAAGGCTTTATTTTTATGAATAATTAAAAATATAACTTAAAAATTTGAAATTTCAGCTTTAAATTACAAAAAAAGGTTGTAGGTAACATCTGAATTCTGAATTACCGGTAGTTGGCATGCTTGCCTTGTCTGATGACCTGACTTGAAATATATACCTGTAACAAAACTCACCCTCCCATGTCATAATCAAAATTTCTGTCATCTCTATTATTATCATTATAATCATCATTACCAGAATTTCTTCCTTGACCGGCTTGACCATAATCCATTTTACTATAACACACAATCATATTTTTTCAGCGAGAGAGAGAGAGAGAGAGAAATGGGGTTTAACGTTCACTCGACACAAACTAGTTAATTTCGAGACTAACATATGGTTTAATTTTATTTCAATACATGTAAATCGCTTGCCGGTAGGGGTCTTTATTTAGCAGTGGGAGGAACCAGAGAACTTGGAGAAAACATACAAGGTTTGACAGGCAACCCTACTTCTTTCCACGTACAACCGGGGATTCAATCAAAACCACGCCAGTTGACTCAATGACAGGCTTCACAATACATATTGCACATGCTAACCATCCCCCTCCCCCCATAAATGGCAAAGAATTATAAAAGTATTAAAAGTACCTTGGTTGTGTATTTCTACTAAAAGATGATATAGGCACCGGATAATCGTGGTTATCTCCTCCAATACCACGGTTATCGCCTCCAATACCACGGTTATCGCCTCCAATACCACGGTTATCTCCTCCAATACCACGGTTATCGCCCTTAATACCACGGTTAATACTGGATGACGATTGTTGTCTGTATTTTGACGGATCAGGGTAGCTGATGGTGCTGTCAGACATCAATCCGTATCGTTTGTTTCGATCGGCCTGATCCGGGTAGCTGATGGTGCTGTCAGACATCAATCCGTATCGTTTGTTTTGATTGGCCTGATCAGGGTAGCTGGTGGTGCTGTCCGACATCAATCCGTATCGTTTGTTTTGATTGGCCTGATCGTAGTCACCTGACCAGCCTCCATAATAATCTCTGTCGGACTGTTTAATACTGTCGCGATTATCTCCGCCCCAATCATAATCTCTGTCTATTGATCGTGTCATACTGTCGAGACTAACTCCACCACCCCAATCATATATTTGTTTATTATTCATTCTTCTTGCAAAAAAATTTAGTCCTTTTCTGAAATAAAGAAGTGAGAGAAATGGAGGTGTCCATTTGACACAAACTAGGTAATATCGGGACTAACATGTTTTTAAAATTTAATTTCAAGAATTCGCTTGCGCGTTGGGGTCTCTAGCAGTGGGAGGAAACCGGAGGACCTGGAGAAAACCCACGAGGTTGGACAAGCGACCCTACTCCTTGCCACGTATAACAGATGATTCAAAACCATGCCATTTGACTCAATGACAGGCTTTATTACAAGGCAGTGGATATTCAACCGTATAAGGCACTTTAATCTATTTACTATTTCGCCTTCACTTCCGTTTGACATGCGCAGATCTCTAACCCAAACCCTTACCCTAACCATAACCATCATTCGTTCTTTGTCTAACCTTACTACTTTCTCCGTTTCTTATATAGGATTTCTACGGTAGAACCCAGAGAATTAGTTTTAAAAGAAAATAAAAAAATAAATGTAAATTGTAGAATATTATTCTATTTCGGTGAAGGGCTCATTTCTGTGGATTTTGGTTTTTAATTTAAGTACTAAGACTGTCAGTGGTTTACGTTTTTTTCTGTAAAACTTGAAAGACGAAGTTACTGTTCTTGTGGAATATATCAAGAATCGCACAACTGCGCATGTCGAACGGAAGTGTCGCACAACTGCGCATGTCGAACGGAAGTTGATATTTAACCAATCACACATGATGTATATGTCATTGCGATTTACGGTACAATAGCGTTAGTAAATACGGTACCATTTACGGCTATAGTATATCCACTACGTTATTATAATACACCATGCCCACGCTTACCATTCAGCCATTTCCTCTCCCCCCCCCCGCTGCATTTAGTATTTGCTTTAAAACAAATCAAATAATTTCCGTTTATATATTCAAATCTTTAATAAATTCACTTTTTGACACGAATTGACCGATTTCTATCAATTTCCAGCGATTTATCATTTTGCTAAGCTAAGCTAACGAGCCAACCATAATTGCCTATATAGCGCCTTGATACAAAATACCAAAAAAATAGCGATTCCTGATTGCTTAATAGTAGCAGATTCTTGGACAACATAAAACCAATTACCTATTCCGTTTAAAGCTGATAAGCAAATCAAATTATGTACGCCTACGGTAATAGAAGGCACGCTAGATTTTGTAAAAAAAATTCTGCTATGGATTATCTCCCTTGAAGTTGTACTCGATTCTACTAGTCACATTCGTATTCTGCTCGGAATAGAAATTTCTTCGCACGCACCGCCTTGCTAATCAAGTGCATACAAAACTCAAAACTAGGGGAAGGTCTTCTGACATGATGGATTGGACATTTAAAGCAGCTAAGTCTCTAATTCAATATCATCCAAAGTCTTAAGACGTTGAAAACACGAATTATTTATCTATTCAAATCAACATTAATGTTGTCTTCTTACTGGGAAAGGGTAGGCTTCTGATAGTGATATCGAGAATATTTAAAACAATAATTATAAACAGTACCGCTGGACACACGAATCGTGTAGCCTACCATAGTGCGTTTCAGCGTCATTTGTAAAAAGTGACGCCATATCTTTTCTGGAGAGCATGCGCAATATACTGAAATAACACACACGCTAGAAATTGACATTTTTGGTTGAGACTCATTTCGCTGGACATAACTAATTTGAAATTATAGTCAATACGGAAACAAAATATACCAAATTACAATCCTATTAGGCTACATTAGTAGGTTGCGACCCATTACTGTCAATTTCTAGGTCCTAGATATTAGCGATTTAGCTCCTTTAAATGTTTGTCATTTTATAAACAAAATAGAGGAAAATCCTTATAAGACATATATAAAAAGATTGCTCTAAAATAAACCATTTTAGCAGATAAAGAAAAAGGAATTATTTTATTTATTTTTTTTTGGGGGGGGGGGGGGCAAACATTAACCACACACTAATTAGGGATTAAGTAAATCTACCCATAGATTCAGGAGAAAATGTTCTGTGTCTCTTTTTAGTTTGGGTTTATGTTTGTGGATTTTTAGTGCTTCTCCGAGGACTCTGTTTTTCCACAATGTCAAGTTCCTGGCTAGAATTTTCGTTTTTACCATTTAATTTCATGCTGTGGGTTGTTATAAATGTGTTCTGCAATAGCTGATTTGTTATATTCATGCTTCCTAACTGCAGTGTGGTGCTCTTTAATTCGCACTGACATCGGAATTGATGTTTCTCCGATGTGCTCACTATTAAACACATTTTATTTTATATATGATACCCTTTGGGTCGTTTTTTGTTCGTTTTAATCTGCCATTAGCGTTAAACATGGTTTTAAGTGCTTTGCCGCTGCTAAATACGACATCTGCACCTATTTGTTCTTTTAAGATTCTTTTGATTAGGTGACTGACTGGTCCTATGAATGGATTCGTAATGAATATTTGATGATTATTTCTTACAGTTTCTGGTGGTTTGCACGTATTTGTTAGCGATTTCTTCATTATTGATTTAACTTTGTTTTCAGGGTAGTTGTTGTATTCTATAAGGACATTGTTGATGTGTTGTAGTTCATCGCGAAGTAGTTCGTCGTCACACAATAAATAGTGGAACTCAAAAAACTTCTTGAAGAATGAAGACTTTGATATTTTTTACTTTACCGAAACACAATTATCAGATTCAGTAATAGTCTCGAGGCTCAGTACGGGGGGGGGGGGGTTACCAAATGGGCACAAAACCAGACCCAACTTTTCTAGAGTAAAATTTTGCGTAGAATACGATGCTGAGTGGTAATCAATCCGCCGTTGGGGCGTTTTCGAGATATTCGGGGTCAAAGGTCAAATGAGATCATTGGACTGAAAGTGAATGCGCAACCATTCTTTTATCATGAAAATATGCTACATTGTGAAATTAAACTTCTGTTGCAAACTTCATATTTCTTGTCGTCAAGCTCTGCTTTAAACCGATTTTCGTAAGATTCTGCCATGGTGCTATCAAGTAAATTGTTACAATGGAATTTAGTAATTGAACTGGAATATACTGGTCACAATTCTATGGAATACAATTACAGCTTATTACTGAGTGATGTGTCGACTAGGCTTCATCCCAAGCTTAGGCTGCCTATCTACTGCTAGCTTCGGCTGAGAATAGGCCCTAACCTAATTAACCGACATTTTAATTCCTACATCGACGATTTTAGTCGATAACACCGAGTATGCTTTTAGAAGTTTTGAGAAGTATTTATTTCTCTTCTATTGTCATATTAAATATGTTTATTTAGCCGTGTGTGTATGAAAGATGTCAAACTGATCAAGAGCCGAACCACAAAAAAGTCCCTTAATTATTCAACATGACGGCCCCCATAGACGACAAGTTCACAGATGCGGTTTTATTTGCGAAGAAAAATTTAGGCGTATCTAGGCCTTGTTTTGATGAAAAACATATTGAAACTTTAAAGACAGTTTACAATGGTAAAGCATGTATTGCAATATTACCCATAGCACATATTATATATCGTTTTTAGCCGAGTGGCAGAATTTGAAATTTGACTTTGTGTTTACAAAAACCATGTGCGACGGTCTATTTTCACTCTGTTTTGTAAACACAGGTGACGTAAGTTCGACAAGTCCCGCCCACACCTCCATGGCCCCGCCCCAAATTGATGACGCGAGCGTTTTAAAATGGACTCCAATTAGCACAGTGTTTCATTCTGGTAATGACGTAGGTGGAACGCTGTGTGCAGTATAGACTAGGCTTCTCTAGTAATTATCAAACAATGATAAATAAAAAGTATAACAGGTCAATACATACATGTAAACAACAATACGTGGTTAATGCTGACCAACCAGCGGAGACACCCTTCTATATATTTTAAAGGAAACCTAACTGAATTGGGGTTTAACGCCCCCTCAACTTAACTTTGTCATTTCGGGACTTACATATGGTGTAGTCTATTTTAATAATTAGCTTGCGCGTAGGGGTCTTTAGCAGTGGGGAAAACCGGAGTGCCCAGAGGAAACCCACGAGGTTGATAAGGCGCCCCTATCTCCATGCCACATACGCTCACAATAGAGCTCGAAACCACAGCCGCAAGCCAGAGGTGGCCGGCCAGCTAAAGGTCGAAGCGCGGCACTTAAGACCACAAGGCCATCCCAGCCCCCGTAATTATTGAGAGTGATCAAGGTTGAAAAGGGTAATGCTAATGGCAACCTCCAATATGACATAGACCACTCTTTCTGCAATTAAACTAAATGATTATTGGATAACTTGTTTTAAAGTATTGACAATGATTTTATCAAGTCTTTAAATACACAACATCCTGATTTACAATCAGATATTATGTGTAAAAACAGAGAAGGGATTTTAGTCATTTCGAGTAATGTCAGTGATGCAGAACGGAGGGCCTGACAAGGACAGCTGACTAGTCGTTCGGATGGGACGAAAATCCGAGGACCGGTGTACACATTGGCGTGCACGTAAAAGATCTCTTGGCAGTTGGAATTCGATATAAGAGTAGGCCGCGTAGCGCCGCTGCCCGGGCATACAAATTTCCCTCATAGCACACTGTACGGCTTATGCCGTCTTCAATTAGCCCAGGTTAGGTGCAGAAGAGTAGGACGTTAAACCCCATGGCATTTCATTTCGATCCATATAGTCGCGTACAAATTGGGTTCGCGGGAGTGCGTAACAGACAATAACCAGACCATGCCCCCGTTTCACTGCTGAGGCATGCGCAACAGCGACATTTTCAGCCAACGTCCCCATGGACGCTTACAACCCTGCCCTTTGAATGTGAGTATAATCGAACACTGTGCACCATAATGACGTATACACATACATCTCGATCAAAAAAAAATAGGTCTAACATCCTTGTTTTATAAATCATGTTCAAAGTAACTTGCCTGACCTTTTCCATATATCCAATTTCATTGTTTGGTTTGAAACGTATATAGAACAGAGTGGGATCAGCTCTTTATGTATATACCACACAGCGGGACTGTTCCTGATGAACTGTATATTGTTATATTCACTAAGTATTAAAGGGACAATAACACCTTTGCTGGCGTGACATCTCCAGAAAATAAATAATAGTCTTATTCTAAGCACTGGATGTTTAAGTGCCCTACCTCTTATGTAAATTATCCATTACATCCTTAGTTGAATTTTTCCAATTGTTTTTAATTATAAATTATGTGTGTTAAGATGCAATTTGTATCATCAATTAATTGGAATATTGTAAAATAGTACAATCTGTGGACCAGAATAAAAGATCGGGACATATTATTCAGTTACAACAAGAGTGGTATTGAGCCTTTAACAGATCATGCTTTGTTATAAAACAGGAGTATTTCTGAATTGCGTACATCATGTTTATATAATTATAATACTTTAATCAATTTTCGATCAATTATCAAACAATACAGTTCATTGTACATCAATGATGTATGAAGTAAATTTAAACAAAACATCCGGATACTTAGTTGACCGAACAGTACTTTAATCAAATTATGGAACAATACAGTTCAATGTACATCAATGATGTATGAAGTAAATTTAAACAAGACAGCAGGATACTTAGTTGACCGAACAGTACTTTATTCAGCTAATCGAATAAAGCATGACAATGGTTTATCGGGATCGTTTGGAAAAAATCGTCGATCATCGATATAATTCAGAATTTACACTAAAATATAAGTGTCTTTATATGATTGAAGGAGATCAGGAAAATATGTAATTTTAAGGCGATCAATGAATATACCGTAGACTAACCCTTGTGTTGCACGAAACAATAAGTGTCTATTTATATGACTGAAAGGAGATTAAGGCAATCAATTAATATACGGTAAACACGTGCGGTCCAGTGCACGAAAAACATTGTAGGTAACAAGGGGTAGTCTAAGAATGAATGAATGAAATGGGGTTTAACGTCCTACGCTTAAGCACCTAACCTGGGCTAATTGAAGACGGGCATACACCATACAGTGTGCTATGAGGGAATTTTTTGCCGGGCAGCGGCGCTACGGCCTACTCTTATATCGAATTCCAACTGCCAAGGTGTCTTTTACGTGCACTCCAATGTGTACACGGGACCTCGGTTTTTCGTCCCATCCGAACGACTAGGCAGCTGTCCTTGTCAGGCCCTCCTTCTGCATCACTGACAAGGGGAAATCACGCCGGAAAATCGAAATGAACTTTCTCGGCCTATGCAGGGATCGAACACTCGACCTCCAGGCTAGCGAACCAGCGCAGGCTAGCGAACCAGCGCCTTATCCACTTAGCCACCGTGATCCCCAGGGTAGTCTTAGAGTTTTCAGTTGTGTGAACTGTTAATTGATTCCAAGATTTCCAATGGCGTTTTGCAGCCGCAAATTTTTTTAGTTTTGTTTTAGGAACAACAATTATATTTTTGCTTTGCGAACTTAGAGTACATTTGTTGTTATAAATTGTCAAAAGTCCAGAAAAATATAAGCAGGCCTGGAAATATTGGCCCTTTCTTTTTGTTTTCTTTCTGTTAGTGAGAGTACGAAAGAGATCAAGAAAGGATGGTCAATTTCTAACAAACTTGATGCCTATTTTGAATGAGTAAGCAGTCTCTTCGAGTTATTCAATGATGTCACGCTACCAGAAGAGACGGAAACGAATAATCAAGTCGTTTATAAATAGCTTGTATAACAGTCAGAACTGATGACAGAGCTGTCAAAATTCGCGGGAAAAAGGGTCAAGGTCCATTTGGCGCAATCTACGACAATTTAAAGAGAGTCGTTCCTGGCACGGTTGTCAGACCACGTCACTTCAGTGGGACAGATTGGCACCGCACCAGGTACGGCGCGCTTACGTTTTACTACAACAAAACGAAGAGAGCCGTTCCTGGTACGCTTAAAATGTGTAATGTAAACGGGGTTTATGGTATTAAATACACAGAAAAATATCAGTTGTTGAAAAAAGAACTACATTATTTTTCGATTACTAGCACTTTTATTAAGCTCTTCAGATAATCAACATTTTGGTATATAGGCCTATATTATATGAAACTTTCAGTCAAATGACTTTAATCTGGGCGAAGTCATGGCGGTTTGAAGAATAACGTCTCGATTTTCATGGACACCGTTGTTCTAGATTATCTATTAAAGGAACAATAACACTCTGGCTTGCTTGACAGGTCCAGCTTTATTCTAACTGCGAGATGTTTATATGTTCTACCTGTTGTGTAAATTATCCATTAAATCCTACTTTACTTGTCCAGCAGAGGGTTCGAAAATATGTTTAAATCCAAGTTACATTTGAAAGAGTTTACGTAATAATAGTAAGGCCTTTAAAATCACACAGTTGACAATTAGGTGTGTTAAGATGCTATTTGTATCATCAATTAATTGAAATATTGTAAAATAGTACAATTTGTTGATCAAAATAAAGTTTGGGACATATTATTCAGTTACAAATGGATTCGAACAATTTAAGAAATCGAATTACCGTTGATAACTTAGGAGTGTCTGTTCTTTGAGTAATTTGATAATTATAAAACTTGTCTGTACAAAATTGATAAATGAAGAGCAATTTGATAACTAAACACATGGCTAACGAAATTGATCAATGCAAGTCAATCTTGTGGCGCATGTCACAGAGAACGTGAATACGTATTTATTGTTATTGATTTGCTGGATAAGATTTTCCAATAAGCGAAAAACTCCAGTAAATCACGCTCAGATAAAATGTCTATAAAATTGATAAATGGATGATGTATTTAGTGTAAAAATACAATAATTTATAAAAGTTAAACTACATCTTTAAAGACACCATATCACATTGTCTTTAAATGGCTTTATTGTTAAACTCAAGCTTCGTGGGTTTTCTCCGGGTCCTCCGGTTTCCCCCCCACTGTTAAAGACCCCTACGCGCAAGCGAATTTTTAAAAAAAAATTAGGCAAAATGATCCAATTGTCAACTTCTGAGGGAAGAAAAATGTTGGGGGGTTTTGTAAACAAGTTTTTGCATGAAGGTTTCTATATTGTTTACGTTTATCGATAACGATTTAGTTCGGTAATTTTTGGGGTACAAGGATACTTAATGCCCAGTGGTTTGTTTTTTCTTGTATGTATATAATAATACAAGCTTATATATTAATCTTCTTTCCAAATTTGTGTGATTGGCCCCTGAGTGGCGGCTTAGGTCTGGAAAAAATGGATAAAATGGAAGGTATATCGCCCCAGAGGCCCCCGGCCCCGCGACTGACTCTGGGAACGAGATTGGTTTATGTATACACCTTCTTTCCAGATTTGACATAGAGTTATTTGTCCGATGGGTCTCTAACAAGGCCTGTATTTGTAACTAATGCGTCCTACTGTTTGTGTCCATCGTAACATTACACATGTCACGTCATGAGCTAAACCATCATGGCTTGCGGCTGTGATTTCGAGCCCTGGTGTGAGCGTATGTGGCATGGAGATAGGGGCGCCTTCTCAACCTCGTGGGTTTCTTCCGGGCACTCCGATTTCCTCCCACTGCTAAAGATCCCTACGCGCAAGCGAATTATTGAAATTAGATTAAAAACCATATATTAGTCCCGAAATGACATAGTTGTGTTGAGTGGACGTTACACCCCATTTCTCTCTCTATCTCTCCCATTTTGGTATTTCTCGGTGTCAAAGTTTGTGAGGAGTTCAATTTTACAAGAGAGGACTTTTTTTATTCGCTGTGAGTTGTACAATGGATTTTATGTCACAGTGTTATTAACCCTGCGACATTTATATAACCGAAGGTAATTTCAAACGAATGGTTAAGTTTATAATAGTTTGTTCATAATCTAAGAAATCCGTTTATAATATACTACGGTTCAGACAGTACTGTATTTTTTCAAGCATAGCTGTATTGTCTTGACTACAGTTATTTCAAACCATATAACCTGGAATGATAAAGACACATAGTTGCGCCGTCGGGTCATTGTTCCTCAAAATTTATTGTTTTTGAAAAGTTTCTAAATAATTAAAATAGTTGCACGAAGGAATCAATATAATTAGACTTGGGGAAACGTTGGCATATCCATTGTCTAAGTTGGTGTCTTTTTTTTTCAAGATTCAAGATGTTCTCTAAAGTATTACTATTATTCCATCATTCTTTCAATTGGAACAACAATAACATGAAATGTCTGGCAACCAGATAAACAAATTAAAATTGTATGAGCAGCAAGTAACGGAGAACCGTCGCAAGACTATTATGTCATTTATTTGCTTTAAGAGACAAAAACACTCTTGCTGGCTTGATTGCTCCAGAAAATAAATTATAGCCTTATTCTAAGTATTGTGTTTAAATGTCCTACCTGCTGTGTAAATTATCTATTACATCCTATTTTAATTGTCCAGGGAGTTCGGAAATGTGTATAAATCCAAGTTACATTTGAAAAGGTTTACGTTAGGCTTTTCAAATCATTTAGTTGAATTTTTCCAATTGTTTTAAATTGAGACGGTCCTGAGCATTTTATGACGTCATATGGGGATTGTTGGTTAGGCTAAGGGTTGGGGAAAGAGCTAGGACCTTCAGATTTCGCCAGAGTCTCGAGATGTAGACAGGGCTAGCCCTACCCCTAACCCTTACCCTAAACCACAATCCACATAATATGACGTCATATAGATGCTAAGGACCGTCTTCGATCTAGCGTTATGCAAGAACTAAATCGGCCTTTTGCTTGAAATGTTAAAAGAAAACCATTAATTAGACAAGACCATTACCCAACTCTCGATGCCATCTTATGTGTTAGATTTTCATTAGATTTGAATCCGATCTGCTGATGATTTACCACAAAAATGGATAACCGAGACTATCTTTATTATCGTTAAAGTGGTAACATCGACAATCAAGACTACAGTGTTTTTAAAATTAGTTTTTCTCTCCTCCGAATGAAATAGTTTGACTGAAATTTTCAGCTTAGTTCCTTTACATTATCTATTTTTGTAACTGCCAACACTGTATCCAAATCTCTAATAATGTATCGTTATTGCTAATGTGTACTCGAGTTGATTATTTCACATTTAATTAAAACAAAATCAAATACCAACGCTGGATGATAACCCGATTCTTGGATTCAATCGGATTTTACTAATGTCTATCAATTATAAAGAGCTGACAGTTCCCACTATAATAGTTAAAAACTAGATAACATAGATGGAATTTGCTGAGATCAGATAATGAGCTGACAGTTCTCACTATAATAGTTAAACCCAGATAACGTAGATTAAACTTGCCGAGATCAGATAAAGAGCTGACAGTTCTCATTAATTTAGTTAAAACCTAGATAAAGTACAGGGAATTTGCTGAAATTTTCATCGGTTTGAGCCACTCTGAATGGGGGGGGGGGGGGTGGACGACCGAATGGTAAACACGTGCGCGCTGTATTATAAAGCCTGCCATTGAATCAACTGGCGTGGTTTTGTATCTCAGATTGTAAGTGGCAAGGAGTAGGGTCACCTGTTCAACCTCATGAGTTTTCTCCGGGTCCTCCAATTTCCTTCCACTGCCAAAGATCCCTACGCGCAAGCAAATTATTGAAATAAAATTAGAACCTAGTCTGTGTTGAGTGGACGTTAAACCCCACCTCTCTCTCTCTCTCTCTCTCTCTCTCTCTCTGAACCGGGGTTAATTGAGTAGAACCGGAATGAGGATGTGTATTGTTCTTCTCCGACTGAATTAGAAAACAAAACGAACGTAATTCACAACAACTGCTATATCAACCAAAACGCGACATAATGGATAACAATAGATGTATTTACATGTTTAATTCTTGATAAATGCGTTGACAAATTCTCGTATGACGGTTATTTATAACTCACTAGAACATACACCGGGTTCATTCGACAGATTCCGGTACCCTACATAAAATCTCGGCTGTAAGTCAGTAAGTGATATGTACCTACACCCATACATTTGCGATGCGGCCACGCCACCGGTTTAGTTTAAACAGGAACACGAGTCGCTTTTACAAAAAAGTCCCAAATTGCGTTTTTTGTAGAGTGTATATACCTAAATGAGCAGATATATTGTCTCAAGGCTGCTGGTTTGGTACAATTCTCAGGTAATTCCCCAAACCCAATGGCAAACGTGACGTTTGTTGATATAATACACTCTCCACAGAAATCTCCATGGGGGGGGGGGAGCCAATTTCCATTCGGAACCCTTAAAATAGTTTAAATATGGCGGAAATGGTCATACAGCCGAGATTATATGCGTAAAATCTGTCTGATTGTCTGGAATACCACACTCAGTGGGAACCCCAAGAATGAACAATACTCCGGATTATGCACGTGACTCCCCCGTAACAACTTCGGGAACTTGTCTTTTGAGTGTTTTATAGTATTTTAAATCACTTCTAATCGTTTAAACAATTGAAATATTATAATGTGCAAAATCTTTTTAAGCAGTGCAAACCGGAAATACAGCTGATTCAATATCCGGTTGTAAGGCTTCGTGAATCTCCACATATAAACCATTTTTATTACACCCCCCACAAGATCCGCCACATCTTCCATGAACAACCTGATTAGTTTCTGTAAAATCAGTGTAATCTATCTTTCTTGGACTGTCGCCAGTAAGCGTCCACGTTGCTCCTGCTTGAATGACGAACCCTGTATTTCTGAGGTCAATGAGAAAGGTTCCAAGAGATGGACAGGTCGGGTTAATAGAATAGGTGCAATCATTCGCCATGGCGTATTTGGTAAAATGTGTAAAATTTGCGAATGTAGATTTAACTCTGACAAGTTTTAAGGTCAGCGTATCCACGGAAACTTTATGGAACACTGTTTCGCCCAAACCGTTGGTCAATATCTCCGAGGCACTAAATGTTGTAACATTGCAGGTTTCGTTGTTCACGTATTTATAAATTGAACTAGAGGCTGTATTTGGATAGTGAAGTGTGATGAATGCCGTTGGGTCAATGCTGTTCAATTCATGACAATATATTTTCATCTTTTTCGTTTGGCCACCGACTTGATGAAATAACCAATAGTCACCGTCTTCATAGGAACTGTTACACTGTCGTAGTTCACCACAACTACGTGGATACGGCAAACAGATAAAACGTGTCCACAATCCATCACTCTGACAAACTACCGAGGAATTAGAATAATATCCTCGCATACAGCCATTTTCCAAGGTATAACCAACGGGGTACACAAGCTGGTCTAGAGTTAAAACATGTTCCAATGCCGATGTTGTGTAACATCCAACAATATCACAGGTGGAAGGTCCAATGGAGCTTGAGACGCATAGAGTATTATTGGGACAAGTGTGACCAATACACGACTCGAGTAATTCATCAGTCCACTCAAATCTATCAGTTGCGATGAATCCGTTAACTGTTTCAAGATGGTACTGCGAAACCGGTCTTTCGTACAAATAACATTTTCCCGTGTCTAGTTCAAAACTAATTGAATTGCAAATTGAACTTTTCATGCACGTTTGAACACATTTCAAAAGGTATAAATGTTCAAATGATACAAAACTTTGGTTAGCTATGCGTCTATTCTCTTGAATAAGTGGGAAGTTTTTAATCCGTGAGCAGGTTTTTTCTAGTGAATGAATAGAAACCAGCCGAAGGACACATACAAAAATAATCATCGAATACATTTCAAATCTCTCGTCGACAACCGACTACAACTTCACCGATTACAGATCTATTCGTACTTGCGTGTAAACAATAGCTCCTATTTCAAAATAACGTCTGAACTATTTCTCCCGTACTACAACAGACTCCAACTTCACCGATTCAAGATCTATTCGTAATTGCATGTAGGCAACAGTTCCCATTTAAAAATAACTTCTGAACTATCGCTCGTACGACAACTTCACCGATAACAGATCTATTCGTACTTGCGTGTAGGCAATGGCTCCTATTTGAAAATAACTTCTGAACTATCTCTCGTACTCCAACTTCACCGATTCCGGATCTATTCGTACTTGCGTCTAGGCAATGGCTCCTACTTGAAAATAACTTCTGAACTATCTCCCGTACTACAACAAGACTCCAACTTCGCCGATAACAGATCTATTCGTACATGCGTGTAGGCGTGGTTGTTGGTTTCTAAATTATTGATGCTTAAGTAATCGATTAATTGATCTTTTTATGGGAAATATTATGCTAAGATTACAAGTCTATTATCGACGTACAGATTCGGTTCCAAACCTTTTTCCTTTCCAGAACTGGAATTTTATCGACCAAAATTAAACTTATTGTGGTTTAATAACGTAACAAAGATTTACGAGATGAATGAATGAATGGAATGGGGTTTAACGTCCTACGCTTCTGCGTCTAACCTGGGATAATTGAAGACGGGCATACGCCATACAGTGTGCTATGGGGGAAATTTTTCTCGGGCAACAACTGAATTTTCAACTGCAAAGGGATCTTTTACGTGCACGCCAATGTATACACAGGACCTCGGGTTTTCGTCCCATCCGCACGACTAGGCAGCTGTCCTTGTCAGGCATTAAGTCTGCATCACTGACAAGAGGAAATCACACCGGAAAATGAACTTTCTCGGTCAATGCAGGGATCGAACACTTGGCCTCTGGGCTAGCGAACCAGCACTTTACCAACTTAGCCACGTGATCCCCGATTCACGAGAGGACACTATGTTAATTAGCAATGAATTACAGGTAAAACTATTGAAGTTATATAACTGTTTAAAATAAGAAAGAGTTTGAGATGATTTAATTATATCTGGAAGATTGTTCTCTAGGGGTCACAATTGTCACCCGATGATTTTAATGAAACTCGACATGTATGTTTATAACCCACATATCTTGGTTCATGTCGATTTTCGCGCATATGGACTCAGACTAGTAATTATTTGCCCATTGACTTCAATGTTAAATGGCCTTAACATTACAGGTTGTAGTTTTTTGCTCAACATTATGTTGGTTCCAATCTTTTTAGGCACAATGGGGACCACATTTGGCAATGTCCCCATCATAAACTTGTAGGGTTAATTTGGTTTAGATTTTTTGCTACAGGGATTTGAAGTTGACTGGGGTGAAAATCTCACTTCCGATACATTGTACTGCTCCGCAGAAAGACATTTTACTCCCCCATCCCTCCGCTGTAATATCACCAGTATTACCCAAAACTGCTATAAAATTGCAAATTTGACCCCCTTTCTCCTATTCTAGACCAAAAAGTCAACCCAAAAATGCAGGAAGAGGGGACAAAAAAAATAAGGGAAAAATTGTCTATTAATAACTCACCCTACATTCGTTTCCATCATGAAAACTAGGGAAAAAATTACTAGTCTTAATCCATATAGGATCGTAACTTCCTGAAATATGGTACCTGACAGTTTATAGAGCCAAGTAGAAACACACTCATCTCAACCGGACAAATCGACCTGACCGACACAAACTACTACTATAGATATCCAATGTTCTTCTCCAATCACGTTTGTTGTTGTCAAATGTTTGTACTGTCCTTAATTCTTATTTCTTCTTCATTTGTACATTCAACGTTCGTCTCGATTTATGTCTATTGTTGCCAAATCTCTTATGTATACGAAGACATGACACACATTTTGGCTTGTACATGTATACCGTCTAGGCGACTTTCGACTTAGTCATATTTTATTGATGTCAGTAAGAAGGCGAAAGTCGAAAATAGGAAATTGGGAAAAAACGATTTATTTCCTATTTTCGACTTTCGTCTCGGAAGTTCTTGTAGTTTCTGGCTTGTATACCGTCTTGGCGACTTTCGACTTAGTCATATTTTTGTATTTATTGATGTCAGTAAGAAGGCGAAAGTCGAAAATAGGAAATTGGGAAAAAACGATTTATTTCCTATTTTCGACTTTCGTCTCGGAAGTTCTTGTAGTTTCTAGCTTGTATACCGTCTTGGCGACTTTCGACTTTGTCATATTTTTGTATTTATTGATGTCAGTAAGAAGGCGAAAGTCGAAAGTCGAAAAAAGGAAATTGGGAAAAAACGAGTTGTTTCCTATTTTCGGAAGTTCTTGTAGTTTCTGCCTTCCAGAATAATCGCCATCATTACTATATAGACTCTATCACAAAAACGTTTTTATTAACGGGAATTTTATAATGATAGTATATAGTATAGCCTTATGTTACGGAAAATGTTATGAAGCCGTCAGTTAATATATTATAAAACATACAATCTAAGATCCAGCTAGATATTGATATTATTTAATTATAAAATAATCAGGGGGTTGGGGTGGGATGGCCTAGTGATCTAGAGTGCCGCGCTTCGACCTCTAGCTGACCGGTAACCTCTAGCTTGCGGCTGTGGTTTCGAGCACTGTTGTGAGTGTATGTGGCATGTCAGGGTGGCATCATCCGGATCATGGACCTACACATACTGAAGATATATAATCCATCAAAAAAATTAGGTGGACTATATTTCCAGGTTTGTCGATCTTTTGTCGGACTGATTGACTTGTTTATAATCCGTTGAATTTATTTTCGCTGGGAGATTTTCTAGCGTTGGGTCTTTTTTTCTCAAAGTGTTAGAGATAGGGGCGCCTTCCCAACCTCGTGGGTTTTCGGTCCTCCGGTTCCCCCCCCCCCCCCACTGATAAAGACCACTACGCTCAAGCGAATAATTGTAATAAAATAAAATAAAAAAAAACATATGTTAGTCCCGAAATGACCTAGTTCGTGTCGAGTGGACGTTAAACCCCGCGCACACGTTAACCATTCGGTCATTCAACCCCCATTTTCCTGATAAGATCTGTCACAAGAAATATTTTTTTATGGTTTAAATCCAGATAAGATAAAATGCCTTTTTTTTACTATAATATAATAAACATTTTGCTCTTTCGAACATTTTATTAAGTTTGTCTGCGATATCACTTCGGTGGAAGCGGACGTAAAATAAAGCTATTTCACAAACATATTTGAATTAGTGAATTTAAAATAAAATTTCACAAAAAAAATATATAAGTAAGAGACTTCATATCAAAGTATTTGTATATAAAATCCACTTACTTAATTTGAAAATAATATTTAAAGATACATTACTTAAAGGGACAGTCCCTAATTATACAGAGGCTCAAAAATAAAAGTCTGAGAATGTATGAAAATAAAACGCCAAAGTATAGGGTAATGGTGTATATACCATTGTCTCAAAATTTCAACTCAAAATATTGAGTCATTTGGACGTGAACGCCAAAACTGCTTATCCGGACACGTAACCCTTTTAAGAATTCGGGTCATTTTTTTCATTTGGTGACCTGATAATCGATTTACGTTTCTTGAGAGGTCTTTACAGTGAATGACCCATGTACTGTACTTGATAACAAGAGGTAAATTTTACCTACATATTATTTTTATAGAAAAAAGTCTGGCTTTATCCAGATACTGTATGATACAAAGGTCTGCATTTCCAGAGGCAAATTGTCAGGTTTAAGTTATTTTCAAGCGTATCACAAAAATCGGGTTAGTTGATCGGCCTTAGATAATGGGTTTTAAATGATTTTAACACAAAATTAAGCAGTTTTATTCCCCAAAAAGTTATCGAGATTGGCCCTTTAAGAGTTTAATAAGGAGTTGGTCTAAAAGAGATTATAAAAAGAGAAAATATTGAAAATTTCAGCCAAATTACTTGATTCTGAGCCAAATTATCACTGTTTATTGTTTTGACAAGATGTGCGCATAGTGCTAACTAGGGCACTGGTATGTCCACGACTTAAAGATACGTTAGTTAAGAGCTAAATCTGCCTATAGCAGGCCTTTCTTTGGGCCTGAAATGTTTTCTAAAGTATTAATTAGACATTAAATAACCGATCCAGGCCTTAATCAACTCTGGATGGCATCGGATTTCTCCGAAATTAAACAGATTTAAACGTTTTAGCGATACTCTAATTTAATCAATATGGCGGTTTCCAGGCGTTTCGAGACTTAGCTTCGATCAACCAGGACCTCGGTTGAAATTATTGCACACGTCTGCCAAACTTCGCTTGCAATAGAGTAATTTGAGTGAAATTTTCAAATTATTCATTTTACATCATCTACTTTCGAACTATTATAGCAAGAATGGCTAGTTCTTTATCTATATCTTGAATAATGTAACTTTTATCTCACTTTTCTATTTTTAAATTGTATTTCTAAATGTCGAACCGTTCTAATCTAGTTAAATCGCGACTATCCGATGACAACTAGAGAGTTGGTTATATATTTAATAGTTTATATATATATCATTTCAGGCCTAATATAAGACCTAATATCTTTAAAAGTTTATATAACATTCCAGGCCTAATATAAGACATGCAATAGGCAGTTGGTTATATATTTAATAGTTTATATAACATTCCAGGCCTAATATAAGACATGCAATAGGCAGTTGGTTATATATTTAATAGTTTATATAACATTCCAGGCCTAATATAAGACATGCAATAGGCAGATTAAACTATTGCATTTAGTGTATTATAGGAGAGAGAGAGAAATGGGTTTTAACGTCCACTCGACACAAACTGGGTCATTTCGGGACCAACATATGGTTTTAAATTCTATTTCAATAATTCGCTTGCGTGTAGGGGTCTTTGAGAAGTTGGAGGAAACCGGAGGACCCGAGAAAAAACCACGAGGCTTGATAGGCGGCCCTACTCCTTGTCAGGTACAACCAGGGGATTCGAAACCACGCTAGTTGACTCAATGACAGGTTGTATGATAACAGCATGTACGTGCTATACATTCGGCCATCCAACTCTAGTCCACCTGCTTTCTCTCTCCATTGAAATTTCCGTCATATCACTCTTCCTATCTCCAATAGTCTGATTAGTGCAGAAAAGTAGGGAAATGAAACGAAATGGGGTTTAACGTCCTACTGTTCTGCTCATGGAGCCATGGTGGCTAAGTGAGGCTGGGGCTTCGTTCCCGGTGTTGGCCGAGGAAGGTCATCGAGATTTTCCGGCGTGGTTTCTGTCTAGTCGTTCGGGTAGGATACAAAAAACGAGTTCCCATGTATACGTTGGCATGCACGTGAAAGATCCCTTGGCAGTTGGGATTCGGTATAAGAATATGCCATGGCGCTGCTGTCCGGGCAAAATTCTCCTCATAGCACACTGTATCGCGTAAGCCCGTCTTCATTAGCCCAGCCAGAGCAGAAGAGTCGGACGTTAAACTTAATGATACCAATCAGCCACCATACCCATAACAATAAATTCTTTAGAATACCACTGTTCTAGTGTTTCCTTGAAGGGTGTTTGGGGTGGGGACCACTGTAAAATTTAAACATTGAAAAAGGATTCCACAATCCATATACCAATAGTTTGGCGTACAATAAACTATTTGACGTCGATTACCTTGAGTAAATGTAATGACCATATTCATTCTGAACGACAGACCCACCCTACCTGCAGAGAAGTGACTCTGACACAATGAACAGCCATGATATTCACATGACGTTATCTAAACGCCACAGGTCGCGAGGTCAACGCACAGAAGTCAGTCTGTAAACAAACAAACGAAAGTACAATGACTTCGAAGAACAGAAAACCTGTGTCGTACCAGGGTTGTCTGTCCAATAACACCGACACAACTCAAGATTGAATAATAATCCCAGGAAGAAAATGGGATTTTAACAGAATTAGCAGGTTTAAACGGACATTTGACACACGCGGGGGCCGCACTATTGGCACTATTTTGTGCTTCGGTTGGGTCTATTTCACACATACACAATGAATTCTGCTAATGTTTTTAGCGTGGTGATTACTGAGCAAAATGGCCATTCACTGGATACGTTCGAAAAAAAAAGCCAGCTACCATATTAAATTTCGTCACGTTAGTTACGTACGGACCATATATATTGAAACTTATTATTTATCCGCTTGGGTTATTGCATTGGGTTTAAAAATAGATTAATTTGGCACACTGTCTTGTCCATAGGTCTGTCTTGTTTAATGGTTTGAGTGTGGTCCTCCTGTCCTACTATTATCATTACGAATATGTATATACAATAACAATCTGGGTGACGTATTTCTTCTTTGATACGCATTTGGTAATAACACAAGGTACTGGGCACGACATCACTTGTGATGTGTCTGGCCTGTTTTGGTCTGAATTAAGCCCAACTGTTGTTGAGCAAGGGACATGATGTTAGGGTAACTATTAATTGTTGCCAATTGGAATAGTCATGTTTCCGTCATTTAATATAATAAATTGACATTTTACACTACTAACTGGAGTTCCTTTTTTGTATAAGCTGGGGGGATGTTGTAGTGGGCTGAAAACACAAAAACAATTACTGAGTTTGATACTAAGCGACGTTTCGACAAGGATACTCTCGTCTTTAAGTAAGCGACGTTTCGACAAGGATACTCTCGTCTTTATTTAAGCGACGTTTTGACGATGATACTCAATTACTAAATGCCAACCAGTCAAAACGTCGCTTAGTATCAAACTTAGTAATTGTGTATCCATAAAATTGTACCTTGTGTTAACAATCTTGGTGTTTGAATACTTCCAAAACATAATTAGATTATTAAAATGTGTGTTGTTAAATTCCAACAGAATACTAAATATTCTGTACATTTTGATGCCGCTTTCTGTGCTGGAAACTTTTCAAGTTCGGACGGACGGCAGGGCCGGATTAATCTTGTGGGGGCCCAGGACATACCAACTGTGCGGGGCCCCCATTGTTGTTTGTTCAAATTGTTCGTACTGACCACGGATCGTTCTTCAGTGTTTTCCTCCAGGAGTTTTTTTTTAAATTAGAATTAATTTCAGTGCATCTGAAACAATATAAACAGCGATTGTCCCACTTTGCCTCCCCTAGATCCGGCACTGACGGACGGGTTGACGCACAGAGCCACATGGTACGTCAAAATGTATGGCACATTCTTAAAAAAAAACAAAACGAATCTGGGTGTTTGTTTTATTGATATTAATTCATAGGGTTTTTTGTTTTTGATTAATTTTCCAATGGTTCTGGGCAGTGGAGATCTGTACAATTACCTCCAGTTAAAATATCAATAAACTGATGACAACAATTATCATAAGTCTTGTGTACACAGCCTTCCATTTTAATTACACCACCAGCATGACCAATTCTGTTAAAATATAGCAACACGATTTTATCATGTAATCGTCAGAGATAATGGCACAACAAAACCCACCACGCGATAACAACAGGATCACCCAAACAGAGTTGTCTTCCCTTTCAGTCAAACATTTATAGAACGCGAGCCGACGGCAGAGTCGAATGCTGGATAGCGAGACTTGCGTGGAGAATGGATAACAACAGGATCACCTACAGCGCACAGCTAGACGGGATAACCTGCTCTAAATGACGTCAGACTGGTTCCTACGTCACAGCACACAGCATTAAAAGATTAGATTGTTACCTCGACACCCATTCAAATTTCTATCAAAATAGAGAGAGCGAAATGGGGTTTGACGTCCAGTCGACACAAACTATGTCATTTCTGGACTAACATATATGGTTTAACCGTATTTCAATAATTTGCTTGCGCGTAGGGGTCTTTTAGCAGTGGGAGGAAACCAGAGGACCAGGAGTAAACCCAGGAGGTTGGACCATACTCCTTGCCACGGACAACCGGAGATTCAAAACCACGCCAGTTAACTCAATGACAGGCTTTAAGATACAGCCCGCACGTGCTATAGCAATTCGGCCATCCACACACCCCCCCCCTCCTTCTACCAAAATAAAAGACACGTTCTCTATTTGAACTGTTCGGATAGCCATGGCGATAGAGAGGCGGCTTCTCACCCATGAAACGGGATTGAATCCCAGCTCAGGGCAAGAACTTTACGTTGTCCGATCAGGCAAGGTTCCCCCGAGTTCTTCGGTTTCTTCCTGCAGTAATGATCGAAATCATTCGCACGATCTGTGCCAAGGGCAAAAGTGGAAAAAGGCCTCAGGCCTAATTTCCTTTCCCTGTAAAATTACGCGATTATTATTATTATTATTACGTTACAATGTTTTAGCTATAAATTATCGCTCATACCCACAACACTGCATTCCATTTTCAGTACAATGGCATTCCTGACAATCGTCTGTTCGGAAACGATCGCCCACTCCCAATTCCTTATCTTGGTATGTACAGAAATGTTGTACTGAACCATCCACTGCAAGTTAAAAACATACCACAAGGGAGAATAAATCAAATTATATAGGGCTTATTTTTTACTATGCTACAAGAACACTTCCGAAGAAAGCGCGATTATTAAGACAGTATGGAATAAATGAATGAAATAGGGTTTAACGTCCTACTATTATGCACCTAACCTGGGCTAATGAAAGACGGGTATACGCCATACAGTGTGCTATGAGGAAAATGTTGCCCGGGCAGCGGCGCTACGGCCTACTCTTATATCGAATTCCAACAGCCAAGGGATCTTTTACGTGCACTCCAATATGTACACGGGACCAGGGTTTTTCCTACCATCCGAACGACAAGGCAGTTTTCTTGTCAGGCCCTCCTTCTACATCACTGACAAGGGGAAATCACGCCGAAAAATCAAAATGAACTTTCTCGGCCAATGCAGGGATCGAACACCCGACCTCCAGGCTAGCGAACCAGAAGACAGTATGGACATGGAAGTAAATGGGGTTTTACTATTTTGGCACCGACTGGGCCAAGACGACGGACACGCTGAAATAAAATGGGGTTAAATATGTCCATCTTTTTTGCATATAACGCGCAAGGTGCTATGAGGGAAATTGTTCCGGACAGCGGAGCTACGGTCTGCTCTTATTTGAGAATTACACAATCAATTCATTTTGAACACCACCCTCACCAAATTTAAGAATAAAATGAATGAAATGGGGTTTAACGCCCTACTATTATTAACCTAACCTGGGCTAATCGAAGACGGGCACATGCCATACAGTGTGCTATGAGGGACATTTTGTCCGGGCAGTGGCGCTGCGGCCTACTCTTATATCGAAATCCAACTGCCGAGGGATCTTTCACGTGCGCTCCAAGTGTACACGGGACCTCGGTTTTTCGTCCCATCCGAACGACAAGGCAGCTTTTCTTGTCAGGCCCTCCTTCTGCATCACTGACAAGGGGAAATCACGCCGGGAAATCGAAATGAACTTTCTCGGCCAATGTAGGGATCGAACACCCGACCTGCAGGCCAGCAAAAAATTATATTAAGATTTCCCGTCTACAGTATCCCGATATGTGCAAAATGTAAGAAGTTAAACCATATTTTTAGAAAATAATTTAAAATATTTCGGCCACCCTAAAACAGTTTCAAATTGTATTTCTTTGGTAAACAACATAATAGTTACAGAAATATTGTATCTAAGCATGAACAAAATTGGAATGTGAATATGGGTTCGGTTGGTGTGTGTGTGGGTGTGTGTGTGTGTGGGGGGGGGGGGGTAATACTAATAGCTTACTACGGATGAACAAGTACATACCTCAATTTTTGAATATACTAGTTGTCCGTCAGATTTTACCGCTTTCCCCCCTTTCTGTTGGGATATTATGCGGGTCTTTGTCGAGGAGACATAGTGAATTTACGAATCAACCAATTCGTCCACTTAAATGTACCCACACTTCATTTTCTTTAAAATATTGAATTGAAATGATAAAAACTGTTTACCAATTTTAGAATGATAAAACTCATGTTGTGTTTTGTGAATCAAAGCGACAACCAAGAAAAAAAGCTGTAGCAACTTGCATAGCCCTCATTTTCTGTAAACTTACATAAGGAACTAGTTTTAGTTCAAAATTGTCATTAAAAATAATTACCGATCCTAGATTGAGTTTCTTGAAAAGAGCAGGAGGATTCGATGGTTTGAATACAGGCGGACGCCAATAAAATAAATGCCACGGCTTGCATTGATATCATCTTCGTTACAAACTCTAAAAAGAAAACAGTTTAGAGTTATAGTGGTCCGTTGGAGGTCTTCCCTAATCATCTGGGAGGGCCTAGTGGTCTAGAGTGCCGCGCTTCGACCTATACATGGCCGGCCACCTCGAGCCTTGCGGCTGTGGTTTCGAGCCCTGGTGTGAGCGTATGTGGGTTTCCTCCGGGCACTCCGGTTTCCCCCTCTCTCTCTCTCCCTCTCTCTCTCCCTAATGATCTTCGAGTCTACTTAACCTGGTAGAATTAGATTTCATATGCAAAATTTCTGTTATGCCAATTGTTGAAACCAGTCGGATTACATTCAGGTACTATTCTTTTTTTCACTTCTTTGGATTTTAAATCCCGTAAAATATTTACCAGACTCGATTTACTTTTTTCACATTTGGGCTTTAAACGGCAAATGGGGTTTAAAGTCCACTCAACACAACTGGGTCATTTTGGGACTAACGTATGGTTTTCAATTTTTATTTCAATAATTCGCTTGCGCGTAGGCGTCTTTAGCAGAGGAAACCGGAGTTCCCACAAGGTTAATAAGGCGCCCCTGTCTCCATGCCACAGTAGAGCTCGAAACCACAGCCGCAGCTAAAGGTCGAAGCGCGGCACTCTAGACCACTAGGCCATCCCATCCCCCACCCCCTAATTCCGAAAATATTTACCGGGCTCGTTTTACTTATCACATTAGGGCTTTAAACGGCAAATGAAACGTCCTGTTCGCAAAGCAACGTCCGCGAGTTTTGCGACATCTGACCTTGATAAGTCGACGAAGTTAAGCCGAGATCAAGCCTTATATTAAAGATGATGAAACCGTGGTAATTCCATCACGTCAAGACATCGCCAAATGGTAAACGAATATTTATAAACGCATATGACTCTCCAGGTGTTATCAAACGCCAAAACAGAAACAAGGGTAATATATGCATCGTGTACAAAAATGATCTTGTAATCGACAAATGTTATTAAACCGCCATCCGCCCACATTTTAACCCAATATAAATAAGCCGAATTCCAGTTAATTTGTCGGGAATATTTTTTTATCGGAGAGTGTTTGCTACATTTGTAATCGAAATATACTCGAGATGGCCGAACGGTTAGCACGTGCGCGCTGTACCATAAAGCCTGTCATTGAGTCAACTGGCGTGGTTTCGAATCCATGGTTGTGCGTGGCAAGAAGTAGGGTCGCCTGTCCAGCCTCGTGGTTTTCTCCGGGTGCTCCGGTTTTCCCCCACTGCTAAAGTCCCCTACGCGCAAGCGAATTATTGAAATAAAATAAAACATATGTTAGTCCCGAAATGACCTAGTTTGTGTCGATTGGACGTTAACCTCCATTTTTCCCTCTCTCTCTCTCCCTTCACTATCTGCGAGTAATTTATTTGCAACCGTATGGCAGGAATAAGCGCTGGCCGTAATGTGGACTTCATGAAAAACCAATCTATAAAAATCATGCCATATTTCGGTGCCAATCCCACAGATATTCATCAATCTTTCTGGGTTTAACTTTTCTTACCTGAGTCTTCCTGGTTAAATAATATATAGAAATATATTGCACCGTTTTATATACCCCCCCCCCCCCCGTTTCAAGAAAGAATTGGGGTGTTAAAAAATCCTGATAAGCATATGTGTTGCTTACACATAAAAACGAACCAAATCACACAAAAGAATATTTATTATGGCTGGCTAGGATATAGATAAGATAAAATTGTTTAATCCGTCCGTTTACATTCAAAAAAAATTAAGCGTACCAGGAACGGTAGAATAGGCGGGTCAAACGTAAATGTGCCGTACCAGGTTGGAGAAAAGGCAGGTGAGCTCTAGTACGTAACTAACGTGACGAAATTTATGGTAGCTGGCTTTTTTTTTCGCACGTATCCAGTGAATGGCCATTTTGCTCAATAATCCCAGCCATAATTTGGCTATTTTTTTTAAATTGCGTTAAAGTTTTAAACTCTTGTTTAGAACTGAAGTAATTTAACTATTAGTCAATCCCCACGCTAAAAACATTAGCAGAATTCATTGTGTATATGTGAAATAGACCCAACCGAAGCACAAAATGGTGCCAATAGTGTGGCCCCCGCGTGTGCCAAATGTTCTTTTAAACTTGCTAAATATGTTAAACTCCCATTTTCTTCCGGGCTATTCAATCTCAAGTTGTGTCCGTGTTATTGCACAGACAACCGTGATACGACGCAGGTTTTCTGTTCGTCGAAGTCATTGTACTTTCGTTTGTTTGTTTACAAACTGACTTCTGTGCGTTGACCTCCCGACTTGTGACATTTAGATAACGTCATGTGAATATCATGGCTGTTCATTGTGTCAGAGTCACTTCTCTGCAGGTAAGGTGAGTCTGTCGTTCAGATTGGTGATCTCTAAGAATTAAAAATGACTAATGAAGTGGGCTATGTGTAAGACTTTGGCTGTAGCCCTGATTCGTTGGTTTCAAGTATTATTAGTGGTGTAGGGTGGATGGGCTTCCTGTGTGAGGGCATTATTGCTCACCATCCTACTGTGTATCATAATTCGGTGGTTGGGATGGCGGGGGTGGTCTATAGAGTGCCGCTCTTCGACCTCTAGCTGGTCGGTCACCTCTCGCTTGCGGCTGTGGTTTCGAGCCCTGGCGTGAGAGTATGTGACATGGAGATAAGGACGCCTTCTCAACCTCGTGGGTTTCCCCCGGGCACTCCGGTTTCCTCCCACTGCTAAAGACCCCTACGCGCAAGCGAATTATTGAAATAAAATTAAAAACAATATGTTAGTCCCGAAATGACTTAGTTGTGTTGGGATGGCCTAGCTTCGACCTCTAGCTGGCCGGTCACCTCTGGCTTGCGGCTGTGGTTTCGATCCCTGGCGTGAGCGTATGTGACATGGAGATAGGGGCGCCTTCTCAACCTCGTGGGTTTCCTCCGGGCACTCCGGTTTCCTCCCACTGCTAAAGACCCCTACGCGCAAGCGAATTATTAAAATAGAATTATCAAGTTTCGATCCCCCCCCCCCACAATTTCACTGGCCCATTCTTGGCGAGCACAACCAGACAATCTCTGTTAAAATGATGATAAAAAAAAACCACTGACATCGAATACACCCTGTTGATTCCATATATATCCAAATCCGTGTTTATGAAGAAGTTTTTTTAACCTGTGTAGCCCAAGTTGACCTTACAGCTTGATCTAGCTTATATAGCATATCATAAACTGCATTTTGATATCTGGAGTGTGGTACATGCAACACATTTAGCCAATATTTGACACAACTACACAGATACTGTACATTAAGGGCAAGGTAAAGTGACACCATTTTGTCACAACACCTGAAATAATGAAAACATTATTTCAAAAACCAGAACATTGACCCTTGGATACAAAGGTCTAAAATAAAATACAATAGTCACAGACAATTAATTTATAAGCACTGGTCCTTTAGACCCATCTTGTTATCATTGAGGCGTGAATTTATGGTCAAAAAATCACAAAATGTCCATCAAACGCGGTTACAGCTACAAGAATTATTTCAAATTTCTGCGCTTACTTACCCAACTTAAATACCGCCCGATGATGTGTACAACAACAGTCGAGACTCGCTTTTTCTTTTAACCTTTCTCTATTAATGTAATACCAGTTTAATTACTTCTGGTATACTCTCCCATGTGGTTTGGCCATTTTGTTTATTCGTGACGTGTTTCGTCTCCACTGACCCTCTGTTGACATATAACAAGAGCACGTAAAATCAACAGTATGATCGAACCTCCCGATAGATTCAAAATTGAGCGAAATCAATGATTTACATACCCTTATAATTTTAAAGCCATTCAATACGTTCCATAATTTCGAACGTAGTCCCAATAACCTTCACCTTCTATTGGGATTACTCCGCGTTAAAGTATTTTTTGGCTCAGTTTTATAATTAGCCTTAATGTGTGTCATATTATGTGGCATTCTCTTTGACACATATCAGTAAGATTATGTTGCATAAATTTTAAATTCTTGCTGAAGTGTAACTTAGTGAATTTAAATTGGTCATGCTGCACTATTGCCACTCGCTGCAGAACACCCACAAGGTGTTATTAGGCCTCCTAATGTCAACAATTCAGAAATTTGACAAAAACTTGACAAAAACTTGTTTTCGCGAATATTATGAGAGTAATGTTTTGTAAGTGTGGTAGGGTGATTTTATTTAGTTTATGGTATTTTGATATAATCACAATACTAATGTAATTTGAAAAGTATATATACTACTCTGATCTTTATTTTTCCGTCTTCATTTCCGTCTTATATTATACCACTGTACTTGACTCAGCCACAAACTACCAACCTGCACTTACATATTTATTATTTGAATTTGTATATTATGTTGCTGAATAGTTTTTGATTTGATTGTGGGATTTACTTGTCAGTTTTGTATTTCGAATTTTGTTTCGAAATTATTTTCAGTTTATACTGCTTTGATTTGATTGTATTTGTGTTGTTTTAGTTGGTCGTTTGATTACCAACTAATGCATTTTACTGTGTATTTTTGGTGAATATATCCAGCATATTGAGTTTATTGTTTTCCTGATTTCAACGTTATAGTATACTTCATACTACGTCTTCAAGAAACAACAACTGAGAGTATTTCATCGTTGAATTGCGTGCGTTTTCTTATTTTTTTAGTTGTAGATTTTGATTATTTTGTGTGTTTTTCTTCAACATGGCAACCGGTGGATCACATGAAAATCCTGACAGCACCTTGTCCGAGGAAGAGAAACATAATTTAATTGATGCGTTTTCTGAGTTGGGGCTTAAACCATACACGGATTCACCAGAACAACTAATCGATTGGATGTATGGTTATCTGAAGTCTAAGGGGAAGGTAAAAGATGAACCATCTGAAGATTTACATTCATCACACACCTCAGGAAATGTTTCTGCTCCACCAGTTGACAAAGTTCGTTTTGTTCCGCAACTTCCTCGTGTATCTACCTTTTCAGGTGATCCGACCAGCAGAGGGGATACATCATTTGACTTGTGGAGGTTTGAGGTGATAAGTCTTTTGAAAGATCAGCAACACAGTTTAGATTCCATCAAGATGGCTGTTACGAAGTCACTAAAAGGCGAGGCAGCTCGAGTAGCAATGCGTTTAGGCCACAGTGTCTCTACAAGAGCTTTAGTTGACAAGCTGGAAGGTAGGTTTGGCGACGTTCAGCAAGGCCAGTGTTTGCTATCCCAGTTCTATTCAACCAGCCAAGCACAAGATGAGACTGATTCCAAGTGGGCGTGTAGAATTGAGAATCTTCTTGATAGAGCCCGAGAAGAGGGTGAAGTTGACATGGATACATTTGATTCAAAACTGCGTGCAAAGTTTTGGAGTGGACTCCATCAAGATCTAAAGGACAGATCAGCCCATAAGTACGACCGTATTACAGATTTTGAAGATCTTTTTAAAGGAAATACGTCGGATAGAGCGAGATACTGCCATAGCCTTATCACCTACGCCTAAACCTGCTCCAAGATCTCACATGAAGATGATACCTCCACCAGCAGAGGATGACTTACGTACGTTAGTTACTAGCTTGACTGCATCTGTTCACTCTTTGCAGAAGGAAATGAAAGAAATGAAAAGGGAAAAGGAAAGACAACCAACATCGTTCTTTTCACCATCTCAGATGTCAACACCAAGACCTTCAAGTCATCAATCTCGGCCAGTATCAAAGCAGCGTCAGAAGCCTTCACCTGTAGCTGACAATTACAGATGTCACCGATGCGGAGAATGGGCCATATTGTGCTAGGTTGCCGAATGATACTGCCGGATTTAAACTAGCAAATGTCTCTGTCGCGGGACAGCCAGAAAAAATGGATATTGTAAGTCCCAAGAATGTTATTGGACATAGTAACACCACAGTCATCAAATTAAACAGCCAAGTATATTTCAGGTTATTAGATACAGGATCTACTATTTCTACAGTGTGCCTATCATTGTTTGAGAAACACCTCAAGTCAGAGGATTGTTGTTTAACTCCAGTTGAGCAGTTGTTAGTGATAGAAGGTGCAGGAGGACATACTTTGCCATATTAAGGATGCGTTTCTGTGGCAATATAGATACCCAGTTTAAAATCGAAGACCATCGATTGTTTGTTTCTTGTTGTTCTTGATACACCATTTCACAGCAATGCACCAGCTTTAGTAGGAACCAACGTTTTGAAACCTATGCTAAAACAACTGCGTGCCGAGGGTCATACTTTTCTACAGCACTCTGATTTACCAGATATTTGGAGTATGACATTTCGATGTATGCAGTTACAAGAGAAAGAACACAAGAACAACGCAGGATTAATTAAATATACAGAAGATTCGTCAATTGTTTTGAGTAGCAACAAGTTCATCTGCCTAACTGGAAAAATTGACAGACTGAATATAACTCGTCGCCAACGCTTACTTTTTCAGCGGTCACCTGATTCGCTGATACCTTCTTCAGTAGAAGTGACACCTACGCTTTTAGAGGTGTATCCTGATGAAGAGGGGAAAGAAGTTTTGGTGCAGTTATCCAATCTGTCATTGAATCCAGTTAGGATTTATCCTCATTCCATCCTTTGTGAGTTACAGATAGTTGACTTGGTGAGAAAAGCATCTGTTAACAGTATTCTACCAACTACATCTACCAATGACGAAACATCTAGTACTGGTACACTTCTGGATAACATTGATCTTTCATCGTCAGCCTTGACCGCAGAACAGCCCAAGTATTTCAAGAACTACCTTCTGGGTTGGTCAGCCATATTGTCTCAAGGAGACAACGACACTGGTAGCATCAGATTGGTGAAACACAAGATCAATCTTACTGACGATGTCCCATTCAAGCAACCTCATCGACGAATACCACCTGCAATGTATGAAGAAGTTAAAGATCATCTCCAAGACTTGGTGGAAGCTGGTATTATTCAACGTAGTTGCAGTCCTTATGCATCACCAATAGTTCTAGCCCGGAAGAAAGATTCATCGCTTCGTATGTGTGTATACTACCGGATGCTGAACAAGAAGACCGTCCGTGATGCCTATGCATTACAACGCATAGAGGAGATGTTGGGCAACTTAGTTGGGTCGCAGTATTTCTCTGTAGTTGACATGAAGTCTGGTTACCACCAAGTCAGTATTGAGGTAGAAGATATACCAAAGACAGCTTTCACTGTAGGACCATTGGGATTTTACGCGTACAGAAGACTACCTCTTGGGCTTACTAACGCACCATCTTCTTACCAACGGCTTATGCAAGATTGTCTAGGAGACCTGAATTGGAAGATATGTGCCATTTTCATAGACGATTTAATCATTTTCAGCAAGACCTATGAAGAACACATTGAAAGGCTATCCCAAGTTTTTGGTAAACTGGCAGAACACGGTATAAAGCTATCACCGAAGAAATGTGAGTTTTTCAAAGAAAAGGTCAGGTATTTAGGTCACATCGTTTCAGCAGAGGGTGTTTGTACTGACCCGAAGAAGACAGACAAGGTAACTTCTTGGCCAACTCCTACCAGCATAGATGAACTCAGACGTTTCCTCGGCTTTGTAGGATACTACAGGAGATTCATTAAGGATTTTTCAAAGACAGCAAAACCACTAAACGAATTGCTAGTTGGAGGTCCAACTAAAAGAAGAGAGGGAGAGCGGCTAAGGACAAAGAGAATAATAAATGGAAATGGGCCGAAGAACAACAGCAAGCTTTTGACCATCTTAAAAGATCTCTTGTGGAACCACCAGTCTTGGCATATGCAGATTTTTCTCAACCATTTATTCTTCACACTGATGCAAGTGGACATGGTTTAGGTACTATACTTTACCAGAAGAAAGATTGCGTAGAGAAAGTGATTGCCTATGCCAGTAAGAGCTTATCAAGATCAGAAAAGAATTACCCTGCGCATAAGTTGGAGTTTCTTGCATTAAAGTGGGCAGTGACAGAGCAAATTTCATCAGTACCTGTTTAATAAGACATTCACAGTGTACACAGACAACAACCCTCTGACTTACATCTTAACCACGGCGAAGTTAGATGCCACAAGACACCGTTGGTTAGCTGCTCTGAACAACTACAACTTTACCATCCATTACCGTACAGGCAAGAAGAATATAGATGCAGGTGCCCTCAGTAGAACAATACTAGATGATTATAAAGAAATAGACTCTGATGTTATTGGCGCTCTAAAGAACATTGACCTAGAAGATGGATTTATCCAAACCATCAGCATGTCTCACCAAACAACACCAGCTACAACGGCATTCACAACACCAATAGCACCTATTGTTGGAGACAATGAATGGGGGACAAAGCAGAAGGAAGATCCACTACTAGCCCAGTTGTGACAGGATACTCAAGGAGACAGACCAGCTAAGCGACAGAACCATTCACCTGAAGAATCTGCTCTATACAGGGATTTTGAACAATTCGTTCTACAATCTGGAGTATTGTATAGACGCAGCCATGTATCAGGAGAAGAGACTTTTCAGCTGGTGCTCCCAAAAGCTTACAAGAATCTGGCAATGGTAGGAATTCATGATGACATGGGACACCAAGGCAGGGACAGAACTATTGGTCTAGCTCGAGAACGTTTTTATTGGCCGAAGATGACATCTGTCATAGAAACCTACACAAAGAACTGTTCTCGCTGCATCAGGAGGAAATCTTTACCATCAACCTGTCCACTTATTAATATCACATCGTGTCAACCGCTAGCGCTGGTGTGTATGGACTATATGTGTGTGGAAGAATCTCGTGGAGGCTATGACAGTATTCTCGTCTTCAAAGATCACTTCACTAAGTACACGCAAGCTGTTCCAGTAAGAAACACTACAGCCAAGATAACAGCCAAAGCTTTTTGAGAACTTTGTCGTTCACTATGGAATTCCTCAGAGGATACATAGTGACCAGGGTCAGTAGTTCGAGGGACGTGTGTAGCGGGGTATAATTTGCTACATTTCAGTTTGTCCGTTTGGTTGTTTGATCTTGTTATTTAAGTAATGGGATTTTGAGTTTTATTTTACATAGTTAAAAAAGTATAAAAAGATGTTATGGGTTGTGGTGTATATAAGTTGCTATTGTAGTTATACTTTTGAAGTTTTGGTCTTAGTTTTGTAGGAACTAGGATTTGATTTTTATGTTTGGTGGAATTTGTTCTTTGTGTCCTTAGTTTAAAATATTGAGGAGTTACTTTTGTTCTGGAAGGTTTTGTTGAACATTACACTTCGAGGTTGTTTATCAGGTGATATGATTTCTTGTATTCTGATTGGTTATTTGGGTGGCGCATTTTATTAAAAGATATGAATCTGTATCTTTTCCCACTCTTCATTTTCTGGTTGGATGACTGGTTCATTGTTTCTGATTTATACAGCTCATTTCCACAAACTGGTAAGACACTTACATTACATTTAACTTTAACATACATGAATGTTTGGGTATGTGACTTGGTTGTGTGAAATCAAGTGTGTAGAATGAATGATTCTATATTATGATTTTATGAAATAATTTATATACTTCATACAAAATGGAAGTCAATCATTGAGTTTACTGCGACATGATCTGAATTGTACAGACTTGAATTAGTTAAGTATAGAATGTATTTTTGGTATTTCAGGGCATGTTGTTTTGCGCCTGATTATGTCGTTCATGTGATGTCATACTGGTGATTCATCAATAAACAATAACCGCGTCCACGGGATGTTATTTGTAATTTTATAGCTATGTGATGTGTGATATTTATATAAACTTTTAAAACCATATTGAGTTATTCTTTCTCCTCACCCTATCCCGAACATCTGAAGCAGCGAGTCTAAATTTACTTACGCGCCGCATATAGCTGCGATAAATGGAGCCCCCAGGAAGGATAGGAGTTTTGAGGAGAATGTCTTGCTAGCAATTTTCAACTTTTTAAAAATTAGGTTTCAATAATTGACACTTTTGATACTAGTTGTGTCTACAAATTAAAGTGGTATATCCGTGACAATTTGTTCGCGACAGAAGACATATTTTATGATTATTGCGTGAATGAACTTCAAGGACTTTGCAGGACTATATGTGCGCGTCGTTCAACAGAAGAGGAAGAGGATTTTCATTTTAATTGACATTAATTTTCAATTGAATTTTTAATTTGTATGTTTATGAATGTGTCTTTATACGTTATGATTTTTATATGGTCTGAATGGTTTGTGATTGAGCGTAAGTATACATGTGCATAACATGGATCATATAACATATTACCCCACACATTACATATTCACATAACATGGTAGGTTATCATTATCAATTCGGACTGTCTTTTCTTTAATTGTCTTTTAAGTTTTTTAGTATTTCAGGCTGCATTTCATTTTGGTTGGTAGTATTTGGTCAAGTTGTCATTATATCCGCTAATGATCAAGAGGTTGATGTTAATAATGTTGAGGGTGGTGATATAAACCAACAGGAGGTTGGTGACAATGGTCCTCAAGTTGATATTGCACCTGTAGGTGGTGAAGGTGACGTAAATCTTTTAGGTGAAACTTTAAGAAACATAGGTATTTTTCCAGCTGGTGTGAATTCACCGGAAGGTATTTCCGATTGGATGATAACACTTTAAAGACACAAGGTAAGTGGCCTAGTATTAAGTCTGAGCCCATAGATTAGTAAATAAATCAGTCAGTCAAATTCCAAAACTGTCAATGTTTTTTGGAGAACCTGGTAAAGGTGAGGTAAGTTATGATTTATGGCGATATGAAGTAGATTGTCTACTGAATGAAGCTAACTACCAAGATCATGTGTTACTTCTTGCTATGAGACGGTCTTTAAAGGGAGAAGCAGGTAAAGTTGTTATGCGCCTTGGTTCATCGGCTACAATTCCAGAGATATTAGTCAAGCTGTTGAGTGTATATGGTACCTGTGAAGAATCGGAATCACTAATTGGTAGTTTTTACAGTGCTTAACAGCAAACTGGTGAGTTAGTTGATAATTGGGCATGTAGGTTGGAAGAATTATATTCTCGAGCTACTCGTGGTATGACACCTAACTTAGACGATAGTAATGCTGCTCTTAGAAGTGTCTTTTGGCAAGGTTTATTACCTCATTTGAAAGATCTTGCTGCTCATAAATATGATCAACCAATAGATTTCGATCAACTACGAATTGCTGTCCGACGTATTGAATACGACCTAAGTCAACGTAGACTTTTAGAACCAAACCCGGCTCCATCTAAAATGGCTAGCGCATCTAATGTTTCTAACTCTGAATTTCAGGAAATTAAAGGCATAATCAACAACCTTAGCAGTGACATTCGTACTTTAAAAAAACAAGTCTCACAAAAACCAAGATTAGGTTCTCCTGGAATTGATCAGAACGCGCAGAATTATTCGCGTGCACCTCATCCTAACCAATACTCAGGTAGGCCATTTCATCATTACAGAAATTCTCATGATTCGTCCAGATCTCCAGGACCTGTTTGTTGGCGATGTGGTAGTCCAGGTCATGTACAGATAGGTTGTAGAATAGCTTTAAACCGTAACCATTCGTTAAACGTACGGGACTCCAGGCAACGGGAAGCACCCTGGGGTGTGCGGCGCAACGACTTCCAGAACCAAAGACAATAAATTCAAGTAAATTAGTTGGAGTTGCTAATGATACAAATGTTATTATTGAAGGTTTGCCATGTAAAGCATTGTTGGATACGGGGTCAACAATTTCAACCATAAACGAAGACTTTTACAAATCAAAATTATCTAATTTAACATTGCATCAACTTCAAACAATTTTAGACATTGAGTGTGCTGAGGGTAACAAGTTACCGTATTCTGGATATATTGAGGCTGATTTAGAAACTGTTGGTGTTGAGGTAAGTGATAAATTAACATGTATGTTTTTAGTTATTCCGGTGAGTAAATATAATTCCTCTGTTCCAGTATTATTGGGAACAAATGTTCTCTCCGAATTAATGAGTCAGTGCAAGAACCATCATGGTCAATCATTCTTACAAGATGCTAAATTACATAGTCCGTGGTATTTATCATTCAGGAGTATGATTGTTTCAGAGAAAGAGTTGATTAAGCGGGATTATAGTTTAGGAATAATTAAAAGTGCAGAAACTCACAACATAGTAGTTCCTCCAAATACTCAAGTTACAATAAATGGTCATGTTGATAGAAAAGTGTGTTATCCACAAGTAATGGCGGTGGTTTATCCATGTAAAACATCTACTTTAGATGATCTTGATGTATCTCCAACTTTAACTTTACGGTATATAATTATCATGAAACTAAACATATTCCTATTCATTTGTCAAACGTGTCTACACAAACTTTTGTTATATCGCCTAATGCAATAATTTTGTGAATTACAACCTGTTACTATTGAGTCTACAGTTGATACTGAAGAGCCTGATGAAAATACAATTTTGGGTAAAGTTGAAACAGATTCCAGTGACCTTACAGAAATTGAACTAACTCAAGGTAAAGACTTGTTATCTAATTTTAAAGATGTTTTTGCTAAAATGATTTAGATCTTGGACGTACTTCAAGAGTTGCACATCGCTTCAAGAGTTGCACATCGTATTGATCTTATGGATAATGTACCCTTTAAGCAATGGCATCGTCGCATTCCACCTTCTATGTTTAATGAAGTAAAGGATCATCTTAATCAGTTACTAGCTTGTGGCGTTATCAGACCTTCCCACAGTCCATGGGCGTCTAACGTTGTTCTGTGTCGTCGAAAAAATGGTAAATTGAGAATGTGTACTGATTTTAGACAATTAAATTTGAGAACAATTAAAGATTCATATGCGTTACCGAGGATCGAGGAAGTCTTGGATCCGGAAATGCATTTTACAGTAAACTTGATATGGAATCGGGTTATTACCAAGTCGAAGTCTTAGAAGATCATAAGGAACGAACTGCATTCACTGTTGGCCCTCTAGGTTTTTATGAGTATAATCGCCTCCCTTTTGGACTTTGTAATTCTCCCGCGACATTCCAGCGTTTAATGGAAGAGGTTTTATGAGATCTTCATTTATCAATTTGTGTTGTATATATCGATGATTTGATCATTTTTGCAGATACGTATGAAGAACATTTAGAGCGACTTTCCATGGTTTTGGATAGACTACGTCAATGTAATCTTAAATTAGGTGCAGATAAGTGTAGTTTCTTTGTGAGACGTGTGAATTAAGTTGGTCATATTATTTCAGCTAACGGGATAGAACCGGATATCGACAAAATTGACGTTATCAAGAATTGGCCTCGTCCATCAAACTCTGTAGAAGTCCGTAAGTTTCTGGGCTTTGCAGGATATTACCGCCGTTTTGTCCAAAACTTTTCTAAAATAGCTAAACCACTATAACAGTTGATGCCATCTCCAAACAAGAAAGGTAAATCTAATTTTCCTATTTGGAAATGGGATGCTGATCAGGAAGCCGCCTTTAAGGAGTTAAAGGAAAGATTATGTTCTTCACCAATATTAGGAAGTAGTGACTACACGTTGCCTTTTGAATTGCATATAGATGCTTGCCAAAAAGGATTAGGTACAGTATTAGGCCTGCAGCCAAAATTTCTAGCTAGCTTAGAAACACAATTCCGCTACATGGTTCTCTCTTATTAACAAAGTATACATTTTTGGAAAGCTTATGACACAAGGAACACAATTACAGAGAGTTCCAAGCAAAAAATCAGCAATATCGGGACTTATGACCAGATGAATTTTGTCAAAATTGTCAAGTAAATGCTATATTTGTACTTAACAATTGTGACGGTGACACAAAATGAAATGTTGGCGAAAATACCGGATGCCCTTTTCCTATGCAAAGAATATGCTATTGGTTAAATTTTGATGTAAACAAAAATGCGAAAAACACAACTGGCATGGGCGAGTAAAGAATTCTGGAAATCCATTAACGATTTGTAGCATATCCTAGCCAGGGGATATGTGACCCCCCATGGCATACTGGGTCTTAATGAGGGAATTTTGAAAATTGAGTTATTGTTATTTTCATATTCTGCGACTCAATACCTTCAATTTGATGTATAGTTTGTTTAAATCGGGCATAAATTGACTGAGTTGTGGCGGCTTGAAGCCATCTAACACACCAAAGTAAGTTTTGAGAAAACTCAAGTTAAAGACTTGGTATGTTTCAAAACAAAATACCATAGCAACCAGGCCATTTTTTTGCTTTTTTGTCGTGGAATATTGTTTACAGGGGGTTTTCGGGGGTGCTGAAGACGAAAATTATAATAAAAATTTCATCCGAGAATTTCCGCCATCTTTTTTTTCAAAATGGACGCCAAAATGACAAATTTTCAAGTTTTCATAAGTAACGTGTTTATTAATGTCATTGGTCGGGTTTTGGGGGTTACTGCATTAAAAATTGCAGTATAGGAGTCGCTCAGATAATATCCGCCATTTTGTTTTTCATAATGGCGGCCTAAATAATAAAATTAATCCGACAATATCGACCATTTTGTTTTATCAAAATGACACAATTCTGATTTTGTCCCCGTATATTTGTAACCGCATGGTGTCATGTCATTTTAAATGTGTTATTAGGCACACAAATGTTGTAGTATCAAAGGGTCGACCGGACTGTATCCTCCATCTTGTTTTTCAAAATGGCCACCAAACCAATTATTGGAGATCTTATACTTGGTACTCGTGTGATATATCATTTTTGGGGGTTTCGGGGTCGCTAAAGACGACAAACATGGTTTTGGGACGATGAAACGAATATTTATCATTTTACATATTCGATGATTTTATGGTCACTCATCAGTTATGGTCACACCTTAAGGGTAGGGTATGCTATCAAGTATAAGAAAGGGGAACATTTTTCAAAAAACAACAGTATACTAAAAAAACTCTCATAAATTTAATAGAACATAATAACAAATTATTTTATAATGCAACAGAAAATATTGGTCTGACTATTGTATACTATCTTAATTAATTGGGTACTGATTGATCTACTGTTTTGACTGCCGAGTTCTTATTAAAAGACGTGTCACTAGGTGTTATGATCATAGATGCAGTATTAACATGGTTTGACAAAACACCTTAACTGAAATTAGTTAGTATAGCCATTGTATAGTAATGATACTATGGAGTTTTACGTATGGCACAGTTACGATACCAGTGTACAGATTAGGCTACAATAGATTACGAGAATTTAATTTATTAATTCATAGGGCATCGGTAACGTTAGAGAATGGAAAAGGCGGTCATGAGAGCTCTCGGTTAGTTGAAAATTAATTGAATTCACTGAAATCTGCAGTTTTTAGAAAATGCAAGGTATGCAAGGTAAATGTGTCGGTATGTTCTGTGTAAGATAAAGCACGAGACTGAGGTTATGCAGGGGAAGAAAGACTGAAGAAAATAGCCCGAGAAGGAGATAAACCGATGCCGGTAAGCCGAGGGTTTTTTCTGAATCTTTCTTCCCCAGCATAATCGAAGTCGATGACTTTATCTTGCTTATAAACCGTCTATGTTTAAAAGTACTTAAAATGAGAATTCTAGTAAGAATTCCCGTAAGAAAAACCTTATGCCAGTATATCATGTTTTCTAATGGACAAACAAACCTACCCTGGAAGAATAACACGATACAGGTTTAAAGAACTTTATATAATATATATTTAGACAGCAGGATATACCGGGCATAGAACATACCCAAAAGATCAGAGATTTAACGTTACAGGTTTATAAAAAAAACAATATCACACAGCAACCATGCCATTAAATCATTCGTTATTTTGTCGTTTAATATTAATATTTTCTTCTATAAGTTCTCAAGGGTGCTGAAGACGAATATTGTAGTAAAATCCTATTTCCTGTTATAACGTGTAATTTAGAAAAATGTATACATTAGTAGTCTAAGTTTGTGTATTATAACTTTGGTGAGTTTAACTTCAGTTAATCTCCTTATTTAATTAGCACCTTGGTGTTAGTGGTCGGAAGATTAAGGTTGTTGATTGGGTAATCAAGTTTAGTAGTTTATTTTAATCTTCTAATCATCAAAGAAGCCGCCACAGCTTTACAATTGAAATTAAGATTCTGGGTGTACAAAAAGTCTAAGGTTAATTTAATTTAAACAATATTTTATTCAAATAAGATACATGTTGTACGTTATAAACTGTCAAAAGTTAAGGATTCAAAAACTAACCAAAGGCTTATATTTATTCGTCTCCTTATTTAATAAATATACTAAAATAGACGTATGATATATACACTGCACATACAAATACATTAACAGTGCTGTATTTTGTATTCACTATTAATCATGCATGCAAGTAGTTAGTGACATTTACAGTGCCTTACCATTTCATAATACATTTAGAGGCCGTCAGATGTATAATAACCGAGAATTTAGTTAGTATTCTACGATGGTTATTGTTGTCTTTTAGATAAAATTGTATAAATCTGTGGACTTGATTAAAAATGTACACGCAAGGTAGTATTTCTATCGCCGTTTGAATTCTAACATTGGTAAACTTTGGACAATGTAACACATAATGTTCCGTGTCCTCTATTGTTATTTTCAGCCTTCGGTACCGTAACGGTACCCCAAAAATTATGATTCCCTAATAGAATAGAAATTTAAACTTCATTGGCATGAAATGCTTAGGTTTTATTTCGTGCATTTTGGAAGCGGTGTAATTAAACAATGGCATATATTTCCCTCTCGATAATCGTCGGATTTCGACACATTGGTCGTTCTTATTATCCTGATCCATTATGATAATAGAATAATATCCAATATGCATTCTTTACTTTGTATGCGGTATGAAGCGACAGTAAACGGAATTCACCTAAAAGTTCTCTTCAGAAATAGGTTATTGGCTATTTTGTTTATTTCCATTTAAGGGCTTAAATTATTTTCTAACAGACCAAACGAGATAATTATAAAATCATCACCGCTTTGATTAGTCATTCGGTGTAAATAATGGATTATAGGCGGCCTTATCATTGCCAGTTATAAATCAATTAATCCCTAATACTGTACGTGAGAAGTGATTACATAATTAGTATTAGGCCTACTCATGACACGAACAGCGTGTTGATTATTTTACGATGTTTTTGATTAACACTCCATGGCTATCTATATTATACGATCAGAATTATGTTGCTTCATGTAATGTATTGAACGTTTAATCTTTAATAAACAAACAACAAAAATTGCTTCTGCCATTTTTCATACAAAATCGCATGTAGATAGTCAACATTGCCCAAATCTAATTTCTATCAATCGCTTGAGCCTCGATCCGGCCACGGAACCACAATGCTTTGCACGCGTTGTCTGGGCCAATCAGCAAGCGAGTCGTGTTGGCAGCATAGCAACAAGCCAAGGTTGTTTACAGTTTTAGGGGTATTAAAACCCCTTTGTATTCCTTCAAAATGAATTCATCGGTAATTCTTTGGTCATATTTATAAACTAGAGATTCTCCGCTTTGCAACAATACCAATTAATATGCAAGAGCAACGAGCGATCGCCCGCTGTTAGCGAAGAAACATAACTAATTTTACCGATAATTTTAAGAAATATGACAGACTTATGAATGCGGTACCCGTACAAAACGTTCAAATAAAGGCGTTCTAAAATCTTTTATTGATGTTTTGATCTTTTGTATCGATAGATAGTATATTTATAGACTCATTTTTGTTAAAATCTCAATTTCGATCAAAATCAATTATTTGACTTATTTTGTCTGTAGTCCAAAATTATATTTTCCGTATTCCGACTCAAGATGCCCTGGTGAGTAATATGACAGTAGTAATATGGGTTTGAAATATAGGGAGAGAGAGAGAAATGGGGTTTAACACCCACTAAATACAACTAGGTCATTTCGGGACTAACATATGGTTTAATTTTGTTTCAATAATTCGCTTGCTCGTAGGGGTCTTTAGCACTGGGAGGAAACCGGGGTGCCCGGAGGAAACCTACGAGGTTGAGAAGACGCCCCTATCTCCATGCCACATACGCTCACACCAGGGCTCGAAACCACAGCCACAAGCAGAGGCGGCCGGCCAGCTAGAGGTCGAAGCGCGGCACTCTAGACCACCCCTACCCCACTTGAAATATTGGAGATCAGTAGGACTTTGTACAGCATTGAACCACATTTTTTTCCGCTAAGATAAACATTCTAAACCAACAACCCACATACCCTTTCAATTAGCCACTACAGTATTTTGACAACTATATATGTACATGTAGATGTAAACCTCTATTTCGCATAAGATTAAAGGACAAATTACATACATGTAGATATAAGTTGAAAACATACTTCTATTTCTGGGCTGCTATGAAGCTAAAGGTTGGAAAACAGCATGAACAGTTGTGCAATTATTTATTAAAGTAAAAATCAATGAAAATCAAAATTAAACAGATACTCTGCACATCAAAATGTTATTTTAAGTTAATTATCATCACTGTCACTAAATGTTCATGTTTTGACATCAATTCGGTCTCTTAAACAGTTTTTTTTTCATTTTCGCACTGACTACACTTGCACATATCTGTGCAAGACAACTTTGCTTAATGGCAAGAGCAGCGTCCATTGATGCATTTCCCTGACTTGCACCCACATGACACTGATTCTAAAACACTATCAGGCGCAGGTTTATTTTTCATCCATGTTATGAGAAGTTCATTGTTCATTAATTCCCAGCCATGGTTTTCAGGTGAAGGCGCATTGAATAATACCTATAGCTGGAAGCATCAACATTTTCATGTTTACGAGCAAGGCAAACAAATACATCAAAAAGCTTGACCATTCGAATGATTTCCTGGCCATTTATGAGTCTTTCTCTTATTATATCTTTACAGAATATGTTGTATGTCGTTAAATATTTTACGGAGGACTTGTCGCCATTGCTGAAAAATATAAATAAACATATATTATAAATTTGCCCAATTAAAACAAAATTATGGAGTTTGGCTGACATTTACACAGGGTTTAACCGCCTATTTCAATGCGGCAACCCGCTAATGAAAACAGGAAGGTATTAGCAGTACAAGGAGAGGGAGGGAGAACTAGGGTTTAACGTACACCGGAAACAAACAGTCATTTCCGGATCAGTTTTACTTCAATAATACCAGTGGCATGAAAGCAGAGCATGCAGGGAAAACAAAGGAATTGTTAATGCAGCAAACATATTGTCACACTTTGACAGTGAGTTGAGGCTGCGTAGAGATGACAAATTTCAGTGGATGGCTAAAGTAATCGACATTATAGGATGAGATAAAAAAATTAACTGCAACTGCCTTGAATTTCTATCAACATATAAAAAGAAGCATAAACTTTACTGACATCAAATTATGAATCCGAGTGCAGCTACACAAATAAAAAATATCATCAGAAATACATGTATTTACCTTTCTGATAACCGTCTAACAATTTCGATATACTGCCTATAGCATTTTGGTGATATCTGACCTCAATGGCCACACAATCTTGCCCTCTGATATGCCTTAACATTTCCGCATCCTCTTTCAATTCCGCAGCTTTCAACAGTTGGCCTTCAAACAAATTTTACACCATATTAATATATCATTGAATATTGAGTATGCCAAAGAGTTGGGGAGGGGATGTCACCTTAAGGCCTTCATTAATACCTGGTGGGTCAACTCACATATGGCAGTGGCAAATGCATGCGGTTGTGGTTCCGATGCTTTGTGTGAGTGGAAATGGCCTAGAGATAGATCGCCTAAGAAAGGTGCCCCTGCATGTGGGCCAAGAAAATAAAAAAATAATACAAGTCAATCGCTCTGTGTTTCCTCCCTTGTTTAAGCGAATGTGCAACACTACGAGCAGCGACTGTGCCGAAGGGCTTTACTTGCCATGGCAGTTTCATAACAATTTTACAGGCCTAGTGATGCAGTAGCACTGCTGATTCCAGTTACAAGAAAAACAACAACACAGCCACCATTAATACTGTTTCATTAAATTCAATATAAGGTCACATTACCTGCGGTTTTGGTCTGAGCTTGGGATAATACATCCTTCTTCCTATTTTCTCCAACAGTGATTAATTTGTCAAGTTTTTTACATATTATGCACACAACAGGCAGCAGAGATTTACTCTTTCTTTTTGCTTCTGGAACGGCTGAAGTGACTGTGTGTATTCTGGTTTTGGATCTTAATTTCTTTGGAGAGCAAGGTCCCTAATCTTCTACAATCTCGCTAAATTCTGGTTGACTTTGTAGCCGGAGATTTTAATGTTTCTTTCTCTATGCGATTACGGGCAGATACATTTCGGAATCTGTCTGTAAAACGCCTGTAGCATGTTGGATCAAATCCTGCATCTTTTGGCGCGTCGATAAATTCCTTGTTCATAATATCAGAAGGCCTATATATTATATTATCACTCGAAGTCGCCTGTTCAGTACCTGTTCAGCTATCCATTTCCCTCGCCCATCAAGTTCTAGCCATTTCTGGGCACATTCACGGAATTTATCCCAACGAGATTTTGTAAATAGTTGTTCTCGTTCCTTTCTTAATCCTTCGAAATGAACAATACAGTGTAAATTTGATAAAGTATCACTAGTATCAGTCGATTCACGTACATTTCTTTACAACTTATTTGTTTACAACTTGCTAGGTCGGTCAGCTGGTCACAAGGAGCAAATTTTGAAAGCAGTATTATAAAAGAGCTTTGTAAACTTACAGGTATTGCTAAATCGCGAACTACACCTTACCACCCAATGGGAAACGGCCAATGCGAGCGATTTAATAGAACTCTCTTAAATATGTTAGGAACATTGGAACAAGATCAAAAGTCCGATTGGAAAGCGCACGTTTCACCATTAGTTCGTGCGTATAATTGTACTCGTCATGAAACAACAAAATATTCACCATTTTTCTTAATGTTCGGGCGTCATCCTAGATTACCGATTGATCTAGTATTTGGAATAAATAAAGATTCTTCTATAACGTCATTACACCTTTACACCAAGAAATTAAAGGAACGTCTTCAAAGAGCATATGAATTGGCCGCGATATCTTCTACAAGGAGTAAACAGCGACAGAAACAAGGTTATGATAAGAAAGTTAGAGGTATAAAAATTGAAACGGGTGATCGTGTTTTAGTAAAGGCTCTTGCGTTTGATGGTAAACATAAGATAGCGGATAGGTGGGAAACCGATGCTTATATTGTTGTAGACCAACCTAATTTAGAGATTCCCGTGTATCGAGTTAGATCAGAATCTGGGTTGGGAAGAACTCGTACACTTCATAGGAATCATTTATTACCAGTCAATAGCATTATCCAGGATACAGATGTGCCCAGTTTAATTTCAGATAAACCTCAACCTAAACCCAGAAAATTAAAACATGTAATCGTTGATGTTTCGGAGGAAATAGCCGATTCACAGCCTTTTGAATCTTGTGACGATTTTGATATATTTACACGTCACACTCCCATTGAAGCCGAAGAAGTTGTAGATGAAATATCTGCTGTAGAGGGAGAGAAGAATATTCGAACTGAAGTAGAGATTCATGACATTTCTGATTTACAAGTACCAACTGACGTTATACCCGAGGTAATTAATTTTAGAGGATTCATTTGGAGAATCTTTAGATGTTGAGACGCCACCAAGAAGGTCAGGACGTAATCGACGAAGACCACAGTGGATGAGAGATGGAGAATTTGTCATGTCTCAAGTTAATACACCGCCAGAATGGATGGAAAGAGCTAGGTATATTCAGTCTTTGCATTCGGCCGGTACATTTACGTCCATGTCTCAAGAAGTGAGTAATGCTTTACTCAGTGTAATAACGGGTAATAAATAATATTATTTCACTGGTAAGTAATGACGGGGACGTCATTTAACGGTGGGGGGAAGTATGTAGTGGGGTATAATTTGCTACATTGCAGTTTGTCCGTTTGGTTGTTTGATCTTGTTATTTAAGTAATGGAATTTTGAGTTTTATTTTACATAGTTAAAAAAGAATAAAAAGATGTTATGGGTTGTGGTGTATTTAAGTTGCTACTGTAGTTGTACTTTTGAAGTTTTGGTCTTAGTTTTGTAGGAACTAGGATTTGATTTTTATGTTTGGTGAAATTTGTTCTTTGTGTCCTTACTTTAAAATATTGAGGAGTTACTTTTGTTCTGGAAGGTTTTGTTGAACATTTCCCTTCGAGGTTGTTTATCAGGTGATATGATTTCTTGTATTCTGATTGGTTATTTGGGTGGCGCATTTTATTAAAAGATATGAATCAGTATCTTTTCCCACTCTTCATTTTCTGGTTGGATGACTGGTTCATTGTTCCTGATTTATACAGCTCAATTCCACAAACTGGTAAGACACTTACATTACATTTAACATTAACATACATGAATGTTTGGGTATGTGACTTGGTTGTGTGAAATCAAGTGTGTAGAATGAATGATTCTATATTATGATTTTATGAAATAATTTATATACTTCATCCAAAATGGAAGTCAATCATTGAGTTTACTGCGACATGATCTGAATTGTACAGACTTGAATTAGCTTAGTATAGAATGTATTTTTGGTATTTCAGGGCATGTTGTTTTGCACCTGATTATGTCGTTCATGTGATGTCATACTGGTGATTCATCAATAAACAATAACCGCGTTCGCGGGATGTTATTTGTAATTTTATAGCTATGTGATGTGTGATATTTATATAAACTTTTAAAACCATATTGAGTTATTCTTTCTCCTCACCCTATCCCGAACACCTGAAGCAGCGAGTCTAAATTTACTTAGGCGCCGCATATAGCTGCGACACGTGTTATAAGGGAACTGTGTCAACTTACTGGAATTCAGAAATCAAGAACAACACCATATCATCCACAAGGGAATGGTCAATGTGAGCGGTTCAATCGGACTTGGCTCAATATGTGAGGTACTCTACATCCTGAACTGAAGTCTGATTGGAAAACTTACGTTGCAACTATGGGTCATGCGTACAACTGTACCAGGCATTCTTCGACACGGTATTCTCCGTATGAGTTGATGTTTAGTAGGAAACCAACATTAGCTGTAGACGTTATGCTTGGACTCGTGGGGCGTAAAGAGGCCGCAAATAGCTACAACGCCTACGTAGAATCCCTGCAGGAGAAACTGGAGTACGCGTACCTTACCGCTTCAGCCCTTGTTGATGATACGCAACAGGAACAACGAAAGCGTTACAATCTAAGAGCCAGAAGTAACACCTTGGAGCCTGGCGATACAGTTCTAGTAAAGAGGTTAGCGTTCAAGGAGGGGAGGCATAAAATAGCTGATAAGTGGGAGGACAAGCCATACAAGATCCTCAGAAGACCAAACCAAGATATTCCGGTGTACGAGTTTCAGGAAATAGGTGGAACCCGAAAGAGAACTCTGCACCGTAACCACCTTTTAACAATCAGCAGTCTTCCAGTCGTCGAACCAATCCATCGTGGTCCAACACCGAAGCCGAGAAAATTGCAACCACTAAAGGTGACAGAAATCACAGAACCGGACGAGGCAGAGAGTGACGAGGAGGAGCTTGTTTTTCTGGTGGAACGTGCAGATTTCCTGCACCCAGCTAGCCCACCAGTGTTACAGGTCACAGAGGATGTAGTGGAATCTGAACTTGATCTTTCACATCAAGATGATGCAGATAGGCCTGATGCGTCAGCCTCAGATTCAGATACATCGGAGGAATAACACCTGTCAGAAGATCCTACTCCTAGAAGATCAGGAAGGGAGAGAAAACAACCAGCCCGGTATAACGACTACGTCATGTCGCAGCAGCAACCAGTAGCTTTTACTCCACAGTTTCGTGCGGATTTGGCGAAGTTTCTGTTACCAACTGATTTAATGAGTTTGTCACCTGATCATTTACCATCTTTGTGTAAGAGTCTGTTCCCGGATGTGTTTTACTAGTTTGATTGTTTAGTTTGAAATGTTGGGGACAACATTTTCCCAAAGGGAGGGGGTATGTGGTAGGGTGATTTTATTTAGTTTATGGGTATTTTAATATAATCACAATACTAATGTAAGTTTAAGTAATATGTCACGCATCAATGCATCTTTAAGCTTTTTCTGTTCTGTACACTCTTCTTAGTTAAACCTGTGAGTTCGAGTTCATCATCTACTCACTGGGATGCAATTTTCACCTTTGACCAAAAGCTTTCTTGGACTTGTATTTCATATCTCCTTGGTCACTTTGTTATAGAATCTTGTTGGTGTAAGGTTGAATATTTCATTCAACCTTGGTAGTAATTTTATATTTAGAGTTTCATTAGTTTTTATAATAATAGTTTCATTTATTCGTTATCAATTGTGTGTATTTGGTATCTACAGATTTGCAGTTTAAGTTTACAGGTATGTGTAGCTCCTAGTTTTATAATTTTTTATATATATTTAACTTGTCTTTGTTAAAGTTGGCGGACATGTTGGTTTTAAGTAAAATTGTCAAATAAGTTTAAGTTTATCTGGTTTTTATAAATTACACTCCGTAAATACATTGCATACAGTCAATAATGGTAACGCTATTTAGAGCATTTCGCTTTAATAACATATTTAATATACATTACCCCATATTTTATTACAGACAGGGCTATAGGGTACTTTATCTTGTTCCAGACTCTGGTCACTTTATTAAAGACCCCTTCATGGGTAAGAACTTATTATTATTATTATTAGTAAGATTATTTAGATTATGCCTGTATATTTCGTACTGGTAAGCAGGAGGTAGTTTTTCCTTTAGAGTTTTTATATAGACTAAGTATATATAAAAGGAGTAGTTAGAATAGAAAGTTTAGTATTAATATGTAACATATTATTTTAATGAAAAGGAAAGAATTGATTTTATATGTTTGATTATGTTATTTATACTGTAATTGTATAATTTCAGGGGGTTTTTTTATTATAAAGTAATAAATCGCTGTTTAACTGAACCCTTGGTGTGGTTATTTTCCTCGTAATTTGACCCCCTACAACATAAGGATAAAATTTGAAAGTTACTTTGACATTATGTAGCATCGATGTCATTTGTGATCGTATAGCCGTTCTGTGGAGATGTGTGTTTTTTTAGAAAGATGGGACCAACTGTCAAAAAAGTTAGACCATGTGCTTTCGGTCGTCAAGTGATCTCAAATTCGCTGAATAAATGTTATTTTCATATTGGTAAGTACACACTGCATTCTTACGTTGCAACTTATGTTGTGGTGGTATCCATTTGGAAAAAAAAGTTTTTAATTGCTTATCCTGTATTTTGTTTGGAACTATGGAACGCCACAGGTAGCACCTGGCGAAATGCATTATCAACTTAAAAATTAATTGTTGAATATTTTCAATTTCTTCTAGTGCTACATTTTGTGGTTTTTGTAGAAGTTAAAATTATCAAGTCTTAGCCTAGGGCCTATATTATTAAATTAGTTTTGATGTCTTATTTTATTTAAGACATGGTTTGTTGTTTTTTTCATGTTAAAGTTATTTTATAATTATGTGTTACTTATTTAAGATTTGTTTCATATCACTTTTTCATTGATATAGCCTACCTTGTAATTATTCTTCTTATTTTACAGAGTTGGACAATATAATTAACGCAGATTATGGTGGCAGTGTTGTTTTAAAGGAGGTAAATCGCTAATGTTTGGGACTTAAAATTGACAAAAATGTGTTCACGTTCACATATAATAATGTAACTCAAATTTCAAATCAATTATGTTTGGCAAAATATGTCAGAAGTCTCAATGGAATGACAATCGACTCTAGCGTCTGGTTATTCGAAATTCAAGTCTACAATAATAGTATTTATTGTGCATACTCTCCCGATAAGAATATGTCTTCACCGCTTAACATGACTTGTGGAATATGTCTAGCCTCGTTGCTTGTTCTTCGAATCCCTTATTACAAAAGGTGCTGAAACGCATTATGGTACACAATACGCGTGTCGTGTATATATAATAGTAAAATGATTATTTTGTCTTAAATATCAGATAATGTATAAGAAGTCGTCCATCCTTTCCCGGTAAGATCACAACATCAATGTTGATTTAAACTGACATATAATTTGTATTTTCTAGGTCGAAGACTTTGGATAATATGATATTTAGTTAGAGATTTGTGTAACGTGACAGATAAACAAGTAAAACTATGATTTCTTTGGAATTTAAAGCAGCATTACAAATTATGTGGCATTTGGGATAACATGGTATGTATTGTCAAATTATATGAAAAAAACTCAAAAACATTAAACATTCTAAGTCAAATAAAATATGTAAATACATGAACATGTAGGCCCTATGTGGTGATTTAAAATCCTTTGAACTGGTGATTAATGTATCTACAATGGTAGCTGTCTATTTTTTTAATCTAGCATACCTAAAGCAGCTCTAGACAGTAAAGTTACACTTTTTCAAAGTGCTGAGTGTTGTGCACGGACAGGGTATGCCCAAATGAAAATATCACTCTTACACAAACCCTGTTGGCAAGTTTACAAATCTATGTAGGCCTTCATCAGACAAACCCCTCTAATCATTAAGTAGAGCATCTGATATCACCTACACATGTAAATGTACATTGATCAATTGATGTTTAATTATAGAATTTGTGTTTGTGCTGGATTTAGAAAATGAATTGATACATACACCTTTACATTATTTATTTTTCAGATTAAATATAGGTCATTTCAGGACTAACATATATGGTTTAATTTTATTAAAATAAATCACTTGCGCGTAGGGGTCTTTAGCAGTGGGAGGAAACAAGAGTGCCCAGAGGGAACCCACGAGGTTCAGAAGACGCCCCTATCTCCATGCCACATACGCTCACACCTGGGCCCTTATTCACGAAATCTTAAACTAAGTTACAACCGAAATTTTAAGAAATACTGCAACTTCATTGGATATATGCATATTGATTTTAGTGGTCAGCCAATCGAATTGCAGTATTTCTTAAAATTTCGATTGTATCTTAGTTTAAGTTTTCGTAAATAAGGGTCCAGGGCTCGAAACCACAGCCACAAGTCAGAGGTGACCGGCCAGCTAGAGGTCGAAGTGCGGCACTCTAGACCACTAGGCCATCCAAACTACCCATATACATGTAATAAGCCTTAGCAGGCATACATACATTGTAATATAGCCCTGTTAGACCGGGAGCCCAGAGGGTCGAACCTAGACGAACGAGGTACCAATATCTAACCATAAAGTCATCTACATACTAACCTGGGATATACAGAAATGGGCGTCTGCCGAGGTCCAGTTCATAGGTGTGGCCTTGGTGTCCCCTAGAATGACCCCCAAAATGGGTTAAACTCATACATTCGAGGTACCGGTCGAAACCAATTTTAAATGAAAGAGTACATCTCACGGAGTACTAAATTGCTCATAACAGACGATTTTGACCCTGGGATGGCCCAAACTGACACCCTAAGTATGGACCCATGGGCCTTAAAAAAGGGTTATATTCATACATTCGAGGTATCAGTTGAAATTAATTTTAAATGAAAGAGTACATCTCACTGAGTACGAAAATGCCCACAACAGACGATTAGGCCCCTGGGATGGCCTAGACTGACACCCTAAAGCCGAGGTTGGGTGGGGTGGGGGGAAATGAGTTATACTTATACATTCGAGGTACCGGTCAAAACCAATTTTAAATGAAAGAGTACATCTTACTGAGTACGAAAATGCCCATAACAGACGATTAGGCCCCTGGGATGGCCCAGACTGACACCCCAAAGCCGAGGTTGGGTGGGGTGGGGGGAAATGAGTTATACTCATACATTCGAGATACCGGTCAAAACCAATTTTAAATGAAAGTGTACATCTCACTGAGTACGAAAATGCCCATAACAGACGATTTTGGCCCTGGGTCGGCTCAGACTGACACCTTAAATATCAACACCTGGGCTTAAAAAGGGTTATATTCATACATTCGAGGTATCAGTTGAAATTAATTTTAAATGAAAGAGTACATCTCACTGAGTACGAAATTGCCCATAACAGACGATTTCAACCCTGGGGCGGCCCAAACTGACACCCTAAATATGAACCCCGGGGCTTAAAAAAGGGTTATATTCATACAGTATGAGGTACCAGTTGAAATTAATTTTAAATGAAAGAGTATATCCCGCTGAGTACGAAATTGTCCAAAACAGACGATTATGCCTTGGAATAGCTCAAACTGATACATCGAAGCCGAGGGGGGCAAACATGGGTTAAACTCATATATTCTAGGTACCGGTCAAAACAAATTTTAAATGAAAGACTACACCCCACGGGGTACGAAATTGCCCATAGCAGACGGTTTTGTCCATGGGACGGCGCAAACTGACACCCTAATATGCCCCCTCCTCTCCCTAGATTTGAAAAAGGTTAAACTGGCAAGTTTTGAAACACCTTTTTCCCCGTCATTCGCCCTGAATGTGAACGTAGGTGCAGTGTATATCGTATTTGGGTAACCATTGTAAGACTATTGGTATAATTTTTGCTCTTTAAATTATTAATAGCATTATATTGTATCTTTGACTCATTATTGGATTCACACAGTCTATCGAAATCATGTCTCGTGCACTCAAACAATGAGTGACGGATTAACAGATACAGTATACAGGCCGACATGGCATTCAATTTGGAGGATGATGCCCACATAATATATAAGAGTTGGATAGAGAACAAGCTAAAAAGAATGTGGGCATCATTCCCTAAATTGAAGACCATGTCAGCCTGTATACTGTATCTGTGTTGGAGTTAGTCCTTTTAGTTGCAGGTACTTGATGACTGCCCTATAGACAGTGTTGTTCTTTTTTGGTGATTTCAATGAGTGGGTTCACAAGACACTACAGCTGCAGTTCTTATGTCTATGATTCATTTAATGATTGTACATGTTGGTGGCAACATGATGCAGTCAGTGTATTTATGAACCGAGAGCACAAATGGTATTGTGAGGCATTTTGCATACCGAAATTTCATTGACCAATCACGCTATTTTACCGACATTTCGCCTAATCGTTTGAATGCAGCAATTGCGGGTGTGGCACAAGGCAGGGTAAGCTTACTGTTACCACTGTTTGTCGTGTATTTTGTACACGAGGGGCAGTCCATTTGCTGATTACACTATTTTGCCTATGACGTTTTTAATGACTTGAATTACGTCTTTTGGTTTGGATTGTTCGTACTTGGTTTTTATTTTATTCCTAAGGTTACCCTACCTCGGAAATACTACCACAAATGGAGATGGTGTAGCACCATGGGTCATTTGTCAGACGTGGAAAGCGGGTCATCAAGCCTGAATGCCGCATCCTACGTGGGGCCCATGCACTCTCTTCTTACTACATATTTTAACTATTTTAACAGCCTTTCGATCGCCTAGCTCTCTTTCCATGCTGTGTATTTTCTTCTTACTACTATCTCAGTGGTTAGGACGGTTATCGTCTCATTAGTTAAGACATTTGTCTTACCAGGAATAACAAAGAATCAGTTCGTTTTTACATTTTATATATCAAGCACAGGTTACATATTAAAATACAAGCATAGATTACAATAAAGTCATTCTTTCAATCCCATTCTAGCGAGTCTGCTGATAGACATTGCTACATCTTCTTCCTTCGGAATCCAGCGGCTGTCTGACTTATACCCAGAGATATGATAGCTTTGTAGCTTTGGGTTTGGACCTTCAATTATCTAATTGGTCAAATATGACCTTATTAATGGTTGGTTAATTATCTTAATGGGGTCGAAAACCACCCTTATTATAGGCAGTGGAAACTCTAACACCGGAAGTGTCACGCGTGTTATTTTGTTATTAACCCAGAATTAAATGTTTACCAAATTATAACTCTTTTTATATGAAATCCGTCACTCTTTTTTGAGTGCATGAGATCTGACTTCGATAGAATGTGTGAATCCAATAATTAGTCAAAGATACAATATAATGCTATTAATAATTTAAAGAGCAACAATTATACCAATAGTCTTATAATGGTTAATCAAGCCAAATACGATATATACTGCACCTACATTCATATTCAAGGCGGGAAATTGTTTCAAAACTTGCCATTTGAACCTTTTTGAAAACCTAATGAGAGGGACCAGAATCATCTGTTATGGACCATTTCGTACTAAGTGCGGTGTACTCTTTCATTTAAAATTAATATCAACTTGTACCCTGGAAGTATGAATATAACCTTTTTTTCAAGCCTATGGGCAATTTCTCACTCAGTGAGGCATAGTCTTTCATTAAAATTTGTTTTGACCGTTACCTAGAATATATGTGTTAAACCAATGTTTGGCCCCCTTGGCTTTGGGGTGTCAGTTTGAGCCATTCCAGGGACCTAATCGTCTGTTTTGGACAATTGCGTACTCAGCGGGATATACTCTCTCATTTAAAATTAATTTCAACTGGTACCTCGAATGTATGATATAACTCTTTTTAAGCCCCGGGGTTCATATTTAGGGTGTCAGTCTGAGCTGACCCAGGGTTGAAATCGTCTGTTATGGGCATTTTCGTACCCAGTGAGATGTACTCTTTAATTTAAAATTGGTTTTAACCGGTACCTTGAATGTATGAGTATAACCCATTTTCCCCACCCCACCCAACCTCGGCTTTGGGGTGTCAGTCTGGGCCATCCCAGGGGCCTAATCGTCTGTTATGGACATTTTCGTACTCAGTAAGATGTACTCTTTCATTTAAAATTAGTTTTGACCGGTACCTCGAATGTATGAGTAGGACTCATTTTTTCCCCACCCCACCCAACCTCGGCTTTGAGGTGTCAGTCTGGGCCATCCCAGGGGCCTAATCGTCTGTTATGGACAATTTCGTACTCAATGGGATATACACTTTCATTTAAAATTAATTTCAATTGGTATCTCGAATGTATGAATACAGCCCCTTTTTTAAGGCCCCTGGGTCCATACTTAGGGTGTCAGTTTGGGCCATCCCAGGGCCAAAATTGTCTGTTATGAGCAATTTAGTACTCCGTGAGATGCACTCTTTCATTTAAAATTGGTTTCGATCGGTACCTCGAATGTATGAGTTTAACCCATTTTGGGGGTCATTCTAGGGGACGCCAAGGCCACACCCATGAACTGGACCCCGGCAGACGCCCATTTCTGTATATCCCGGGTTAGTATGTAGATGCCTATATGGTCAGATATTGGTACCTCGTTCGTCTAGGTTCGACCCTCTGGGCTCCTGGTCTATGTATTCAAGTCATGAAAAATCCCTGCAAAATGCCTGCTATTATTGTAATAAGAAGTCATATCAGGAACGTGAAGGCTATTTGTACAATGTGAACTTCGTATCATAGGGGCAATAGTGCTGATCACTGTGCCACCAGTGGTACATGTACCATACATCTGCAATGAAAGTAGTGCATGGAACCTTTGTGGTCCTATAACTAAGTTGTTGTTTTTTTTCAGATTTCAAGTCTTGATGGTTGGCAACTTTTAGCCATTCAAATTTTCCTGTGTTATTTTTATAAGCTTGTAGCTGCGCAATCCTGACTTAGGAATTTGATCCATTATTTGGTAAATATTTTATTTCAAAGTCATCATTTTGGATTTCCATTCATTTTTTTATTGTTCTGTTTCCTCTCAGGTACATGTACATGTAGATACCAACATATTTGCATTAAAGTCGGTGTCAATGCCTTTTTGAGAACCCCCCATTTCAGGTGTTGTGACAAAATGGTGTCACTTTACCTTGCCCTTAAGCTTTAGCACACTTACATATAGAGCCCTATATGCATTTTATTATTTTAAAAAATGAGCACAAGTTATTATTATAATATATTACATATAATCTCAGAAATATGAAGGCCATTAATTGTAGTACAATATGTCAAACTAGCAGCTGCTTGTACCTCATACAATAAATAGTAGGTGCAATGTCATAGCAATTGCTGTTCACTGTGTCACGAGTGGTACACCATACATCTGCAGTGAAAGTAGTCCTTAAAACAAAATGGCCTTTTGTTTACAAATTTTTGTCAAACCTTTGTTAACCTAGAACTAAGTTTCGATATTTTTTTTTCAGATTTCAAGCCTGGGTTATTGGAGTTTGTTTATCTGGGCAACTTTTAACTTTATTCATTTTCCTGTATTTTGATCCATAGAGCTTGTAGCTGCGTAGTCCTGACATAGGAATTTGCTTCATTATTTGGTGAATATTTTATTTCAAAGACATTTTTTAGAAACTTTATCCATTTTTTATTGTTCTGTATCATCTCAGGCACATATAGATACCAATATTTAGGCATTAAAGCTTGTTTAAATGTCTTTTTGAAAACCTCCCATTTCAGGTGTTGTGACAAAATGGTGTCACTTTACCTTGCCCTTAAGAGGTAATCGTCCAGTCTCACCGTATATTGCTGCATCACAGACACTTGAATTACCACACAGGATGGATTTTAGGAATTTTAAATAAAGTTTTTCAATGGCTGAACGATTTTTAGAATTTGTAGTGTTTGCCGGCAAAGACCATCGGAATGTTCAGCTGTGATTCCCCCTATTCAATTGGGCAGGGCGTAGCGGGTGGACCAGAGAGAGAGAGAGAGAGAGAGAGGGGGGGGAGGGAGAGGGGGAATGAGAGAGGGAGTGAGGGAGAGGGGACATGGAGAGAGATGGGTTTAACATCCACTCAACACAACTAGGTCATTTCGGGATTAACATATGGTTAAATTTTATTTCAATAACTCGATTGCGCGTAGGGGTCTTTAGTAGTGGGGGGAAACCGGAGTGCCCGGAGGAAACCAACGGGGTTAAGAAGGCGCCCCTGTCTCCATGCCACATACGCTCACACCAGGGCTCGGAACCACAGCCGCAAGCCAGAGGTGGCCGGTCAGCTAGAGGTCGAAGCGCGGCACTCTAGACCACTAAGCCATCCCAACCCCCCTCGGGGTAAAGAAGATACCAAGGTATTTATAATGGTTGACGCATTCTCTTTGTTCACCTTCGAGATACCAACGTTCGTACTATTTTATAACCCCTCCACGTCTGAACACAATTATTATAGTTTTATTCAGATTAATTTTCATTCCATATTCTATACAAAAATTCTCCTTGTCAGTGATGCAGAAGGAGGGCCTGACAAGGACAGCTGCCTAGTTGTTCGGATGGGACGAAAAACCGAGGTCCCGTGTGCACGTAAAAGATCCCTTGGCAGTTGGAATTCGATATAAGAGTAGGCCGTAACGCCGCTGCCCGGGCAAAATTTCCCTCATAGCACACTGTATGGCGTATGCCCGTCTTCAATTAGCTCTAGTGCATAACAGTAGGACGTTAAACCCCATTTCATTCATTAATTCATTATACAAAAATAATGTATGCAATCAATTTGAAACTAAAGTCTTGCCACACTATCTGCTACTGCAGGGATATATATGCATATAATGCATATTATATTGTCAATAGATTGGTCGATAAAAACACCTTAACCTAGTTGGTGTTGAGTGGATGTTAACCCCAATTTATCTCTCTGTCTCCCTCTCTCTCGAATCGTAACTTCCTGAATTATTGCCCCTGATTGCACGAAAAATCGCATTTTTAGCGAGTGGTACCTCTACGAGTAACAATTAGTATCCGATTTAAAACGTATCACCGTTACACCATAATGTTGATTGAGTTCAAATTTCTGATAATCGGACCAAAACTGCAGGGTAAAATGACCGCCCCTCGTATGTAAATAGTGTAAACATCTCGTATATCAATGTTGTGGACCCTCTAGAGGTCACAATTTTGATCCAATTTTGATAAAACTTGAAATACATGTTTATAACCCAAGATCGCACATATCCGATGGTAACTTCTTGAATTATGGCGCTTGAGTGTACAAAAAAGGCAAGTTTTTAGCTTGTGGTCCCTTTAGAGGTCAAAATGTTTACCCAATTTAAATAAAATCGTTACACATTAAGATCGTGGTTCCTTTTGATAATAGCATATCCGAACGTAAATGTCTGGAATATGGCCCCTGATTGTTCGAAATATCGTATTTTTAGCTTTCCGATTTTAAAAACCGTTTGAATATATCACCGTTCCACCATAATGAAGGTTCAATTCGAATTTCTGGAAAATTGAAATGAATTAGCCCAACAAAATGGCAGCTCTTTCTAAACAAATTGTGTATAATGTCACAATTTTTATCCAATTTTGATGAAGCTTAAAACATATTTTATTTCGCAAATATCTCAGCCCCTGTTGATATTTGCGCATTTCAGACCACAACTTTCTGGATTGTTGCCCTTGATTTTACAAAAAAACGCTTTGTTCTTGGCTTGTTCTCTACCCATCTCTTGCAAAATGTGGGCGTATCCTGGCTGACAGCCGCTGGTTTATACTTTCGATGACCTACACTACATGAAGATCTCCCCGGTTGTACTGGAAGGTGGTGTCAGCGGTCGTACGAGCGGCTTTTGACCCTATAGAAAATAACTCTCTATTTAACCCTTTTTTTTTTAGCATGATGGGATTTTAATCATTTTAAACTAGAGGTAATAATATTTCGATAATTATCCGACTTATTTTTTATATGACATTTCATAAAATTAATGACATTTGCATATTATCGGCTCAAAACCGGAATAATTTTTTTTTAAATACCTAACCGTTTAATTTCGTATAAAAGCTATTGGAATGATGGATTGTAGTTAGAACAGGTAACTAATAGAATTCAATCATTTATCTATTATTAAAACATTTATGGATATTTAGTCATTCATTTTCTTTCATATTCTCTTATCTAAATTATGATGAATTGTCAGATATCCTTTCATTTTCTTTCATATTCTCTTATCTAAATTATGAATTGTCAGATATCCTTTCACAGTCTCACACAACAACTTTTGGTCTTCGAAGGAAATATTAGAGCAGAAACTTGCCTACATATCTGTTATCACGCGTCACTTCAGCCAGTTATATAGAGGGCCATCTTCAATAGAAGGCTTGATCTCGCCTTAACAACATACACCTTATCAAGCCCTTCACTCAACAGTCAATATTTTTCGGCACTAAATTTGATTGGGTATCGGCCCAGACCGTGATCCAATCAGATTTTGGGTTACTAAAAATAAACTACTTTCAATTTATTTTCTTTATCGAAGGCACGGATTAGCCCATACAGAGCATGTGATCAGCAAATTCCTTATTGCATGCGAGGTTGATTGTCCTTTATTGCGTGTCAGTTTGATCTCGGCGACAGAGTCCTTTATGTGTCACGACATCTGATTGGACAATGCTAATTAGTCACTTGTAAACACAGCAAGCATACAACTTTAAAAGCTCGAGAATTGCCAAGTGTTGAAGCAAGGGTTAGATGTTTTAAAACTCGCGGCCGTTGCTTAGAGGGTGAGAACTCGTGTTTTCCTTTTTTTGGCGTTCGTCGCTTCCGATTGTTAAAACATTGATTGAGCATCTATCGTAACAATGATGTATGGGATAAAATAATATTTGGAACGTGTTTAACCAGTTCTATCACAAATGTGATAATGACTCGCACCAATGTTGTCCTTTAACATCAGAAATATATGTTTTAATAAGATAACGACCCTCTTATCAATACAACTTATTTCATCTCATTTAGTCTTAACTTACATGAGCTTTTTTGTGAGTCGGGGTGGGTTGAGGACACACCGTTTTGTGGCCCTAGGAACGATTCGATGGTCCAAAGGGCCTCATTGGCCACTATTTTGAAGGAAAAGAACCATTATAATGTGAATTACAACTTATTTCATCTCATTCAGTCTCATTTTATTACTGTTTGGTTGAACCCAAGCTAAAAACTTAAAAAATTCATAAATGGGGGATAACGTCTACTCGATAGGGTCCTTTCGGGACTAACATATATTTGCCTTGCGTGTAAGGGTCTGTAGTATGTTGGGGAAGCCGGAGAATCCTAAACAACCTACAAAGTTGGGTAGTTGACTCTGTCACATACAAGCTTGGGATTAAAATCACACCACTTCAGTCGATGACAGATCTTATGATCTAAAACGCAAGCTTTATACCATCCCACACTTCCCCTTTATTAATAAGCTGTTTGGCATTGTCAAATGATCTATTTCTTTAATGACAATCTACATTAGAATATATTTAGAATTTTATTATTATTTGCTAAAGTAACTGGGATTGTAAATAAAAGATGTGTAAGTAAAAAGTTATCATACAATAAAAATAGTAAATGCAGGAGGACTGCACTACACGCAAAGCAAACAAAACAAAAAAATCTATAAGATAAACCTGCGGACACGACAGAAAATAGACATTGCAAGAACTAAACAATTATCAAATCAAGTGAATAAAGTAATCATCCAATAAACATAATATTTTCTGATACAAAAGACAAGTAATATACACTACATAATATGACTTAAAACAATGGTGGCCAGCCTCCTGCGCATGCGCCAAATGTGGCGTATATGATGATTAGAAGTGGTATATTGTATCCATGTGATAATAATAAAGTCAGACACTAAGACTACTCATTATGTTTAGAGATAGAGAGAGAGAGACATGGGGTTTAACGCCCACTTACCACCTAGGTCATTTTTGGACTAACATATGGTTACACGTAGGGGTCTTTAGCAGTGGGAGGAAACCGGAGTACCCGAAGGAAACCCACGAGGTTGAGAAGGCGCTCCTATCGCCATGCCACATACGCCCCCCCCCCCATTATGTTTAGAGATTTTATTATTCAAACTCAGAAATCTCATTAAAGGTAAAGAAAAGTTGATCTGTTTTATCAGATATTGTTTTTATATTTAATAATCATATCAAGTAAAAATGTTAATGTCTATAAACATACTTTTACAAGTAGTTGAATGACGCATTTGTATGGGTGTGCATTGTATGTAAACGATTGGTCATTCCTGATTTAATAGTTATACCCTTGGTTTTCAGAATATATGATTTAAAAGCCATATATATACATGTATTAATATAAATGATTCAATAGCTAAATATACAAACAAAAAGTTACGATTTAAAAGAAATAAACCATCAATCCCTTGATATACGATTCAAAATAAATAAACCATTAATTCCTGGATTCCTTAATAATAATATACGATTTAAAAGCAACATAAACAGCGAGTTTGATGATGGGATTTCTAAGCCACACATATAAACACTATATTCTGGAGATATGTACTACATGTACATGTACATATAATCTAAACCACTTACACTATGGTGTGGTTGTATCTACGACATATGATTTAAAAGCTAGTTGGTATATAGATAAGTGACCCGCCGTGGCATACTGAGTCACAATGGGGAAATAATCTAAACCACTTACACTATGGTGTGGTTGTATCTACGACATATGATTTAAAAACCATATCTAGATATGATATAAAAGCCACATATCTAAACACTATTGTCTGTATGTATCTACTATACATAATACTAGCGGATGACCTGGCGCTGCACGGGTTGTGCCCGGAACCTAAAGTATAATAACTCCGAAACCTGAAGCGGTAGTCCCACGCCATCAGGCATATGTTACCCCGCGGCACCAGCTACTCCTAAACACCACATTTAAGCCCTGGGTTAGCCCTATGGCAGTTACCAACCCCTCAACAGACAGACTAACAAATAAGCAACGTATACCATAGTGTGGTTGTATCTACGATATCTGATATTTAAAAGTTGCCTAAATATACACTATTGTCTGGAGGTATTTACCTTTTTTTAACATAAATCATTTACATCATAATGTGGTTGAACGTTTAAATCAGATATCGTAGATACAACCACCTAAATTAATGGGATAGGGGGGTTTTAAGTTACATACACCATAAGGAATATCGTTAATTCAGAGTTATTCAAGTTTATTTATACGTGACATAAACCATTTACACCATAATCTGGTGGCACATGTATATGTGACGTTTAAATCAGATATCGTAGATACAACCCTTTTATTTCACCCTTCCCTCCAATAATTAATGGGATAGGAGGGTTTTAAGTTACATACACCAGAAAGAATATCATTAATATACATTCCGAGTTATTCAAGATTTTTTATACGTGACAACCTTGTAGGTTTTCTCTGGGTCTTTGTAATAATGTTAGTCGGGCGATGACCTACTTTGTGACGTGTGGGCACTACTACACTCCATTGATTTTTTCTTCTCGCGCTCTTTTAGGTGTTTGTTTTCTTCAAATCCCATTAAATCTGTTTTCTTGGTGCCCAGCGGTTTCGACGATTCTACACCATACAACGTGTACCTTTCATAGAATTCTGTAATTAATATGAATGGTCATTATATAGTAATGTTTAAAACACAGACATGGCAGTATATAAATTGTAATAGTTTGTGTGGGGTTGGTGGGTGATGGTGGTGTGCTCGTGGTAGGAGTATTATGTGGGTGATGCATCAACATTTCGATGCTAAGCAAGTCATTCATTGTTGGACTAAAAAATGATGTACATTCAGTTTGCATGTTTTAGAACAGCGATATTGCCGACAAGACTTGGAGAGTTTTTGTGTGTTTAAGGTCAGCGATATTGTCTTACAGCATTCCGTTTACCTTACAAATTTTAAATACGTTGGTGATATTATTAGGATTATAATATACTTCAATGTGGCTACCCTTAGATTAACAAATGCAATTCGATATAATATTTTATCATTATATTGTGTTTCCGCACTTTTAAATTAACACATTTAAAGAGATGCGTCCAGAGAATTTTAAAATTTGATTCGAAAAGTGTATTTATACATTGTTTTAAATGAACAAAAGGGTTATCTCTTTAGAATAATCTTCATAATTTCTATTTTGTGGATGTCAACAACCCAGATAGCATTTCCAGATGTCCCGCCCAATGTTCGATATTAACGGGGAGGACACAATTCTATTTAGTCCTGATCTGACAGCAAGTTATATATAATAATGTCTGAATAACATAAAGTATTCAGCTATATGTAATACCCACACTAAAGTCTGATTGGCACAAATTATGTATCTTCCTGTTTAGTCCTGGTATGACAACAAGTAATCTATAATAATTTTTCAATAACATAAAGTATTGATGTACTACCCACACTAATGTCTGATTGGTTCAAATTATGTCAATATCATGTTTATGATATTAATAGATGAACAAGGATCAATACTCACCTGAATCAATCATGCCTTCTATATATGATAAACCCAACTCCTCTAGACATCCGATAAGATGAAGATATGAATTGGGACTAGAATTTATTATTAAAGATAATCTCAGTCCCGCCACCTTGATATCATCTATATCTATATCCATGGTAATCTGTTTACTGCCATCATCATCTATAACACCTTTATCTTTCAGTAATTTTACCAGTGGTTTTAGTTTGTCTGGATGACGAGTTACAAGATAATTCATGATCTTGCGAATCTTTATCTGATCAATCACTGATAAATCTGAAATGTAACAAATGGCTGTATAACAATGACTGTATTGTTTTCTATATTATTATGTTTATTATCTACTACTGATGGTGTTACATCTTGATACATTTACTATGATAAATACAATCCAATGAAAGACAGCAGGGTGTATCTACTAAATGATGTTGTTATATTTGATCAAGTATGATATATCAGTATGTTCATGTATATGATAAATCAAATTAAAGGAAATAGGGTTTAACATCCTACTTGTCTACGCCAACCGGGAAAATTTACACAAATAAAAAGAACAACTATATCCTCTTTTAATATTCAAATTATTTGATCTCACTATTGCTCACTAATAATATTATTCATGATCAGCATGTTGTTATATATTTTAAGTCATCAAATTAATATCCGTTTAGCCTTGATTAGACAGGAGAAGGGGGTATTAGTGATAAACATCATGACCGTTGTTAAATATATTTGAATAAACATTTAATGGTGGTATTCAAGGCAGAAGGTTCATTAGTTGTTTTATGTACAATAATCGGATATGGTCGTTCGGATATTTTCTGCCACATATGAAACAAGATATTACAACTCACATACCTTGTACTCAAAGATTTAAAGATATGTAAATATAATAGTGTGGTATAGAATATATAGTAGGTTACATTATCGGTCGGGGCTGGGTTTGTATTTTATAGTATAGGGTAGGAATTGGGAGATCTATCGAGTACTGCTTCTATCAAGATTACAGTAGAAATGTTGCTAATTCTTCAAATCAACTCATTTAATTGTTGGTAAAATCGAACCGTTCTCTTGGTTTTTCACGAGAATGGTGTAGTTTCTGGTGGTATTGGTAGGGTGTATTGGGTGGTATTTGTAGGATGTATTGGGTAGTATTTGGTAAATTGTCCTGCCGCTTCGTTACTAAGACTTAGGGTGATCAACGTGCTCAAATATGTGTGCTAATAAACACTGAACCTATGTAACTGCATGATGTATTTTAAATGGCAATTACTCGAGAATGAAAGTTATTCAATCAGGGGCTCGCTTGTTCACCGCAGGCAGCAAACTTTCTTCCAAAATAGACATTCACGTTACAATATTCTTTCACTTATTTATCAATGAAGTCATGGAAATTGTTTGTTCTTGCGAATTTAAACTATACTTTGGCTAAACTTGACGTATTATTTTTTAATTTAGTTTTTAATCTTGTGGTTTGTTGCCTTCTGCGCGAGCTCTGTTCAAAAGTTACGTTTTTGTCAGCTCTAAAAACCTGACAAAGTTTTGGGACAGCAAATTAACTGAACGAAATGTAGTTTTCGTAGTCTTAATTAATCAGAATGGCATGTTTAAAATCAGATTACTAGTCAAGAATTATTTTACGATTCAGATTTTTTGGTTCATTTATTCTTTGGGAAAGGGGGTCAGCGATTACCGATGATTTGATTTGATATGATAACATGTCCTTTGGTCTGAGAAACCTGGTCAAATTGTCCCAGGCAAACAATACAAATTATTCCCTCGCGCAGTAGTCATTATATTTATAAATTTCCGATAATTGTAAACCAATGTAGAGCAGGTACCTATTCTAGACTAAACCATCAGATGATCTCAACGGTCGTTATAAAGCTGTAGCCAACCTCCTATTCACTGAACAAGCGCGGCTACAATTTGTATTCCGATTTAGGGTTGCATTGCAACAGCTGCGTACCTGTTATTTTTAAAAATCATTGGAATGGCTGTCATAGAAGTCTCAGAATATAGAACAGGTTTGGACAAGAGCGGTTCTCTAATCCCTGAGAACACAACTCTATTTCTGTGCCAAATGTCTGCCACTTCCTGTTAGACAGTAATAAATGAATGAATGAAATTGGGTTTAACGTCCTTCGCTTCTGCACCTAATCTGGGCTTATTGAAGATGGGCATTCGCCACACAGTGTGCAATGAGGCAAATTTTTGCCCGGGCAGCAACTGAATTCCAACTGCCAAGGGATCTTTTACGTGTAAGTCAATGTGTACACGGAACCTCGGATTTTTGTCCCATCCGAACGACTAGGCAGATGCTCTTATCAGGCTTCCCGCCTGTATCACTGAAAAGGGGAAACCACACCGGAAAATCGAGATGAACTTTCTTGGCCAATGCAGGGATCGAACACCCGACCTCCAGGCAGACAGTAATGAATCTATAATAATGTTTGAATGACTTAAAGTATTCAGCTATATGTAATACCCACACTAAAGTCTGATTGGCACAAATTATGTATCTTCCTGTTTAGTTCTGATATGACAACAAGTAATCTATAATAATTTTTCAATAACCAATAACATAAAGTATTGATGTACTACCCACACTAATCTCTGATTGGTTCAAATTATGTCAATATCAACATGTTTATGATATTAATAGATGAACAAGGATCAATACTCACCTTCATCAAACCCGTCTACTATATATGATAAACCCAACTCCTTTAGACATCTGATAAGATGAAGATATGAATCGGGGCGAGAAGTATAAGCTAATCTAGTTAATAATATCTGTCCCGCCGCCTCGATATCATCTCTATCTATATACTTGGTAATCTGTTTACTCTCATCATTATCTATAACACCGTTATCCACCAGTAATTGTACCAGTGGTTTTAGTTTGTCTGGATGATGACGAGTTACAAGATAATCTATGATATGAGCAATCTTCCTCTGAGCATTCGCTGATAAACCTGAAATGTAACAAATGGCTGTATAACAATGAGTGTATTGTTTTCTATATTATTATCTTCATTATCTACTACTGATGGTGTTACATCTTGATACATTTACTATGATAAATGAAATAAAAGAAAGCTGGGTTTATCTACTAAATATGGAAGACTATAACTACCATTAATAATTTCTGCTTTTCGCCCCTTCAAAACACGAAAGTCGAACGACAAAATGTGAGGCACCAAGACGGTATACAAGCCAAAATCAACTCGAAAATAGGATATTAGGAAATAACACACGGCGAGAATAGCGCCCCTCGTTTTTTCCTAAGTTCTTATTTTCGACATTCATTTTGGCTTGTATCGACTTTCGACGTAGTCATATATTTGCATTTATTGATGACAGTAGGAGGCGACAAGACGGTATACAAGCCAAAATGCAAGTTGAAAATATGAAATTAAGAAATTAACACACGCGCTATTTTGGCTTGCTGTTGTACTGGCGACTTTTCGACTGAAAGATCTAAAGATATGTAAATATAATAGTGTGGTATAGAATATATAGTAGGTTACATTATCGGTGGGGGCTGGGTTTGTATTTTATAGTATAGGGTAAGAATTGGGAGATCTATCGAGTACTGCTACTATCAAGATTACAGTAGAAATGTTGCTAATTCTTCAAATTAACTCATTTAATTGTTGGTAAAATCGAACCGTTCTCTTGGTTTTTCACGAAAATGGTGTAGTTTCTGGCGGTATTTGTAGGGTGTATTGGGTAGTATTTGGTAAATTGTCTTGATCATTAGGACGTTAAATCCCATTTTTGTCATTGGTACATATGATATAATGCACGTACTATATAGTTGTTAAGCATAGTAAGGAGGTTAATATTGAACGAAGATATTTCCTCAATGAGTTATTATCATGCAACAATTGGTAATGCTATATACTTGTCGTTATAGATTTGAATATTTGTCATCCATGATCAATCACCGACAAATATTCCTTTGGTATTCTTAGCTAACTTAATATTGAATGTATTTGTAACATACATTCTCGGTAGATCACCCTATCCTCATCGTGACCGTCATCTTTAGTTAAGAGTGTCAGGTGTTTATCTTTATCAAGTCTTTCGGCATCTGTAAATAAAAATTAGTTTCATATTATTTTTAAAGTATATATAGTTTTTAGTGTGTAATTTACATAGCCTCGGCAATACGTGATAAAAGATTGTCAATCACGTGTATCGGTTTAAGGTCTGTCATTGAGTCAAGTGGCGTGGAGTCGATTCCCCGCTTGTACATGACAAGTAGTAGGGTCGCTAATCCAACCGTGTTGGTTTTTCTCCGGTTCCTCTAGTTTCTTGCACCCTTAAAAACCCCTGAGCGCAAGTGGACTAACTTGTACTCTCTCTCTCTCTCTCTCTCTCTCTCTCTCTCTCCCACCACCCCCACCCAACCAACTCTCTCACGATACGCACACATAATGCAAGAGATGGTAGATAACAGGGAAATCAGTGCGCATCCTCCCATTGTCCTAAAGCTTCACAACGAATTTGAAATTCTTACAAAGGCTCAGTTTAAAAAATAGTGTCCCTATTAGGCAAGTCTATTGTATAGTTTTAGGGACCTAGGCCACATTAGGGATAACGAACACATCATAAAAGGTTGCTGATGGGGTGTGTTCTCTACTTATGACCTTAATGACTCACAATGTATCTCTATCGCGCAAAGAAGTGAATTGTTGACGTACGCACGGACGAAAATGAATGAATGAATGAATGAATGAATGAATGAATGAAATGGGGTTTAACGTCCTACGCTTAAGCACCGTACCAGGGCTAATTGAAGACGGGCATACGCCACAGTGTGCAATGAGGGAAATTTTGCCCGGGCAGCGGCGCTACGGCCTACTCTTATATCGAATTCCAACTGCTAAGGGATCTTTTACGCGCACTCCAATTTGTACACGGGACCTCGGTTTTTCGTCCCATCCGAACGACTAGGCAGCTGTCCTTGTCAGGCCCTCCTTCTGCATCACTGACAAGGGGAAATCACGCCGGAAAATCGAGATGAACTTTCTCGGCCAATGCAGGGATCGAACACTCAACCTCCAGGCTAGCGAACCAGTGCCTTATCCACTTAGCCACCGTGACCCCCTCGGACGAAAATGGGTGACAACATACTGTGGGCATAACAAACATTTAGAGATACACACACACGGCACAAAACACACACATCGCACAAAACACACACAGATAAGACAAATAACTCTCAATTGGAAACTATTAAATTGTATATCAGCCATGATCAATCACCGTCCAATGTTCCTTGGGCAGGGTTTATATTTCTAATATACCTTTCCCTTTCTCCTCCTTTCCTTTATCTTTATTGTCATCTATAAGTAATACTGTCAGGTCTGGCTCTTTATCTTGATCAAGCCTGTTATAATCTGTCCGGTCTGCCATATCTACATTGGTACCTGTTGCCTGCTGATTCAGTTGTTCTTGTAAGCTGCTAATAATCAGTTCCTTATCTTGAAGTGTATCTGTATATTTTGTAGCTAAATGACCTTTGTATTTCTCCATTTCCTGACAGTTGACCGATGTGGCTTTTAAAGCCAAATTTTCCACCAGCAGCTCATTTGTTTTTAACTTCAAAGTTTCGATTTCCTTCTCAAGGACAATAATTCTTCTCTGGGTCATCGATTCCCTTTCGGAAGCGAGTTCCTCGTCTACAAAACAATTACGTTTAAAAGCATGGATTTAGTAATATCAATATCAGTACAGAACTATAGTTTTCCGAAAGAGACAACAATAACATATTTTAGGTCTAGAATTAGTAAAGCTAGTTTAAATATCAACTGTCTGCTTCGATGAATAAATGATTGGAATTTAACGTCCCACTTTTGTGCACCAACCAGGATAATAAAGACGGGCATTCGCCATATTATGGTGTGTGCTGTATTTTGTCCCAGACAACAAATGAATGCTATCCGAGGGTCCGTTTACGATGGGGGAGGGGTTGAATGGCTGAATGGTAAGCGTGCGCGCGCTGTATCATAAAGTCTGTTATTGAGTCAACTGGCGTGGTTTCGAATCCCCGACTGTATGTGGCAAGGAGTAGGGTCGCCTGTCCAATCTCGTGGGTTTTCTCCAGGTCCTCCGGTTTCCTCCCACTGCTAAAGGCCCCTACGCGCAAGCCATATATGTTAGTCCTGAAATGACCTAGTTTGTGTCGAGTGGACGTTAAACCCCATTTCTCTCTCTCCCCCTTTTACGTATGCGAATTCTTAAAAATATAACCTCTGTCGCCTTCATAAGGCATAACTCATCTGAGACCTGAACATACTTTTCAAATTGTATCGAAACTGAACAAATATTGTGGTCTCTAAAGGTCCAACAATTTGTACATACTTCACATTTTGCATTAAATGCATGGGCCATAACATAAGGCGTGGAGGCCCAATGCTCATTACAATGTTAAGTTTCATCTGGAGGGTTCACAAACTTAATACATATTTCATCCAAGATCGTTTGATCCTTAACATTCAGTTGTTTTCCACATGAAAAACCCTTTCTCCAAACTCTAGAGACTAACCACATACACGAAATAAGATTACTGTTGGCACTAAGATTTAGATGCTCTGCTTTCCTAGAACATGGCAATTTTCTTATCAAGACATACATCTGATAGTGGAATTTCCTAACCTCTTTTTTGTGTTAATCATACAAAAAATTCGCAATAAATTACTGATCGATCGCATAATGGCAATGGGGTAATAAAAATCCCGATAAGCTTCTGGTCTTAAGAATTTATCCACTAAATACATCTATTGATTAATGACCAAATTACCTGTTATTTGACGGAAATAAAATTCGTCAGGTTTAACTGGGTCTTTATTAATAAAACCACTTTTTACCAAGTCTTGTAGAGGTCGTCTTAAATCTTCCCCATTATTGTAACCCAGAGATACGAGGTGGAATGTTACTTCCACACAGCCTTTCCTAAACAAAAAAAACCAATTGAATATTTCAGCACAACCGACCAGTTCAGAAGTCAGTTATACAAAAGGGGCGATAACTCCGACTGAGTGGGTTACCTCGTAAACAAAATATCCACGAATTGTAGGATAATTACATTTACAGATTTCGGCAAAAGTAACCTGTAACTGTGGATGACGTTTGCGCTGCAGTTTTGTGACCGAAAACAAGAAAGACTTGTGATATGAATGCTATCCCAGCAGCTGAAGTTGGGGTGCCACATACCAATATAATTATATGTTTCATTAGACATGATTAGTCCTTCAAAGGGACAATAACACTCTTGCTGGCTTGACAGGTCCAGAATTTTTTTTAGCCTTATTCTAACTATTATATGTTTAAGTGTCCTATCTGTTGTGTAAATTATCCATTACAACCTATCTTACCTGTCCAGAGGGTTCGAAAATATGTTTAAATCCAAGTTGCATTTGAAAGTGCTTACGTAAGGCTTTTCAAACCATGTTACGGTATGTAGTTGATTTTTTCTAATTTTTAAAATTAGGTGGGTTAGGATAAAATTTGTGTCATTTATTGATTGTAGTATTGTAAAATAGTACAAATTGTTGACCAGAATAAAGATTGGAACATATTATTCAGTTACAACAAGAGTGGTATTGGGACAAATTATTTAGTTCCAACAAATAAGAGTGTTATTTGGGCCTTAAGTGTCTCACTTCGTGCATAGACAAAAATTTGCAGTCAATTGCATTCACTTTCACCAAAACAATACGACACGAACAATACGAAGTCTTTAGACTGGGTAGCAGGGACGTATAGGTATTTTTAGATCATGTAGGGTAGTATAACTATATATATATATATATATATATAATACAAATTAAAGGCTGTGCTATGGGCTCAGTATGTTCACCTGACCTTAGCAACCTCGTTATGGGGTTCTTAGAAGAAAAATTATATACAATTACTGAAAACAAATTTGGTATTATCTATAGAAACTACATCGAAGTTTCAAACTTCTGGTAATGGAACTTTTACTACTTCGAAGTGCCATAACCCACTTTGTAAATGTTGCCAACATATGATAATTGATAGTAAATTCACGTTTTCTAATACTAATTATACATTTAAAATTAATTATAATATGAATTGTAATACTAAAAATGTAATTTATGTTCTGATTTGCAATAAGTGTTCGAAAATTTATATAGAGGAATGTTCAACTGAATTACGTGCATGCATCCGAGTTCATAGGCAACACAGTTCACAAACTAATCCTGTCTTGAAAGTCTCTAAACATTTAAATACGTGTGCTAAGAATTTAAATATTAAATTCAGTATTTTTCCTTTTTATAAAGTCAATATTGACAATACTATCAAGAGAAGGAATATGGAATCACACTTTATTGACCGGTTCAAACCTGATTTAAATGCATAATTTGTCCCCTTCCCACCGTATTAATATTCTAAATTTTAAATAAAATTTTACACTTTTTACTTCTAACACCATTTAAGGGTATTTAAAACCCTATATTACTTTATTTCTCTATAATCGGTTTATTAGAGAATAAAGTGGATACAAACTAATTCACAACCAAATTACATAATTGATCTATTGACATTTAATTAATCTCTTCACTTCTGTATGGTTCTATTGTCAAATTAGTGGTACATGTATTAATATTTTAAATTTTAAATAAAATCTTTAAAATATAATTTTACACTTTTTACTTCTAACACCATTTAAGGGTATTTTAAACCCTATATTACTTTATTTCTCTATAATCGGTTTATTAGAGAATAAAGTGGATGAAAACTAATTTACAACCAAATTACATAATTGATCTATTGACATTTAATTAATCTCTTCACTTCTGTATGGTTCTATTGTCAAATTAGTGGCCTAGAGTGTCGCGCTTCGACCTCTTGCTGGCGGGCCACCTGTGGCTCGCGGCTGTGGTTTTGAGCCCTGGTGTGAGCATATGATGAAGGTGATAGCGGCGCCTTCTCAACCTCGTGGGTTTTCTTCCACTGCTAAAGACCCCTACGTGCAAGCGAATTATTGAAATAAAATGAAACCATATGTTTGTCCCGAAATGACCTAGTTGTGTTGAGTGGAGGCTAAACCCTCCCTCTCTCTCTCTCTCTCTTCTCTCTCTAGAAATTTCATCCTTTCATAGCACTAGCATGGATTGGTCCACTGAAATAACGCCATACTACGCTAATTTGGTGGCATAATTTTATTTTTTTCTGGGGAAGGTACCATTCTAAATGGCTCCATATAGGTGCCTGAAATGCAGGGAAATTTCCAGGGGGAGACCTTACTGGCCTCCCTTGCAGGGTTTCGCGCCTTCGACGCTAGCGGTGGCCGGCGGTAAATAATAAGGGCCCCCGCATATTCCAGGCCTTAGGGCCCCCACCATGGTTAATCCGGCGCTGACCCCATACGCAGCACCCTGTTGGGACATATATATTAATAAATTTGTTCATGACAAATTGGTAATTAATCTATAGTTCGTTTAAATCATGTAGATTTCTCTTAATTCAGGTGTTATTTTGCTTCATTATAAATCTATAAACAATTATTACTTAAGGTCATATATTTTTACATATTTCACACAAAATTGTTCGGTGCTGTTTTCTCATATTTCATAAAATTGAGATTAAAATGCTTGGTTTTCACAATGTCTCGCCTTATCTATGCTCCTATTCACAGTTACGCTAAACCATGCTGTAATAGCTTAAAGTCCAAACATAAACAGGAAGTTTATATGACATTAGCGATCGTAACTTACAATCCTTATTTCGATCGCCGTCACAACATTTCATAAATTCGAACACAAATGGGAATATCTATCTGAAATGTGCGAGCGGCAGATACTTTTACAGGACTATTTAAACGTAGGAACTAGTCGTGCATCGCGTTCATACGATTTCATTAATCCATGACATAAATGGGAAGATTTCTTTGAAAAATACATTTTAAATTTCAATGGAATTCTTCATAAAGACGAAAAAAAAAATCCCTGTAAATATGCAAACAAGAAGTGTAAAGCGTTTACAAGACCAATATATTATCAGATCAAGTCATGGTTTATAAAATATTCCATATTGAACTTTATTGGGTGTCGTTATCGTGCATGTTAACAGATAATTTAATGAAGTAGTTTTAACTTACGCTAATTTCTTTACCACTACAAACTGTTGTCCTGGGTGGTCATCATATACATTCCCAATATTCTTTTCACATCTCTCTACGAATTCTCTATATTTAGCACTGGTGTTGTCTATTAATTCGTAGAATTTCTGTCCACTGTATTTTATTCTTCCCTGGTATATTACTAAAATAAAACAATATTTTCTTTTTAAATCCAGTATATTACTAAAATAAAACAACTTATTCTTGATAATCGGTGCATTATTGTTTAACGTTTTACTGATCCATCGGGGCTAATGAAGCAAATAATTCCCGTGGAGCAGTCCTACTCTTATATCATATCCCAACTGCCAATGGTTCTTTTACGTGCTCTGTCATTGAGTCATCTGGCAGGGTTTTGATTCCCCGGTTGTATGTAACAAGGAGTACATGTAGGGTCCCGCCTCGTGGGTTTCCTCCCATTGTTAAAGATCCCTACTGTGTGTTAACCCCGAACTGAACTCGTCTCTCTCGCTCTGTCCCCCTCTCTCTCTCTCTCTCTCTGTATTAGGCTGTGGTGTGAAATTTCGACCTAGCTTGCTTCTGTTACTCCGTTCCGACCATTTTCGGGTGGAAAAAAAACTACATCATCTAATTCTAATTCTTTGACGTTTGATAAAAAAACGTAAATTTAATGTGGGTTTACTTGTCCATGTGTAATGGTATTTGAATTTCGCAGTGACTAGGTTCTAACGGATCACGTTGCATAATTGGCCAATCAAACATACACGACGAAGAGTTCAACAGGTCGTGTGGTGAAGGTCACCTGCTCTTTGTTACGTTTTGTTATCAACGATACATGGCGGAAGGATAACTAAAAATACTCCGTGAACATTTTGTTAAAATAATGAGCTAAAACCGTTCACTGCGACAGGCTGGGAAAATTTGTGGTATGTGCTAACCAGTGGCTCAAATTAGATGGAAATGGCAGATTTGTGCTGGAGACAAATGTCGATTTGCTGGACAAAGAACTCCAGGAATGTACAGACAAAACTCTCACTGGGGTATGACAGAAGCTACTACTTCCCACATTCTCCGTTAACAAAACTGTGAATAAAACATTTTCACGATTCCAAAATTGTTGAAGAAAGTAATGTTTAAAAGATATTCCCTTGTCTATTTATGATATTGACCCTTGACCGTATGACGATATTGTCTTTTATGGTTTCGGATTGGCTTAGAATTTGATTTTTTCACCCGATTATGGCTACACTTGATAAATATAGTTCGAGACGTCATTCGTGTACAAGACGTATTGTGCAATGTACGGGAACAGAAATGTATGCAACAGCCTACTGGTTTACTTATGTAACAAAGCGTCAGATTTCCACCCGGAATTTGCTGGGACGAGATGATACGATTTTCGGGGCTAAATCACAGCCTGTATCCATGAATAATAATTGCCTTGTTGATACTGCATATATAAATTACAGTGGGGGGGGGCTGTTCATTGCTCGTGAACGGGATAGATCCCGTAAACGGGTTCACGAGATCCCCGCTTCCGACGGGCCTGTTTATGAATTACGATTACCTCGTTCATATTGCATTTATGAATTGCGATTAAGATTACCACGCAAATTCGCATTAAAACTGCCAAGCAGTCCTTGCACTTGATTATATTATACAGACTGCCCCGGTAAAATGTTACCCTAGCCCTAAATACTGTGGTTTCGAATAACCTCTTTCATATCACAATTATAAAACCTGTCTTACATACCACAATCTGGTTCCAATGTTTTTATAACCCATGTATGTTTACATCTTTCTAGAGCGAGTAAAAAGAGAATATATGAATTCGGCCCTTTTCTGTACAATTTTCTTAACATCTCTAGGGAACCGCTACTTCTGCCCTTTTCTTTTACATGGTCTAACAAATACTCAAATTCGTCTTCGTCGAAAACAAATAAAGAATGAAGTTGAATAACAAGTTCTCTGGGTTCTATGTTTAACCAAAGGGAATTCATATGTTTTTGAATTTTACACCGGTGATTTTTATTCATACGTTCGTTGCTATGAATAGCAGGTATCATATCTACAATCAATTCCTCCTTGCTGGCATCATCATCGTCTTTCACATCATCTACAAATAAAATTATAAAGAAATATATTATCAAAAGTAAGTATTGAAATAGATAATGAAAAGGTTTTACATGTTCCCCAATCCTATTCAGACATCCTGAATAAAATATTGTTTATAAAAATGTCATCAAATTACTTTAACTTGAGCCAAGTTATGAGGTAGACATTCCAGATATTGGGCAGAAAGGTGTAATTCAAGATGGCGCCCAAGATGGCCACCGTACCCTTATACCCGAGGCTTTGGAGTTTTGACAAGATGTAGCGTATATTTTTCATTATCGTAGCAACGGTACTTGATAATAATTATATCCTCGAAGTTTCAAATCTCGGGGATATTGTAATCCATTTATATCTCATCCGGCCCATGGTCAAGTGAGTTGATTACAGACATGACATGTAAATAAATGTTTATATGAATCAAAGATGAAGTCAATCCGAGAAGCATTTTACAGCAGATGACTACATAACTCCCACGCAGTGGAAGGATATGTCAACCGGATACAATGTTGTTGTAATGGTTAACGTTCGAAAGCTGAAAATGTCCCCAATGAGCACCTTCCGGAGAATTGTGCAAACATTCCTGGGGATAATCGTCGCAGTATGCAAAAACGCTGCTGCATATTCTGTAAATGCCCGAAAAACAGTCAGTGCAATTACCAATGCCAAACCCCTAATGGTGCTATTTTGATAAATTGCAAAAGTACAATGTAGGTGTGGTTCATAAAAAAATGATAGTCAATAAAGTGATCCTAACTGTACAACTTATGTAAAATATCCAATCCTTCTGATAATTTGGTTGAGCAAAACCAGTATCCTGATCAACTGGCTGCCCTATACTGAAATTAACAATGATAAATTGTTCTTCTACAGAGTGAATGGTCTGTGTGAAATCCCTGACCCCTTAAACCCTAGAAAAGACACCAAGTTTATTCTCTTCGTTCAATTATGCTCCTTGACAGGCTAGCCGAAATATACCATTACCCGCTACTTTTTTTTCCCTGAAAATGATTCCAATGTATTCCTTGACCCCAATAACCGACATAGGTACAGTATCCGACAATCGATTCAATCCACACTTTTTCAATTACTATCTCAATTCACCCTCTACTGTTTGCGATCGTGTGTTTTGTCAATTCAATTGATTGTTGTAACATTGGGTTACGATTGTACTCAGGATCGACAGATGGGTTCAACTCAGTCAACTTTACATCTTTCTTAGACTGGGAGTACGACCTATCGATCGTGTTCAATCGATACGATCGCGGAGACTTAACCTCTCTCCCAAATTCTTAAACCTAACCCTAATCGTGCGTTTCAACTGAGAATCCAATGAGTTGATTGATTCGAGGAGGAATGATCAATTAGTTTATTAACAACACAGAATAGTTCTTTCTGTTTGTTGGCACTATTTTTAATTTTTTCATTGTAGAAGGAAACTTTTGATTGTTCAATGATATATTTGACTTTGTTTTTCTCTTCTCGGTAAAGATCTGTATGGATATAAAGGGAGGTCTCACGCCACTTTTTCTCAGCTTTTCTGCGTTTTTGTTTTGCTTCAGCTATTTGATGGCTACTCCACTCATTTCCTGGTCTAATAGTAAATGTTTTAGTGGTTAGCGGAACTAGATCTGCAATGATCTTCCTCAGTGTTGTATCATACAAATCAGCCTTTACATTCACATCACATAATTCACGGATGTCGGAAAAGTTAGATGTACCAATTGTTTCACAAAAGGTATCGTTGCTCAGAGATTTGAATTTACGAAACGATATTGTTTTCTTGTCTAAAGGCGGCTTCTTCGTTAGAATTTTAAAGGTGATAGGCAAATGGTCTGATAGTAAGGTATCTTCCACCAGTATGTATCTCATCTTGGCGTGTAATGACAAAATCAAGAAGATGACCTTTATTATGTGTCTTTTTGTTGACATGCTGTTGAAGATTGTAGGTAAGCAATATTTCCCGAAAGCGATTACTCAGTGGGTCAGAACTGTTTTCAAAGTGAATATTAAAATCGCCAAGTATCAACAAGTCGCCTTTTGACATTAACTTTGTTTCAAGAAGTGATGTAAATTCCTCAAAAAAGTCATTATTATGGAATTTGGGGGCCTATAAACAATTAACAGTTGCAGAGATTTGTTCAGGTTCGATATCAAACAATCAAGGCACTCAAACGATTTAAATATATCATTTGACTGCAAAAATATTTTTAAAGTTGACTTGTAGACAAGTCCAACGCCACCACCCCTAGACGCAATAGCCTTCTGGAAGTTTAGCCGAAATGGTCACTGAATCTGAGTTCTGACTAAGCCATGTTTCAGTAATCGAGCACAGATCTAATTCTTCATCCACAATAAAATCATTTATGTCACTGGTTTTATTCCTAACAGATCTAGCATTAATTAATCCTGCTTTTAAACCATACGTAGTGTGCCCCATGTTCCTGAAGCAATGACTGCGAGTTTTACAACATCTGGCCGTTGCTAGTTTACTTCACAATTCCCGACATTATAGATACGTTATCTGCAAACACGTGAACAGTAGCATCCAATCCGAGATCGTGGCCTAGCGAACCCCACGGAAACTTTGACATTGGACGAACCTTGAACTTTGAAACTCGATTATCACATGTAGATATTTTAGCTTGAACGCGTGAGACTTTGTATTCGCGACGACCAAGGAATCTGATAGGCTCACAAACAGGGCTTATACCCAATCAACCTTAGTGCCGAAATATTCAGGGTATTTCGTGAAGGGCTTAAAAAGATGTACGTACTTAAAGCGAGATTAAGCCTTCTATTGAAGATGATTATGTCCGTGCAATTTACAAAAATTCCACTCGGTTTCTAAAGGCAGCTCTACAAGCTACCAAACTCCATTGCCCGTGCGTGTCAAACATATATAAAAAGTTTGATTATCCCACGTAGAGAAATGATAAAAAAAACATGAGAAACCTCACCTTCTTTTGGAGATCTCTGGCCAGATTCTGCTACCGTCTCTACAGACTGCTGATTTTTACCAAGAGATTCTTCTGTGATTTCTTTTCCTTTGGAAAGTTTCTCAATTAGTTCTTGTTGACGTTTTATTGTTTCCAACGCCGCAGCATATTTTTCGTCTGAGACACCCGCACCAGTTTGTGACAATTCCATTCTCTTTACACTAGAATCGAATCCCAACGCCCCCTGGGGTGGACCGTTTTTTACATCTGGCGTATCCTCTCCTACATTACCAGGTTCAGACAGGTGAACCTCAGTTGGTGTATCAGGTTCCGGTCCTATTGATAAGCGTTCTATTTCATCTATTGCATCTGGGAGGTGCCCGCGGTCCTCTGGTTGACTGTATATTATTGGTGAATCGAGAGACATCATAACTTTACGAGAATGTTGCGAGATATTCTCAATAGAGTCTTCAAGTCGACAGTCTTTAGTGTCGTTTACCTCAGCTGATTTCTGTTTCTTACATTCGTGTGTTGTTTATCTATTTGGCGATATCGTCAGAGAATATTTAGATACTCTAGTCGGCCTGGAATAAACCAAAAGATGACAAACAAATAAACAAAATTACATGGTGCTATAATTATATAATAAGTAAGAAAAATAAGATGTGGAATGGAAAGATCTTTAAATCAACTACTAATATCGCTGTAAATGGTACAAACTTTCTGATAACGTGGTTGTGGTTGGCCTTCATGCGTCTATTTATTAAATATAAATTGGGTCATTTTTGACGAATAGGAAGTGTTTTACGGATGAGACTAAAAATAATCACAGATAGCCAATATCTTTTTATTTCTCAACGGGTCTTCTTTGGGGTTCCATATTTGGATTTTCGGACGAGTCCCATATGGGCAGTGAATGACGGATTTTTAGAAATTCGTTAGTTCGCTCGATTAATATTAGCATCAAACATTTGCGAAAGTTTTCTTCGTCATTGTTTCTACATTCAAGATTTGTATATCTCCGTCACTATTTGAGGTATCAAGTTGAAACTAGGTGGGAAATCAAAACGAAACAAAATGACCTTTCCGCGACCCTTCGCCCTTGTATGCATGATGACCATGAGACTAACTGCATGTTTTCTGAGAATTGAAAGTCAATCTGCGGAATACATTTTTATATATTTGGGGTATTTATGTAGCGCATATTTCACCTAAGTACCCAGATGCTCTTCACAAACTTAAACAAGTTACAACCCATAAGAGTAAAAAATGCATGTTAATAGTCAAAGGCAAAAAATAAGATTATAAACCAAAATGGAAAAAAAAAACCAACTTAGTTAAGAATTTGGATAAAAAAAACTGTATCCTGTTTATTAAAAGGCTTTGGTAAATACAAAAAGTCTTAATTTTTGCTTCGAAAGTGAAGCAGTTTCTTAGGCTAAAGGGTAATTTGTTTCACAATTTAGGAGCCTGTATTGAAATTTTTTCTCTCCAACCGTTACTTGTTGTCCCCGCCCTTCGAAGAAAGCAGGGGACTATTAAAATGGGTTCGTCCGTCCGTCTGTCTGTCTTTCCGTCTGTCTGTCTGTCCGTCTGTCACACTTTTTGGGACACAAATTGAGCTAGAATATTCAAACTTGGTGTAGGTGTTTATTAGGTCATTACCTTGATGGAGTTCGAAGATGAGCATTTTCCGCTAAGGGTAAGCAGAGATAAGCAATTTGATTGGTTGATTCTTTGGGACACGATAACTTAAGTTGTAATGAATGAATGAATGAAATGGGGTTTAACGTCCTACGCTTAAGCACCGTACCTGGGCTAATTGAAGACGGGCATACGCCACAGTGTGCAATGAGGGAAATTTTGCCCGGGCAGCGGCGCTACGGCCTACTCTTATATCGAATTCCAACTGCCAAGGGATCTTTTACGTGCACTCCAATTTGTACACGGGACCTCGGTTTTTCGTCCCATCCGAACGACTAGGCAGCTGTCCTTGTCAGGCCCTCCTTCTGCATCACTGACAAGGGGAAATCACGCCGGAAAATCGAGATGAACTTTCTCGGCCAATGCAGGGATCGAACACTCAACCTCCAGGCTAGCGAACCAGCGCCTTATCCACTTAGCCACCGTGATCCCTAACTTAAGTTGTAATAAAGTGAGAGTGATGAAACGTGGTATATAGTTTTATTGCATCAATACCTTGACTAAATTCGATAATGAGCATTTTCTGCTCAGGGTAAGCAGAGCGATAAGCAATATGATTGGCCGAGACTTTGAAACATGATAACTCTCCTTCTTATTGAGCTAGGATATTCAAACTTTGTGTAGGTGTTTATTAGGTCAATACCTTGATGGAGTTCGAAGATGGGCATTTTCTGCTTAGGGTAAGCAGAAATAAGCAATTTGATTGGTTGATGCTTTGGGGCGCAATAACTTTAGTTGTAATTAAGTGAGGGTGATGAAATTTGGTATATAGTTTTATTTCATTGATACATTGACTTAGTTCAATAATGAACATTTTCTGTTGAGGGTAAGCATAGCGATAAGCAACTGATAGGTCTAGACTTTGAAACACAATCAATAATTCTCCTTCTAATCAAGGTAGAATGTTCAAACTAGGTGTAGGCGTACATTAGGTGAATGCCTTGAACAATGACTTCGATGATGAACAATGACTGATTCTATCTGGTAGAGAGTGATGAAACTTAGTGTATAGTTTGATTGCTCAATTTCTTTGAAAAAAATAAATGTGCGATTAATTACGATTGTACTAATTTGATTCCACGATCTCCTACGTTTCGATACGGGGAACAAGATAGCTACAACTGGCCTCAATATATGGTCAGATCTGATAGGATCACCACGATTACTTCGCGATTAAAACCACGATTGCAATCGTAGTCCGAATGGTGATAATTCGAACCTAGCATATAATATAGCATCGTTTTGATCGAGATTAAAGGTTTAGTCAAAAGTATGGAATGCACACGTTAACCCACTAAACCTCCCCCGGTTCTTGTTAGAACGATCATGTGTACAATAATGGTAGATAATTCATGGTCCGATACCTTTTCACCAAGGGACATCACTGAACGTAGCAATATAGGATGCAGACCACCATTAATTTCCCCATTGACTTAAATGTTATTTCTAGCCTCTTTGCCCACCTCCAACTTTTTCCCAAATTTTCGTTGGGCTGAATGCTTTTCACCATAGACAGAGGAACAAATAACCATGTCTTTGCACTAAAATTTGTATGACGTTGACCACCAAAATCTTGAGATACACCAAGTTGAAGAAGTATACTCATAACATGTAACTAGTTGCCGTAGCCAACCTGATAGCTCAGTTATCCTTCCGCCTCAAAATCCGGAATATTTACCAAAACCTGGCAGAAAATATTAATTCAAACCCTCTTCTTCCATTCTAGACCACAAAATCAACAAAAATGTCCATGCAAAGGGGGAGAAAAGAGAAGGAGAGAGAATTGCTATAAATAGACAAACTAGTGTGAAATTTAATGGTGGTCTGCCTCCACATGTGCTTGTTAACACTCTACATGCTACAGTGTTGATTGTTTTCATATTAATTTTGTAGGTCAAACTCAATATGTCTGTTTTGTAGGACCTATGTTGGTTAAGACGTTGATCGTTCATTCCTGTAAGTCAAAACGTAAATTTCAGACTTTTATCGTAGCCTTTAATCCCGATCAAAAAGATAGGTTGCCAGGCAACGAAACATACACCCACAGCAACTAAATCGTCCGGGCAGTCAACAAGAGTTATCACATATTTTTACTTTTTTCGGTAATGAAACATTTATAAAACACCAAAATCTATTAAGTAATTATCAGAAAAACCCTAGAATTGGTTTGGCTTTTATAAAGTTATCCTACATGCTAACGTTTAGAATGCGAAACAATTAATATCATGGATTTAGCTGTTCTCATTATCAAAAAAAAATTCAATGTGATCAAGGGCCGCAACTCTGGCAGTAATTTAATTATCGGATAACAGGCGTCTTCGTTTCATGACCTTAAACGTTGTGTATAAATTTAGAGTCAATTGGATCAAGGACCATTACTCTGGCTTTTTCGTCTCCTGACATTTAACATTGTGTATAAATTTAAAGTCAATCGGATATCAACTTTAGTCTTTAGAGCGTTCATAAGAAATTGTGGAAGACGGACGGACGTACGCCCGGACGTGGCGACGGCAATATTATATGACCACATTTCCATTGGTAATTTGCCAAAACGAATCAACCCCAAGTGAAAATCCAGCTTAAATGTCAATGCCCATACTCTTTCAGTCTAGTCACACCATTCATATTGGGGTCGTCGAAATATCGAACAAAGAATGAATGAATGAATGAAATGGGGTTTAACGTCCTACGCTTAAGCACCTAACCTGGGCCAATTGAAGACGGGCATACGCCAACAGTGTGCTATGAGGGAAATTTTGCCCGGGCAGCGGCGCTACGGCCTACTCTTATATCGAATTCCAACTGCCAAGGGATCTTTTTACGTGCACTCCAATTTGTACACGGGACCTCGGTTTTTCGTCCCATCCGAACGACTAGGCAACTGTCCTTGTCAGGCCCTCCTTCTGCATCACTGACAAGGTGAAATCACGCCGGAAAATCGAGATGAACTTTCTCGGCCAATGCAGGGATCGAACACTCAACCTCCAGGCTAGCGAACCAGCGCCTTATCCACTTAGCCACCGTGATCCCATCGAACAAAGACGGGGTATTCCCAATATTACGTGTCTACCATAAATAGCTGTTTTTATATATAAATATTGTATTACTAGGAATAATAGAATCAGTTTTAAATAATATCACTCCCATCGGAACATAATTGATATGAGGATGATAGACGGCTGATTGTCAACGTGGTGAGGTGAGCCCAAATGGGATCCGACGTGATTTCTCATTGTCAGTGATGCAGGAGGGCCTGACAAGGACAGCTGCCTAGTCGTTCGGATGGGACGAAAAACCGAGGTCCCGTGTACACATTGGAGTGCACGTAAAAGATCCCTTGGCAGTTGGAATTCGATATAAGAGTAGGCCGTAGCGCCGCTGCCCGGGCAAAATTTCCCTCATAACACACTGTATGGTGTATGCCCGTCTTCAATTAGCTCAGGTTTAGTGCATAACAGTAGGACGTTAAAACCCCATTTCATTCATCATTCATGGGATCCGGGGGCTGGTTCCTGAGACGGTATTTACCTACTAAACACATAATTACCCTGATTAAGACATACAATTCACAGGTAGTTTTATGATACAAAAACTTGGTTAAATTTATGCAATACGTCGGTCAGTTGATGTCCTCCACGCTGTACACTGCACCAAAACATAGGTTAGGCAAATACCTCGGTTAGGCAGATACCTGGGTGTACACTACACTATATATATATAGGTTAGGCAGATACCTCGGTGTATTCTACATAGGTTAGAATATCCACTGTACACTACACTATAAATATAGGTTACGCAGATACCTCGGTGTATTCTACATAGGTTAGAGAGATACCCCACTGTACACTACACTATAAATATAGGTTAGAGAGACATTACATTGTCTTACAATCTGTATATCATCAACATGAAACACGAATGAGATTATTTAACTTACCATGGATAAAAACACAAATAAAATAGAGAAGAAACGTCTACAAATGGCGGAGTTCTAGGTAATGGTGACGTAAATGAAATACTTCCCTATTGAATCAAAAAGCCCTATTTTCTATTTAATACCAGACCCGGATGTACATTCTAACCCTCGACAAGAAATCATATCATAGTCAGCCATTGTATCAGGTTTAAATGGGTGACACATATATAAATATATATATATACCTATATCACTACTGTATATATGTACATATATAACACAACCCTAATATAGATCGAAGCGGGGAATTGCTGTCAAAAGGATATCAATTTGCTTAAATCCTTATCATAGTGAGCCATTGTATCAGGTTAACATGATATATACCTATATTACTACTGTATATGTACATATATATATATATAGATCGAAGCGGGTGATTGTTGTCAAAAGGACGTGTCGTCGTAGCGCTTGCCTCGTTTACCAATTCGTAGTTGATATCAATTTGTACAAATCCATAACAAAAGACCGATAGGATGCAGTATAGTTTTGTATAGTTCCTTCATGAACTGTCTCTGAGCGAACGAGACATCGTTCGCTCAGAGACAGTTCATAAAGGAACTAAGTTTTGTATTGAATTCTATTGAAAGTTTCTTTAGAGTTTTGTTGGGTTTTTTTGTGTGGTGGGGGGGGGGCGTTCCCATTGCCTATAGGATACAATTCTATAGTATTCTACGGGGGGGGGGGGGGGTGTAGGAAATAACGACCCCAAATGTTCTGCAGTTTATGAAGGGAATATTCTATATGTTTTCTATAGGTCCGACGGGTATTCCTCGGTCACGAAGCGGGGATCACATGGCTAAGAGGGTAAGGCGCTGGCTCGCTAGCCTAGAGGCCGAGAAAGTGTATCTCGATTTTCCGGCGTAGTTTCCGCTTGTCAGTGATGCAGAAGGGCAAGTGTCTAGTCGTTCGGATAGGACGAAAAACCGAGGTCCTGTGTACACATTGGAGTGCACGTAAAAGATCCCTTGGCAGTTGGAATTTGATATAAGAGTAGGTCGTAGCTCCGCTGCTCGGGCAAAATTTCCCTCAAAGCACACTGTATGGCGTATGCACGTCTTCATTAGCCCAGGTTAGGTGCATAGCAGTGGGATGTTAAAACCCTATTTCATTTCGGTCGCGAAGCCACGCATCGGCCGTCTCGGGAAACGCCAGCCCCGGTCGCCCCCTTCCCCTGCTTCTTTCTGAACGACTCCGAGACGGGCACTCAGCCAGGCCGAGGAATTCCAGGCGCTGAACTTAGTCGAGAGCGCGACTCGGCCGCAAAGACACGCATCGGGAATTGCAGCCCCCGCCGTCTCTTCCCCTGCAGCTCTCTCCGACTCCGAGGCGAGCAGGCACTGAAATTCCTCGAGAGCGCGCCTCGGCCGCGAAACCCCGCATTGGTCGTCTCGAGGAATGGCTACCCTGGCTGTCTCTTCTCCGCTTCCCTCTCCCTAAATCCCAGACGGGCTTGTTCCGACCGCGGGTCTCAAACAGAGTCCCTCAGACGCACTCCCGTCGCCGCACATCGTTGAGACTGTGAGACGTTACTAAACAGTCATTAATATCGTTCTAGTAACGTTTAATTTTGCAACATTCAGATTAGATGTTCCTATAACGTCGAACCATCTGATAAAACGTTATTTCCTAAGCATGGTCAGCCTGTAAATGTTAGTAAACTATTTTCTTATGTCACGGTTTAACTTATAATTCCTTGAACGTTATTAAATTATTTATTCAAGATGTTTTATTGATTTTAATTGGATTTTTGTATTTTTCAAATATTCCGTTTTATTTTAATTAAACGAACAAAAATATAGTCGAACGGAAAACGTTGCATTTTCGTGTCTCATCTCAATGGAAAAATATTTTTCCGAATGCTTACTAGATATTATGTGCCTTGACTTTGAATCGCGTTCTCTTTGACATCACATCATTGATACTGTGAAACGTCACTAAACATTAACTAATGTGTATCTAGTGATGTTTACTTTTAAAACGTTAAGATTTGGTGTTCTAAGAAGTTCGGATGAACCATAATATGATAAAATCTAATTTCCGAGCCGTAATATTGATATTAGATTTTATCGGCGGGACGATTTGCCAAATTCTACCCAATACCACCCTAATATCACTCCAATGTCACCACATCAATACTACATCATAATGGTTCCAAATTAGCATATTACTGGAATTATTTTTCAAAAATGGTGATATATATATATATATATATATATATGGCGGGGAATTTACTTCAAATTTTTGACGTCTTCAAGGTTTGTTATCACAGTATACGTATCAAAAGAAGCAACATTGTTGGATTTTTCGAGTCCCATGAAGGCCAATGCCCGTCCTCTTTCAGTCTAGTCACACCATCCAAATCGGGGTTTACAAATTCTCAAAATAGTCAACAAAATGGGGTATTCCCAATATTACGTGTCTACCATAAATAGCTGTTTATATATGAAAAAGATTGAATTACAAGGAATAGTTGAAATAATTTTAAATAATACCACTCCCGTCGCTTAGAAATTTATGAAGTTGGAGGCTGATTGTCAACGTAGCGAGCCAAAATGGGGTTCGGGGGCTGGTTCTTGAGACAGTATTAACCTCATAAACACATAATTACCCACAATTTACTAGAAGTTTTAAGACACAAAATGGTTTTACATTATGCAATATGAATATCTTTATTTTCAAAGGTGAAAAATATGGTTTAAAGTATGTTTAGAATTTTGCCCTTCATAACAAAGAAATGAAAAAGACCGTATTAATTATATAGGCTAGAGAGCCCGTCTTCCATTAGCCCAGGCCCCAAGTTCACAAAGTATTCTCAGACTTGAGTTGAGAATTTGCTCAACTTTCAATCACTGTTATGAGAAATATCTTTGATCCAGAAACACAAAACTTAGCACATAGTTTCTTATTGCTGTATTTGATACATAAAAACAACAAAATTATTATAAAGGGCTATATTTTAGTTAAAATAAGGTGAACAAATTTGAGTAAATTCTCAACTTAAGTCTGAGAATGCTTTGTGAACTCGGGACCAGGTTAGGGGCATAACAGTAGGACGTAAAACCCTATTTAATAGGTTAGAGAGACACCCCACTGTCTTACCATCTGTATGTCATCAACATGAAACACAAATAAGATATATTTTACTTACCATGGATAAAAACACAAATAAAATAGAGAAGAAACGTCTACAAATGGCTGAGTTCTTGGTAATAGTGACGTAAATGAAATACTTCCCTATTGAATCAAAAAGCCCTATTTTCGGTTTAATAATAGACCAGGATGTACATTCTAACACTTCACACTCGGCTAGAAATCATATCATAGTCAGCCATTGTGATTGTGTTAGGTTTAAGAATTAAAATGGGTCACGTATATATGTATAGGCCTACATGTACATGTATCATTACTGTATATATGTACATATTTAACACCACTCTGTACATATATCGATCATTGTATGTGTACATAGGCGTAGGAGCTCGATGAACCCTAAATGCCCGAAAAAGTTTTGTGCTTACAGACAGCAGCGCCCTTGTAAACCCCCCCCCCCCCCATACCCAAAGAAAATTTTGGAATATTTTACGGCTGCAAACACGTACGTTTTACTGCTATTGCAGCAGGTGAACAAAGCCTATTTAAGGACTCGAATTCCAATCAATCGTATACAGTCCTCGAAAACGGAACCGTTAGCAGAAAATTTTGAAAATTGAACTGTCGCAAACGCGTTTTTCTGCTATTTAAGCCGGTGAACAAAGCAACTTCAAAGTGGTCTAATATAGCCTAATTAAGAAGGCTGACTCGAATTCCAATCAATCGTTTACAGTCCCCGAAGACGGTACTGTTAGGGAAAAAAATTGAAAATGTAACTGCCGCAAACGGGTTTTCCTGCTATTTCAGCCGGTGAACAAAGCAGCCCCAAGGTGGTCGAATATAACCTTATTCTTATCGTTTACAGTCCACGAAGACGGGACCATTAGGAGAAAATTTGGAAAATTTAACTGCCACAGATGCGTTTTCTGCTATTCTAGCCCGTTTAAGCAACTCCAAAAGTATCCAATGGTTTTGTAACCGAAATCCCACTCGGAATTACAACCGTCCAATCAGACTGTTGCATCTGCATTCACAAATAATAATCGATGCCCGAAAAGTGTCGCACAAAGTCGAGTGGTTCCAGAAAAAATGTTTCCATAGTCCATTTCGTGATATTCAATTACAAGTAAAGTAAAATTAGTGTTTTAATGGGCTCGATGGCAGTAAGAGAAGCAAAATCAGAAATGCCCGAAAAATTTCGGGTTTATAGACAGCGGCGCCGGTTTTCTTTGAGAGGCGAATGATCCCCTAGGGAAATTTTGGATTATTTGAAGGTCGTTTTTCTGCCCGATGCCTGTTTTTCGGGCAATACCGTTTTTTGGGGGCATACCTATTATAAGAGAACTTCGGGCAATTTTTCGGGCATGCAGTGGTCAAGAAAAAGACGAGAAAATACTTTTCGGATAGTGTGGATCTCGTAGAAATAAGTTAGTTATATTTTTTCTCTAAGCGTTAATAGAAAAAAAGGTTGTCGAATTTTTCATTGCCCGAAAACAATTTGTTTGGGGGGGGGGGGGGCAAATGACACCCCCCCCCTGACCCCCCCCCCCCGGCTCCTACGCCTATATATGTGTACATATTATACTGTGTGCTTCTTATGTTATAGATTCGCATCGATTTTCCGACGTGATTTCCCCTTATCAGTGATGCAGAAGGAGGGCCTGACAAGGACAGCTGCCTAGTCGTTCGAATGGGACGAAAAACCGAGGCCCGTGTACATATTGGAGTGCACGTAAAAGATCCCTTAGCAGTTGGAATTCGATATAAGAGTAGGCCGTAGCGCCGCTGCCCGGGCAAAATTTCCCTCATAACACACTGTATGGCGTATGCCCGTCTTCAATTTGCTCAGGTTAAGTGGGACGTTAAACCCCATTCCATTCCATTCCATTCTATAGATTCGCAGCAGAGAATTGCTGTTAAAAGGGCGTGTCGTCATAGCGCGTGCCTCGTTTACCAATCGTAGTTAATATCAATTTGCTTAAATCCTTAGCAAAAATATACATTACAAAACTATACTGGTATCCTATCGGGCTATAGTTTTGTATTGAAGCGGATTGAAGTATATCGAAAGTTTTGGTTTTTGGGGCGTGGGCGTTCCTATTGCCTGTAGGATACAATTCTATAATATTCTACGGGGGGGGGGAGGAAATAACGATCGCAAATATTCTGCAGTTTGTGTAGGGAATATTCTATAGGTCCGGCGGGAATTCTCGGGAGCTGCCTCGGCCGCGAAGCCACGCATCGGCCGTCTCGAGGAATTCAAACCCGAGCCGGTGTCACAGTTTCTGTTGGTCCCTGGTGTGTGTTGGTTCCTGGGCATTTGCGCATGTCTGAGACGGATGTTTGTGTTAGCAACACGGACAACGTACAGCTTCATCCACATCGCCATTGTGAGATGGTTCCTCATAACTCAAATAACTGATCACTTCAGGAAATGGTGTTATGTTCTTAGTTAGAGTTTTGTCATTAATAAACATACTTGTTATCGTGATTAGCTGTTTTTGTAGTGATCAGTAGTTACACGATCAACGGATTTAAGTTAATTGGCTTGAGATTAATTGTTCTATCGTTCGTGATTTGTTGCCGCTGTTTTTAGTGATTAGTCGTTACACGCGTATATACAATCAGTGGAACTGGAAACCATACACATTGATGATTGGCTTGAAATTGTCTATTAATTCACCTCCAAAGGTGCTCTACTGATTCCCCAGATTCTTTTTTTGTTAAAAACTTATAAATCACTTTTCGATGTTTTAACATGTTTTAATAATTAACTGTTTTGCAGATTGAATATTGGCCTGTATATGATTGGGATTTCTCTGAATCATTATTTTAATTTTGTACATAATAAAAAATTTACAAGTTGCCTATGTGTTTTATTTGTCAAATACAAATACTTTATCATGCAAACCATGGGATCTACTATACCAGTTACTAAAGTATCGGATATTTATCGGCTTTGGCCTCTATCTGAAAACCGGTAACATCCGTTTTATAGTAACTAGGGATCTACATCTGAAACTAAATCTGAAAATACCACTATTTCTTGAACATGAATCACCTAAATTCTGCGTCTATACAAATAAGGGGCAATTATTTTTCCTGTTTCTGCATGTGGACGGGAATTTTTCAATTTTTATAAGATCGTTAATTTGTATTTCTCCTTTTAAATGAAATAAACAAACAATAGAAACTCAACATCCTCGGCTACTGTCAGTAGTAATACTATATATTGGTAGATAATAGTAGAAACCGATCTGGCCGTAAGAAAATCGTAGGGGTCATCCTATCACGGGGAGTCAACACACACTGTGTCTATAACAGTGTGAGATGACTCCTACAACAGCGCATGCGCCAGGAACCAACACACACCAGCGACCAACAGAAACTGTGACACCGGGCAGGCACAGTAATTCCTCGGGAGCGCGACTCGCCCGCACAGCCACGCATCGACCGTCTCGAGGAACGGCAGTGCCGGTCGCCTCTTCCTCTGCCCCTCTCTCTCCGGCTCCGAGACGGGTATTCGGCCGGACCGAGGAATTTCAGCCCGAGACTGGCAGGCGCTGAATTTAGTCGAGAACGCGACTCGGCCGCGGAGCCACGCATCGGCCGTCTGCAGCTCTCTCCGGCTCAATAACTGTTCAAAACATTACAATCAAGGTTAGTCTTTTTAATTAATGGAGTAACAAGGCAAGTTTGAATACATCCGGAACTATATCGGTAATAACTGGTACGATGTCAGACTAACAAGTCTTCTGGAAATGTGTGGAAAGGGGGCACACAACTTTGATTGCAAGGCTGACACACAACTCCGATACACTATACTAAAGGATGATAATGTGGTGATCTGAAGCGCATGTTCATAGCCCGATCCGCGTCCTCAGTTTAGACGAACTCATCGCGCAGGTCTCAGTCATTGTTTATAGGTCACTGGGCGAGGAAGGCCGTTTCCCTCACGGTTAGTAATTACTAATTATTAAACTTGATTGTACATATTGTTAAGAACTCTGATAATGTTATTTTGTAGCTATGTTTCATTCTTATGTATATTGTAAATGTATTTTTATAAATCCGTCCTAACACGCGCTGTCGTCAGCCCGCTATCTATTGGCTGCACGTGTTTATGATTGACAGGAGTAGTAGGTGTGTCTAGTACCACGTGCTTACGTCACGTGATTTAGGGGTATATATATACCTTGTCCTTGCCCAATTCAGTAGGTGAGAGTTGAATAGTGATTAGCGGTGGTAAGAGAGAGACCTTTTCACTAACGAGTCTGACCCCGACTTATAGGGAGCGATTTATGGAGCCCTTTTAGGAGCGATACCGAGAGTCTGACCCCGACGTATAGGGAGCGAATTATAGAGCCCGTTAAGGAGCGTTTGAGAGAGCCCGATAAGGAGCGTTGAAGAGAGCCCGATTAAGAACAGGTTTAGAGCTGACGAGTGTTAGACGGAAATTATTATTTGTGTATTGAGGAACAATAAAGAGAGTTGCTGATTGATCCGGTGTTAGTCTTTCTGAGCCAGCTGCTTGGTTGGCTACTCCCACGTTTCTTCAGTAGTGAGCCCTCGACAGAATTGACGGATAGAGCCGGGCCCACTCTACCACAGTAATCTGCTCTATCCGGAGGTCCGGTTCACTACAGAAGTTTTCTGGTGGCTGGATTGGGATACAGACAGACGACCCCGGATTCAGATTGGCAAACCCTGAGACGGCGCCAGATACAGATAGTCAGATCGGATGGAGCCAGATAGCCAGACCTCTCCGAGTTGTTTCAGAGCTGAAGATCAACTTGTCTTTCCTGAGGAAGAAGCTGCTCATATTGGTGTTAACTCAACTGTAGAATCCACAGAAAAGCCAAGGAGGAAGAGTGCACTTGAAAGGCTTCGCGATACGATCTCAAGACAAAGAGCAAAACCGATTAGTTCTGATGCGCAGAGCTTAATAAAGAATTTGTCGGGAGCCAGAGCCAAAACTGAAGAATCATTTGATGCTGGTTTTAGCGAACAGAAGAAAGAGCCAGTATATCAACAGTTGACTCCGAGGAACAGCTCTGAAGCTCCAGTGTGTGATAACTGGCGACTAGCAAGTAATTTTAGACCTTCCGCCAGAGCTGCGACTCCTGATGTCATGGGAAGTCCTGATTTAATGAGAAGTGAGAACCAATATTCTGAAATGGCGAATCTCAGTAAGAACGAGCGCAATTTTATTTCTGGACCGAGCCACAGTATAAGAGAATTTAATAACACAAAATGGAACGAACAAGATCAGAGAAAGCCTAATATGCCCAGAAGGAACATGATTACTCCTCAGCCATTTGATGGAACGAGCTCTATTATGGACTATCAGATTCATTTCGAGACCTGTGCTGAATTGAATGGATGGGATGAAACGGAAAAGGCTTTGTACTTGGCTGGAGTTTTAAAGGGAAGTGCACAATCTGTGTTGCCATCGATGCCGACGGAAGAACGAAGAAATTATAAAAGACTAATGGAAGCTCTCAGAAATAGATTTCTACCTCCAAACCAAACCCAGATGTACAGAGCAGAGCTTAGAGCCACACGCAGGAAAATGGGAGAGACTCTTCCAGAACTTGGACAGACGGTTAGAAGAAAAGTGAGCCTAGCGTATCCTACCGCTACTTTAGAGTTACAAGATGTGCTTGCACGAGATGCATTCTTTGATGCTCTCCAGGAGAATAGAGAATTGGTCTGGAGAATTCAGCAATCAAGACCATCGAACTTAGAGCAAGCTATACAGGTTGCAGTGGAATTTGAAGCTTTTATGTATGCAAATAATCAAGTTCAACAACCAGGTCGTGCAAGAGCTGTTGAGAGTGAACCAGATACTGAGAGACTTCGAAAGGAGATTTGCGAGCTGAAGAGTACTATAGAGCAAATGAAGACTTTGAATGATAAGTCGGTACCTAAAGCTCATCACACAGACGCAGGCAGACACCAATTTAACGCAACAAGAAGAGACGGGGCAAGTTTTGGTAATCAGCGAGCATGCTTTCGATGTGGAGGAAAAGGACACATTGCTCGTCGGTGTGGTACCCCGAGAGCTGAATTTAGAGGAATTTCGAAGAGGCGTAGGAGAAAGAGCCGAATCTCTTCAGCCGTGTTCCATGAACCAAGCGAGTCTGGTCTTCATATAGCTGCCAAAGTTTGCGGTAATCTTGCTTATTGTCTCCTGGATACCGGTGCAACGTTGACAATCGTTTCATTGAGATTGTATGAGAGCATCTCGAATCGACCAGAGTTATCACCAGTTGGACACGTCCTAAAAGCTGCCAATGGTGAATCACTGAAATCATATGGGAAGTCCATTTTCATTTTCAATCTTGATGGAACTGAATATATACAGGAAGCGGTAGTTGCTGAGATTGGATCCCAATGTATCATTGGACTTGATTTTATGCAAGCTCACAGATGTACTTTGGATATTACTGGGAAATCATTGACAGTCGAAGATGTAGAGCACCCCGCTCAGATGCAAGGCTCTATTGGTATTTGCAGAATACAACTAGCTGAAACAGTTACAGTACCCCCGAAACATGAACAATTGGTTAAAGCTTATTTGAAGGGAAACCAGTCAAAGCTCTTTATGTCTACCCCTGGAATAATTGAACCCGTTGAAGATTTTGTGAATAGAAATAATGTAATACCTGCCCGTACTTTAGTTGAGGCGAAGGAAGACAGACACGAATTTGCTATTAGAGTCATGAATCCCTCAGATAGTGCAAAGACGTTGCATAGAGATGTGACCATTGGAAGTTTCACCCCCGTGGATATTGTGGAGAGACCTGAAGATGCCATTATTGGTGGAACCGAGCAGAAACGCAATAATCTCCCAGGGCATCTACTAGACTTATATAGCCGATCAATTGAAGGATTAACGACAGAGCAAACGCATGATATTGGAAAACTTTTGATGCGTCATCAGACTTTATTCGCTGCTTCATCTGATGATTTGGGACGAGCCAATAAAGTGAAACATGAGATAAAGACAGGCTCCGCGAAACCAATAAAACAGAAGATACGACGAGTTCCTATCCACCAACGAAAAGATATTGAAACTCTGCTTCAAGACATGCTCAAGAGAGATGTGATCGAGCCTTCAGTAAGTCCTTGGGCGAGCCCGATCGTATTGGTGAGGAAGAAGGACGGATCCCTTAGATTCTGTGTGGATTATAGAGAACTAAATATGGTTACTGAAAAAGACGCATACCCATTGCCACGGATTGACCAGACTCTGGACTGTCTTGGAGGCGTCAAGTGGTTTTCAACTATAGATTTGTTATCGGGATACTGGCAGGTGGAGCTGAAGCCAGAGGATAAGCCTAAAACAGCGTTTACCACGATGCACGGTCTGTTCCAGTTCAGAGTCATGCCATTCGGATTGTGCAACGCCCCCAGTACTTTCGAAAGACTTATGGAGTCAGTGCTTGCTGGACTCCAGTGGGACATCTGCTTAGTATATCTAGACGATGTGATTATTTTCTCGAAGACGTTTGCTGAGCATATACAGCACTTGGATGTAGTCTTTAGTAAGATTGAAGCTGCTGGTTTAAGGCTGAAACCCTCGAAGTGTTTCCTTTTGAAGCATAAGGTAGAATTTCTGGGGCATATTGTGTCGCCAGAGGGAGTATCCACAGATCCAACTAAGGTGAAATCCATTAGAGAATGCCCAGTTCCCGCCGATGTGACACAGCTTAGAAGTTTCTTGGGAATATGCAGCTACTATCGGCGTTTTATTGAAGGATATGCCAAAATAGCAGCGCCACTTCATAAAATGACCGAGATAGGAAGAGCATATTTGTGGACCTCGGAATGTCAAGAAGCGTTTGAAATGCTAAAGGATCGACTCACGAGCGCTCCTATTTTAGTTTATCCAGACCATACCATTCCATTTGTACTGGATACCGATGCTAGTGGATGTGGCATTGGAGCCGTACTATCCCAGATTATCGACGGAAAAGAAAGAGTCGTGGCTTACGCGAGTCGGAGCTTAAGTAAGGCAGAGCGTAACTACTGTGTAACCAGAAGGGAACTCTTGGCCGTAGTACATTTTGTAAAATATTTCAAGCCGTATTTATATGGAAGAAAGTTTGAAATAAGAACTGACCACGGAGCACTACGGTGGCTGCTGCACTTCAAGAACCCCGAAGGACAACTCGCCAGATGGCTCGAAGTGTTGGCAGCCTATGATTTCAATATTGTACACAGAGCCGGAAGAGTCCATGGAAACGCTGACGCACTATCCAGGAAACCCTGTGTTCAGTGTGGACAAACACATGAATCGTTGAGGCCACCAGGAGCAGTGAACGTTATAGAAGTGGAAAATACAAGGATGAAAGATCAACAAAGAGCTGATCCAGATATCTCAATGGTGATTGGTTGGAAGGAAGGTGACCTTAAACCAGAATGGAAAACCATATCTCCAGAGAGCATACTGGTGAAGAAACTTTGGTCTAAATGGAATCAACTTCACGTTCGAAACGATGTACTGTGTCTAGAAGAGAGAAAAGAATTCCGACCCCTACGAAAACGAGTCGTGGTACCCTTAGCTGCTAGAAATGAAATTATTGCTCTTTCACATGACCCTCCAACGAGCGCTCACTTGGGTATCACAAAGACGATAGACCGAATTAAACTGAAATACTTTTGGCCAGGAATGAAAGCCGATGTAGAAGACTATGTGAAAACGTGTAATGTTTGCTCTCCAATTAAACTTAGGAAGCGAAAAGCTGCTTTAGAAGCATACACTGCTGGAGCGCCAATGGAGAGAGTAGCTGTTGACATTGTTGGAAGAATTGAGCCTGCTACCACTCAAGGAAATAGCTATATTTTGGTCGTGACAGATTACTTTACTAAGTATGCGGAGGCTTACCCGATGCCGAACATGGAAGCAATAACGGTTGCCAAAGTTTTGGTGGAGAACTTCTTCCTGAGGTTTGGATTCCCCCGCCAACTCCATTCGGATCAAGGGCAACAGTTTGAGAGTGAACTTTTCCAGGAGATGTGCAGATTGTTAGGCATTAACAAAACTAGAACGACACCCTATCGGCCGCAATCGAATGGTCAAGTTGAGCGAATGAACAGAACACTGAAGTCGATGCTGTCATCGTATGTACAAGAGAAAGGAGATAACTGGGACGACGTGTTACCCCACGTGATGTTTGCCTATCGTTCCACGGTACATCAATCTACGAACAGTACCCCGAATTTTCTGATGTTTGGACGAGAAGTAAATACACCGGTCGACCTCCAGTTTGGTTTGCCACCTGATGAAGTTTACAAAGAGACCCAGTATTGGAGCCGAGCTCTTCGCCAAACCATGGAAGAGGCGCATTCATTTACAAGACGATATTTAAGCGGTCAGTTAAAGAGACAGAAGAATTATTATGATCCGAAGCAGGGACGAGAGCCGTTATATGAAGATTCGCTTGTGTGGTTGTATTCCCCTGTGAAGAAGAAAGGGATCCCGAACAAGTTACAGAAACACTGGAGTGGTCCGTACCGTGTTACTAAGAGGATATCGGACATTACTTACGAGATTTTGGACGAAGAATCCGACCGAAGACAAGTGGTGCACATAGATCGTCTTAGAGAGTATCGGAGGAGAGTTATCCTAGATCCAGAAGAAGATTACCACAGCGCCGTATCAGAGCAGGAGTCTGACCAGGAATTTTCTGATGGCTGTATTGGTGATAATGACGAAGGCACCGACGAAGATTCTCCGTTGAGGCTAGGTTTTCGCTCTCGCACCGGTCGACTCTCTCGACGTCCCAATTACTTACAGAATTATGTGTGTTAATAGAGCAATGATGCCCATCGATTAGATGTTGATAAATCTTTAGTTTATCCTGTTGTTATTAGAGACTTTCGGTTGTGATGTGATTTGTGTTATTCGTGTACTTTCCTGATGGAACCCGAATGGTGGATGAACGTTGGAGATACCTGTGAAACTTCGTGAACTTTTGTTTATTTTTAGAGACGTTTTATTTTCGTATGGAAGTAACAGTCCAGTTGCTTCATTGTTTTATATATAGATGTATTTGATACTTTATGTGTTGTTTTATAACTTTTGTAACTTTTGCTAATTTTATATAATGCGAGACGCATTAGGCGGAGGCGTGGGTTATGTGGTGATCTGAAGCGCATGTTCATAGCCCGATCCGCGTCCTCAGTTTAGACGAACTCATCGCGCAGGTCTCAGTCATTGTTTATAGGTCACTGGGCGAGGAAGGCCGTTTCCCTCACGGTTAGTAATTACTAATTATTAAACTTGATTGTACATATTGTTAAGAACTCTGATAATGTTATTTTGTAGCTATGTTTCATTCTTATGTATATTGTAAATGTATTTTTATAAATCCGTCCTAACACGCGCTGTCGTCAGCCCGCTATCTATTGGCTGCACGTGTTTATGATTGACAGGAGTAGTAGGTGTGTCTAGTACCACGTGCTTACGTCACGTGATTTAGGGGTATATATATACCTTGTCCTTGCCCAATTCAGTAGGTGAGAGTTGAATAGTGATTAGCGGTGGTAAGAGAGAGACCTTTTCACTAACGAGTCTGACCCCGACTTATAGGGAGCGATTTATGGAGCCCTTTTAGGAGCGATACCGAGAGTCTGACCCCGACGTATAGGGAGCGAATTATAGAGCCCGTTAAGGAGCGTTTGAGAGAGCCCAATAAGGAGCGTTGAAGAGAGCCCGATTAAGAACAGGTTTAGAGCTGACGAGTGTTAGACGGAAATTATTATTTGTGTATTGAGGAACAATAAAGAGAGTTGCTGATTGATCCGGTGTTAGTCTTTCTGAGCCAGCTGCTTGGTTGGCTACTCCCACGTTTCTTCAGTAGTGAGCCCTCGACAGAATTGACGGATAGAGCCGGGCCCACTCTACCACAGTAATCTGCTCTATCCGGAGGTCCGGTTCACTACAATAATATCACAGATAGATATGAGGATCAAAGTATATGGAATAATTTTTCTTGTCAAGTTTTATTTTATTTTAAATGAAAAGAGAAAAAGTTTCAACAAGGTCACTATAATAATGTCAACCCTGTAGAATTTTAGACGACATGTCATTTGGGACTCAAAAAAATATGACCGCGACATTTGGGACTCGGGGGCCTGTTTCACGAAATTTTAACTAAGATAAAATCCGATTTTAGTAATACGATTGGATAGTATTAGATTGATTTTAGCGCTTAGCCAATCAGATTAAAGTATATACTAAAATTTGTATTTTATCTTAAGTTAAAATTTCGTGAAACAGGCCCCAGGTATTGACGTTTGGGACTTTGTTATGGGTCGTTTGGGACTCAGGTATACGACGTTTGGGACTCGTGAACAAATGGAAATTGAATTAAAAATAAATATTTTATTATAATAAAAATATACCAACTATTTAAATAAAATTTATTTTAATAATACATTTATTTATTATACGCCCACATTTCCATGTGGACGTATTATGTCGTCGCCCCTGTCCGTCAACAATTGTTTGTAGACTCTCTACAGGTCACAATTCTTACCCGGTTTTGACGAAACTTGAAATATAGGTTTATCCCCAAACGATATCGGCTGCATTTGATATTGGCATGTATCGAATTGAAACTTCATGGATTATGGCCCCTGATTTTACGAAAAATCACGTTTTTAGCTTGTGGACCCTATAGAGATCACAATTTTGAACCGATTTTGATGAAACTTGACATGCATGTTTATAACCCAACGATCGTGTTTCCTGTCGATATTTGCGCCTATCGGAACGTAATTTCCTGAATTATGGCCCCTGATTGTCTGAAAAAACACGTATTTTAGCTTGGTCCCGCTGGAGGTCACAATTATTATTCGATTTGAAAAACCGTTTGTTTATATCACCGTTACACCCTATGGAAGGTTGAGTTCGAATTTCGGAAAAATCGGACCAATATTGCCATACAATATGGCCGTCGTTTGTACACGAATACAGTTAAAAATGGTATATCAAGGTTGTGGACCTTATAGAGGTCACAATTTTAATTCGATTTTGATGAAACCTGAAATGCATGGTTATAACCCCAATATCTTGGTTGCTTTCGATATTTGCGCCTATCGGAACGTAATTTTCTGAATTATGACCCCTGATTGTCCGAAAAATCCCCTATGGTCCCTCTGGAGGTCACGATGTTTATTATCCGATTTGACTCTATCCCCGTTACACTCTACGGAAGGTAAGGTTCGAATTTCTAGAAAATCGGACCATAATTCAAGACAAAATGGCCGTCGTTTGTATGCGAATAGTGTAAAATATGGTATATTAAAGTTGTGGACACTGTAGAGGTCACAATTTTAATTCGATTTTGATGAAACTTGAAATGCATGTTTTTTACCTAAAGATCTTGATTCTTTTCGATACTTGCGCATATCAAATTGTAACTTAATGAATTATGGCCGTTGATTGTAGGAAAAATCACTTTCGGTATTGCTTGTTCTCTATCCATCTCTCGGAAATGTGGGCGTATCCTGCCTGGCAGTGCCAGCTTACTATCTTTTTACTAATACATCTATTTAATATAACAATACATTTATTTAATATAACAATACATTTATTTTCCAATACATTTATTTTACCAACACATTTATTTTATTAGCAATACATTTATTTAATATGAACTTGAACTTTATTACAGGCGAAGCAAAATTTTTGCTGTAGCCTAAACATATATACACATATATTATTTAATATAACAATACATTTATGTTTTCTAACATTTAAATTATACATTTATTGTATTTATTTATTGAGGATTTCAATATTTGTCTAATGGTTTGATCGTTCGTCCCTATTACACATCCATTTACATTGCTGGTGGCCATATATATATAACTTAATTTTTTAAAATAATTTTTGTTGATTTTTAAAAAAGAATGTTTGTTCCGTACCCGAAAGTCCTGTTCTTGTATTGTCCTGAACACTGCCTCGGTCCAGTGAAAAACAGCCCTGGATGCGTATGCCTTCAGAGCGATGTCGTATAGCCTGCTACGAACCTGCTTCAAAATCCACAGCACGCGCTTCCAGGGCTATGTCTTCTGGCAGAAGTTTGTGAACTGCACGAAGCACCTGTAAATAAAATGAAAACTGTAAATTTAAATATTTGTCAATTTATCAAGACATTTATATAAGTTACTTATACAGTATTATCAATTTCAAAATCAATCTGTTTTACTATTTGTAAATTTATCAAGACGTTTAGGCCTATATTTTAGTATTAATAGTAATTCCCGGAATCCCGTTTATATAATCAGTAAGTGCAATTTACCTTATAGTAGTCATCTTGGCTTTTACCTTATAGTAGTCATTTTGTCAAATTTTTTCTTCGTCAGTTTCATTAGGTGACTTTAATAACACTTAAAATCAAATATCCCCTACTTTTTTGAATTTTGCAAAAGAAACACATGGGAAGTCATAGACGGCATATAGCCGTAGACACAGACTAGTGACAGCTACGAACTTATCAGTAGACACGAATGAATACTCTGTTAAATTTAGGATTATGTTGTTTTTCGCATTTCATTTTCCTGTGTGTAGTGGCACATTGGTTGAGAATCACTGTTCTAGTATGAATCTAGATGTGTAGAAAAACTGTCTTTGATATCTGATACGCCCCGCACCGACTATTGTCAAGTTACAATGTTATAAATATGACTGTATGTAGTTCCTTGTCAGCGAGAAAGAGAGAAGAGAGAGAGAGAGAGGTGGGGTTTAACATCCACTCAACACAACTAGCTCATTTCAGGTCTAACATATGTTTTTCTTAACTTTTTATTTAAATAATCCGCTTGCGCGTAGGGGTCTTTAGCAGTGGGAGGAAACCAGAGTGCTCGGAGGTAACCCACGAGGTTGAGAAGGCGCCCCTATCTCCATGCCACATACGCTCACACCAGGGCTTGAAACCACAGCCGCAAGCCAGAGGTGGCCTGCCAGCTAGAAGTCGAAGCGCGGCATTCTAGACCACTAAGCCATCCCAACCCCCGTTCCATGTCAGACCATCTATACTGAACCACCAGGCTCAAAGGTACTTACTCCAC